>OZ030018.1:6392500-6770000 GCA_964023405.1 Apodemus agrarius | reverse complement strand
CCCTGGGTCAAAAATTCCGATTGTTGCAAACCACCATGTGGGTGCTAGGAATCAAACCTGGACCCTCTGCAAGAGCAAGGAGCATTGTTAACCACTGAGCCATCTTGTCTTCCAGCCTCTCTGATTGTTCTTGAGATAGGGCCCCTCATTGGCCAGGCACTCCCCAAGCAGGCCGGGCTGGTTGACCAGTTTCCATCTCTGTGTCATGGAGATCACAAGAGCACACCACACAAGGCTTTTTTATGTGGGTTCAGGAGTTGAAGTCAGCATCTCCTGCTTGTACGACAGCTCTGTGCTCAGTGAAATGCATGTTTTTAACAAAAGAAAACCTAGGCAGCCCCCGTAGTCACGTCATGCTAACATGAAGCAGATGTTGCACTTGGCCAGTGGAGGGAATGAATATTTACACTGAGAGGCGGGCTGGGGAAGCTGGGTACAGGATGGCGTCGTGCGTTTCGTGCGTTGATGCTGGTAGCAGCGGTGAAAGTTTCTAATCCCAGTACCTGGGAGACAGAAGCAGGAGGACCAGGAGTTCAAGGCCTGTGTCCGCTGTATCAGTAACCTGTCTTCAAAACCAAGGCACAATAATAAATTGCTTGACTGAGCTCATTTCAGAAGGAGGCAGACACAGCTCAGTAAGCACAGTGCTCGCCGAGCACGGGAAGCCCTGGGTTCACGCCGCAGCACCACAGAGGCCGGGCAGCATGGTCTGTATCTGTGACTCCAGAACTCAGGAGGGGCAGGGAGGAGGATCAGTTCAAGGTCATCCGACAGCACAGGAGTCAGTGGCCTGGGCCACAGAGACCCTGTCTCAAAAAGAGGGAGGGGGACTGACTAGCTGGGTTTGTTGTGACAGGCTGGAGTTATCACAGAGAAAGGAGCTTCAGTTGGGGAAGTGTCTCCATGAGATCCAGCTGTGGGGCATTTTCTCAATTAGTGATCAATCGGGGAGGGCCCCTTGCAGGTGGTGCCATCCCTGGACTGATGGTCTTGGATTCTGTAGGAGAGCAAGCTGAGCAAGCCAGGGGAAGCAAGCCAGTAACATCCCTCCATGGCCTCTGCATCAGCTCCTGCTTCCTGACCTGCTTGAGTTCCAGTCCTCACTTCCTTTGGTGATGAACAGCAATGTGGAAGTGTAAGCTCAACAAACCCTTTCCTCCCCAACTTGCTTCTTGGTCATGATGTTTGTGCTGGAATAGAAACCCTGACTAAGACAGGGAGGGTTATGTCTTCAAACATTGTGCTTATTGTACCTATAAAAGAATTGTATTTATGTTCTTATATTCTTACGTAATACATTTTAATTATCTTTATCTAAAGTATTTCCTGAAAAGCCTCAGGTAGCTACAAAGGCTGTCCTTTCTAGCAGGTTGCAATATCAACGTTTTAAAATAAACTTAACGTTGGAACATGGGCGAGAAGAGAGAATGGGGAAGGGTCAACCAAAGTTAGGATATATGAAAAGCTGTAGATAGACCTGCTTCTTGCCAAGCTAACTAAAAAGTAAAAGCAAAAAACAATGAGTTTGGGCAGAGGTGGCCTGTGAGTAGGTGTCTCAGAGTTACTAAATGAGTTACTAAATGAAAATCTCAGGGCCAGGGAGCCACCTCCCAACAATTTTCTGGTCAAGGAGGTCCCCTAGAAGCCCAAAACAAAACAGCCAGTCAGCCACTGCTCTGGGTTGCCACCAGGACTGGATGGTAGGATGCTATGCTGAAGACACCACAGGCCCTGGCCACAGGATGCAAAGAAATCAAGCTGGGACTGGGCTGGAAGCCCCTCCCCACGCCAGGGATTGTCCCTCTGAGTCCTCAGTTGCTACCCAGGCTGCCCTGGGGACAACTGTCATTAACGGTCTTATTCATCTGTGGACCCATTGTGAAGCTCTCCTGGCCAGCCAGTTCCCTACTGGGTGGCAAGTTAGTTATGAGGGTAACCAAAACTTGCGCTACAGTTAAACTTGGTTGTCAACTTGCTTGGATATGGATTCAGACAGGTGGGTAAGGATAATGCCGTGCAGGGCTCGGGAGTGAAGGGTTTGATCCCCACCCACCTGGGTGTTGCCAGGAGACAGCCCGGATGCTCTCAGCATCCCCGGGGTGCCTTGTTGAGGAGCTCTGACTTAGCCTCTACGGGGACAGCCCTGAGGGCCATCCTGAAGCTTTCTTTCTCCGGTCTTGCCTCCCCTGCCTCTTCCTGGATTCACCTCAGGAAGTACAATCACTACTCCACTTCCTACAAGCTAAGCTCAGTATTAGGATTTGCCCAGGAAGCCCATCCCGTGACATGACTGGCCATGGTGGATCATTCTTTGAGCTGAGCACAATAGACAATTCTAGGATGCTCCCTGAGATTTCCACTCCACATAGAGAGGCCCTTAATAATCCCAGGACTGTGACTAGGATGGATTTCAAGCCCTTTGAGGAGGTTATACAGCACTGCTGACCTTCAGACAGGAGGCCCCTACAGACAGAAGCCAGCAGGCCTGCCCGTCATCCCAAGGTCTAGAGACTTGTCTGGCGCACTTGGAATAGGTCCCGTTGGCCTCAATCAGGTAGGTATATGGGGTGAGGCCCACCCTGAGGAAATGAAGCTTCACCTGAATCGAATAAGAACAGTTCCCAGCCCTCCAGGGGATCCAGGAAGGAAGGCTTGCAGGTGATCCAGAATGTATATTCTGGAAGGTTCATCTCCTTCCTCCTGACCTCAGGGTATATAGGTACCTGCCATCAAAGTGAGATTGTGATGCCAGGAGGCAGGCAGCACTTTAGAGAGAGACCCCTGGGAGCAAGGAGCAGACAGAACTCCAATATCCTGATCTCTGTCCTACAGGCTGTGAGAGCAGTCCCATAGGCAGTTATGAGAGAGACAGAGACAGAGACACAGAGACAGAGACAGAGAGACAGAGAGAAACAAAATGAGCAAAGGATCTAGAGTCCCCTTTACCCCAGACCCTGCAAAAAAGTCAATATATCTGCAGCTTGGTCTTTAGTGTATCAATGGGAAACCTTGTGGGAGGGGGGCACTGTGTCCACACCAGATGGACCCAGTAGGCCAAGGTAGTGAGTAGAGACCCCCAGCAGGTTGGTGGGAGAGTGGTGCCAAGATTGGGGTGGGAGATATGTTAGGTCCAGGAACAAAAACTGTGGTTTAGAAATTGGAAAAAATCCATCATAATGAAATCTGTATATATTTACCCTAGTCAAGAAGAGCACGCTTCTTCTTGTTGTTAAAATCACATTAGAATAAAAAAGAGTGCGTTTGGGTGGGGTTTGTTTGTTTGTGTTTGTTGTTTGCTTTTTCAAAACCAGAGGGGACAAAATGAAGCCTTTGCCTTGCCTTTCTCTAAAATTCAGCTGATTCTACCCAAATCTTCCCCTGCATCTGCCCGTCAAGGCTGTGGGCGTTGCCTGCTTCCTGCGTCCTGTACTCTTCTGTTTGGTTTAGTTTGCTGTGCTGTGGATGGAGCCATGAGGTCCACACGCGCTAGGCAAGCTCTCTACCCCAGAGCTGCAGCCTGGCCCTTCACATTTCTACACTGATAATCACCAGGAATAACCATACTAACCCAAGACACCAGTCATCTCAGGAGCACAAGATGACAGACAGACTAAGCTTCCATTCATCTGACCTGTTCATGGGTGGAAGAGCCTACACTGGACACCTGCATACATCCTCTCATTAATCCAGGCCGGGAGAACTGGCCTGGACCAGTTACAATATTGGTGTATTGTTAGTGTTCATCCTTCCTCCATAAGTAATCTGTTCTGAGCATGTGTGTTCGGCTGTCTGGTTCTTAGGTGGCCTGCTGGCCTGTGGAGCCACTTCCTCAAATGTATGGGGGATTTTTTATGTTGAAATGTTTGCTCTTGACTAAGCATATAGTGTCTGGTTGCACTTCCTCATCAATGCAGGAAGTCTGTTTTTACCCCCATGTATAACATTTAAAGAACAAACATTGAAAAATGAGCCAAAGGATACATGCCCTGCCTTCACCACTCCGGAGTGTATAAAGAGATGGCTCAAAGCTCTTGCCGAGCATTTTTCTCTCTGAGGCAGCAGAGTGCACAGCGTCGCAGTTAGGCCCAGATGTCTTGAAGAACTAAGGATCCTAGGATCTAACCTAGTTCAACTCAAGCCCTGCCGCCTCTGACCGGTGTAAGCTTGTCCAAAAGCTTCACCTCTCTACCCCTGAAACCTGAGACTTACGTCCGTCCTACTCGCAGACGCCACAGGCTAACAGGTGAACAGCCCTCAGCTGGGAGTAAGCCGCCCTTTGGGGTTGTTAACCAATGAGGTCGCACAATAGTGACGGCAGAGGAATGGATTGGCGGTGATAAAATACACAGTTCAAAGTTGCAGTGTTATCTGGAAGATTCTACAAGCACAGACTTCAGATTTCTTTTAAAAACAAGTTTCCCAGAAAAAAAAAAAAGTCATTACAAAATAAAGAACACTAGCCAGACATAATAGTCTTTATAATGCTGTAATCTCAGCACTCTAGACCTAAAGCAGGATGATTCCGGGTCAAACACAACACACGAGGGATGCGGATGCCGCTCTGGAGCCTCGTCACGCTGCCTCACCGCTCAGTCGCTCCCCAGCACCCAGCACAACAGGCCAGTCCCTTTTCTGCGTAGGGGCATGTGCTAGCCGCGACTTCCCCTTTCTTTCGCACTCCACATTCCGTCAGGAAATCCCACCAGGGTCATCTCAGAAAACGTCTCGGCTCTAACCACCATCACCACATCCATGGCCGCTACAGGGATTCAAGCCATCCCTAGAAAAGTGGGACTGGTCTTAAAACCCCAGCACAGAAACACCTAGCATAGTGTTTGACAGGTATCTGGGTAGCTCCACGGCACATCCAATTAACCATCACATGGTGCTTAACTAAAGATGCACGGTTAACGGGCTCAGCTGAAATGATTTCAGTTAAGTCATTGCTAATGAGAGAAAAAATGCGATGATTTAAAGATATTTTCATGGGAGCTGGAGAGATGGCTCAGCAGTTAAAAGCACTTAACAGTCTTCAGAAGTCCTGAGTTTGGTTCCCAGTACCAAGGAGCTCATAACTTCCTATAACTCTAGATCCAGGGAATCCGGTGACTTCTTTTGGCCTGTTCTACACACACACACACACACACACACACACACACACACACTCACACACTGTAGAAAAAGACATATGAAAACCCACTACACTACCAGCTGGGCGGTGGTGGCGCACACCTTTAATCCCCCGCACTTGGGAGGCAGAGGCAGGTAGATTTCTGAGTCAGAGGCTAGCCTGGTCTACAGAGTGAGTTCCAGGACAGCCAGAGAAACCCTGTCTCGGGGAAAAAAAAAAAAAAAAAAAAAAGGAAGAAGAAAACCCACTACCATGGAAGCTTCTTAAAATATACATATAAATGCATACAGAAAGAGTTAAATTATCATATAACAGAGCAACAGTGCCCATGCTGATAAATACCACAGGCTAAGAAATGAAAGCCCCAAGCCAGGAGTGAGCTGCCCCTTTGGAGTTGTTAGCCAGTGAGGTCCCATAGACCTCCAAACACTAGAGAATATTGTCAGTGCTATGAGCTACTCTGCAGAACTTGATAAAACCCTGTTGCTGAAGACATCACATGCTTGATTTGTAGATCATGGAGAAATCTAGCTGGTGTAGGCCTGAATTCCCCATCCCTAGTGTCTTAGGGTTTGTATGACCAAAAAACAAGTTCAGGAGGAAAGGGTTTATTTGACGTACACTGCCAGATCATAGTCCATCTTTGGAGGAAGATAGGACAGGAACTCACACGGGGCAGGAACAGGGAGTCAGGAGCTGATGCAGAGGCCACGGAGGGGTGCTGCTTACTGGCTTGCTTCCCCTGGCTTGCTCAGCCTGCTCTTTTTTAGCCCTGGCTGTCCTAGAACTCACTCTGTAGTCCAGGCTGGCCTCAAACTCAGAAATCCGCCTGCCTCTGCCTCCCAAGTGCTGGGATTAAAGGCGTGCTCCACCGCCCGGCTTCAGCCTGCTTTCTTATAGAACCCAAGTGCACCAGCCCAGGGATGGCACCGCATACCATGGACTGAGTCCCTCTCTACTGAGCATTAATTTAGAAAATGCCTGACAGCTGGATCTCATGGAGGCATTTCCTCAACTGAAGCTGCTTCCTCTCTGATGTTAAGTTGGCACAAACCCTGCCAGCACACCTACTAAGTGGCTTTCAAAGTGCTGGAAGCTACTCTGCATAGTGCAGGAGGAGAAAAATCGTCATGAGCCTTACATGAGCATATGACTCCTGCGAGCTACAATCATAAAACAACCTACCCGGAAATATATGCCCACTGGCGCAATAGTCAGTCACACAGACAACGTGGGAATTACCAGCTACATGCATGGCATCAAACCAACTCCAGGTAAGCAGAAGGCCCATGAACATGTTTGGTGTCCATGCATTTGTAAATGTGCCTCTTTTACATGGGCCACATGAAGAGAATCACATAATATGTGGCTTTTTGTGCCTGGATTCTTTATTAGCTTAGCGGTCCATTTTTCCAGGTCCATCCACACAGCAGCAGCAACAGTATTTTGTTTTGTTTTGTTTTGTTTTTCTCTTTTGTCTGGAGGTTTTATTGCTCACACTGGGGTCAGTCCTTCTGGGCAACTGCTTTTGTCTCCTGGTGTAGGGAATTTCTCAACTTCTTTTGAATTCCTCCTAACTCCTCTTTGTCCTTAGACAGAGGCCTGGGCAGCTGTGACATAGCCACTTGCTCTTAAGGGTTGTTCTGCTTTCACAAGGAAGGTCTTCCCAAAAGGCTCCTTTACTGAGGGCTTCATCCCCACCTAGTGGTGCCAGTTTGGAAGGTTCTGGAAAACTTAGAAGCAAGACCTAGCTAAAGGAAGTAGGTCACTGGGGCGACGTCCTTGGGAGATTCTTGACCCTAATTCCTCCTTGTCTATCCTCTGCTTCCCGGCCGCCAGGCTGTGGAGTATAGCACTGTGCCAAGCACTCTTCGCCACAGTGGGCCGTTATAAACTCCTGAACCAGGCTCTCCCGGAGCCCATGCTGCCCTTGAACTCTGGTCTGGCTTTTACTTTCCACACCGCTGGGATTACAGGCCTGATCCCGTTTCCAGATGCTTTACACTCTTTATGGGAGGTATTCGGCCACAGCGATAAGACAATGAACAGAGGGGCCAAGCTACATTCCTCTCAGACCACGGCCACGTGGACACAGTGTGCTCCAGCCACGGCAGCTGCGTCTTAGCCGCCACATTCCTGGCTTCCCTGTGGCCTTGTTGAGGCTCCTAGCCTCGAGGTGCCATAGAGTGCCTCCCCCAATGCTACTCAAGATTCTATTTTTTACATTTATTTATTGCTTATATGAGTGTGGGGGGGGGGTGGCACTGGTCATGGTGCATTCGTGAGGGTCAGAGGACAACTTACAGGACCAGTCATCTCTTGTCACCTTGTGGGTCCCAGGGATCAAGTTCAGGCCTGCAGGCTAGGCAGGAAGCACCTTTGCCTGCCGAACCATCTTGTTGAATGAAGATGACTTTAAAAAAAACTGCCAAATAAATTCCACAATATACCACATTTGATTTCCCCAGTCATAAGCTAGTAAACACTTAGGCTATCTGACCAAGCCCGCTCAGTCAGTCAACAGGTTCTCCAGCGCAGGAGTGAGGATTGAAAAGAAAGAGATAATTAGACAAAACTGCAGTATGACCCCAGTCAATTTCTGAGACAAAAAGGCGGGTTTAATAATTCTCAATCCACAGCCGGGCGTGGTGGCGCACGCCTGTAATCCTAGCACTTGGGAGGCAGAGGCAGGCGGATTTCTGAGTTCGAGGTCAGCCTGGTCTACCGAGTGAGTTCCAGGTCAGCCAGGACTACACAGAGAAACCCTGTCTCAAAAAAAAAAAAAAATTCTCAATCCAGTTTTATACCAATTTAATTACATGCAGGAATTAAGGTAAAAAAGTAGTACAATGAGGAATAAGCAAGACAGTAAACACAAAATTGTCAAGGCAGTAAGCAAAGTCCCACATCACTTCCGTGACAGTAGTTTCCAAGGGTGTGTAAGGATGGCCAAAATACCTGAGCCTGCTTCCTTGTCCAAGCCCAGAATCTTGCCTGAAGCTTGCTTCTGCCTAAACCTACTTCCTTATTATGCCCTAAAGTCAGATTCCTGCTGGAAGCCCTTGACCTTGGTCAATGTCAGGCTACTGCCAGGCAGCGCAGCACCCCAGGAAGGCTCTCCACATCTCCTCCTTTTTTATTTCACAAACAAGGCTAAGCGTGTCTTAGGTCGTCCTCACAAGAGGGCCTTCCTTACCCTTACCCAGGAAGGCTCTCCACAGCTATCCATTTGCAACTAACACACATAAGGAGTTAGCTGCCCACTTTTTGAATCGTGGACATCCATTGCCCCAAATACACCCCATAAAATGCTGGCAGCCATGTCTCTGGCATTCTACCAGACTGACCCTTTCCACAAGCGAATCGTACTCCAAGACCACAGCTTCCTTGCCTCGCTATTGGCTCCATCCGATTTAGAATCCCCTAGGAGACACACTTCTGTGTGTGTGTGTGTGTGTGTGTGTGTGTGTGTGTGTGTGTGAACGCCTTCTCAGAGAGCTTTAACTGAGAAAGGAGACCTGCTCAGTGTAGACATCACCACCCCCCATAGGCTGGCAGACCAGAAAGAAGGAAAGGGCAAAGGAGGAAGGCAGCTGGGCCCCAGTATTGTCTGTCTGACCCCCCAACTACAGAAGCATGGCCGGCCTCCTCAGTCCGTGTTATACCTGCCACAATGACTGTTGTCCCCTCAAACTGTGACCAAATCAACTCGCCCTTCTGTGAGACACCTGGCCCCAGGGGCAGTCAGAACCCCTGCTGCTCCTTACTGGAATGTCCCGGCTAAGCTTTCCCCAGCCTATGTCACCAGACGTGCTGCAGTCACTTGAACTTCAAAGCAGAACGCTAGAGCGACTGCCAGTCTTCCTCGGTGCCCTGGCATCTTTACAAGTTAGCCACTGTTAGCAGCACCCCTCCCCATCCAGATGCCACCTCATTACACACACCAACTGCACCCACTGTTTGATCATAAAAAGAGAACTAGGTGTGAGAATATGTTCTATGGGTGTGTGGGGGGAGGGAGTGCCTCAGTGGGCCCATGCCGAGGCATCCCTTCCCACTGAGGTGTTCCCAGCCCCAGGGTTTGAGCTGGGTTTTCGAATCTCCACATTAACCATTAGTTCTCAGCCCATGAAGTTCCTGGCCCTTTGTTCTTTTTGTTTTGTTTTTTTTTCAAGACAGGGTTTCTCTGTATAGCCCTGGCTGTCCTGGAACTCACTTTGTAGACCAGGCTGGCCTCGAACTCAGAAATCCGCCTGCCTCTGCCTCCCAAGTGCTGGGATTAAAGGCATGTGCCACCACTGCCCAGCTTAATGTAAGTTGTATTGATTGTACTCTTTCCAATTGTGTTCATGTTGAAACCTGGCATGTCTGTTATGGTGGTCTATCAACCAGTTTTTGTTCTATTGCCTGTGAATGCTACAGGACCTTGGTATTCTGGAAAAAAAAATCGCAGGGACTGAAAGAAGTGAACCAGGCTTTAAGCAGAAGCAAAAGGGTAGTGGGCTTGATAACTGCTGGTGCAGCAGTTTAATTGCGTTGATAGCCGGCACCACTGCTTCTGAAATTGCTCTGACACAAGAAGTTAAGAGCAGCTACTCTTGCCGGGCGTGGTGGCGCACGCCTGTAATCCCAGCACTTGGGAGGCAGAGGCAGGCAGATTTCTGAGTTCGAGGCCAGCCTGGTCTACAGAGTGAGTTCCAGGACAGCCAGGGCTACACAGAGAAATCCTGTCTCGAAAAACCAGAGAGAGAGAGAGAGAGAGAGAGAGAGAGAGAGAGAGAGAGAGAGAGAGAGAGAGAGAGAGAGGCAAGAGAATGTGTTAATGTGTTCTACAGTGGTGTGGAGGAAGGGGGTGCCTCAGTGGGCGCATGCCAAGGTGTCCCTTCCCTGTGAAGGACCAGACACATGACACTATAGCATAGAATAGAGTTTATTCAGGGCATAGGGAGGGGAGTTAAGGGGGTAGTAGAGGCAGAGAGAGGGAGAGAGTAGAGAAGCAGAGGCTGGCCATGACCACATGGAGAGGGGAGAGGGGAGGAGAGCCCAAGAGGGCAAGAAAGAAGCTGAGAGTGAGAGAATAAGAGATGCAAGAGAGAGGAGAGAAAGGGAGAGAGAGGGAGAGAGGGAGAGAGAGGGAAGGAGGGAGAGAGAGAGGGAAGGAGGGAGGGAGGGAGGGAGAGGAGAGGCTGAGCAGCTCCCTTTATAGTAGGCCAGACATACCTGGCTGTTGATAGGTTACTGTGGGGAGGCACATACCTGGTTGTTGCCAGGTAACTGTGGGGTGGAGCTTAGACAGAATTCTAACACAGGGTATTTGTCATAATTCTAACACCTCTCTGGATATTTTAACTTTGCATAATGAGATTATGAATTTTAAGAATGCTGCTCCACTGAGTTTTGATGCTTCAGATACTGCTGATAAAATTATTCATGGCTTAAGGTCACGCTTCAGGAATGGCTTGTATAGCCTGACCACGTTGGCCCTTCTTGTCCTGGGATTACTTTTATTCCTGCTCACTGTGATAAGACGCCTTTAACAACATCAACATGTTGGCGGCCAAAATACATGGCTTGAAACTAAAAATGGATCCCCAGACAGAACCATTAACTTAGCGGGCTGGCAGTGAAAGACTGATTCAGCACAGAGCCTTCCCAACCTAGGACAGAAACGTGTTGCTTTTGAAAATGCATATTCCAAGACGGGTAAGAAAAGCATTCTTTTTTTTTTTTTTTTTAAAGAGATAAATCTAATGGACATTTCATGTCGCATATTCTCTTTAAAGATTTATTTATTGCTATATCTAAGTACATTGTAGCTGTCTTCAAACGCACCAGAGGGTGTCAGATCTCATTATGGATGGTTGTGAGCCACCATGTGGTTGCTGGGTTTTGAACTCAGGGCCTTTGGAAGAACAGTCAGTGCCCTTAACCGCTGAGCCATCTCTCCAGCCCCAAGAAAAGCATTCTTGTTAGAACAACCTAAGACAGATGCACTCTCATCATGAAATAAAAAGGGGGGGGAGATATGGAAAGCTCTTGGGGCGACTTCTAGAAATTTGGCAAGAATTTGTCATCTGGTTCAGACAAACTAGTAGGCTCATGTCTTAGTTAGGGTTTCTCTGCTGTGAAAAGACACCATGACCAATGCAAGTTTTATAAAAGACAATATTTTATTGGGGTTGGCTTACAGGCTCAGGGGTTCGGTCCATTGTCATCAAGGCAGAAACATGGCAGCATCCAGGCAGGCATGGTACAGGAGGAACTGAGAGTTCTACATCTTCATCTGAAGGCCGCTAGTGGAAGACTGACTTCCAGGCAGCCAGGGGGAGGGTCTTAAGCCCACACCCACAGTGGCACACCTACTCCAACAAGGCCACACCTCCTAATAGGTTCACTTCCTGGGCCAATCATATACAAACCATCACAGCTCAGGTAAGAACATTTACATTTGAGCTAATACAAAGCTCAAAGCAAACAAGGCCCAGGAATGCATGGCATTCCTATTATCTTGGTCCTGGTGATAAGCCCCCAGACCCAGTGACTAAGGGACTTTATTGTCTTGTTTGATTACCACCTTGTTTGATCTCTTTGTTTATTGCCTTGTGTGATTACTTTGCTTTGATCTAAGAACTGGCTCTAATCTTGGCAAGTACCTAGAATGGTATAAAAGCAAGCTTGGAGAAAACCTCTCCAGCCTCAGCGCTGGCCGGAGTTGGGTTATAAGGTTGTCTAATTGGCTTTTTCTTTTCCATCTTTACTCCCTCGGGCTCCTGTTGACTGACTGAGCTGGCTCGGTCATCCCTCCAAAGCAACTCCTATGCCAAGAGTCTACCAGGGGCCAATGGTCAAGCCTAATGTAGGGAAATGGAGTAGAGGAAGAAAAGAAGGGAGAGAAGGCAGAAGAGAGGCAGGGGGTGGAGAGGAGAGTCAGGGAGGGGAAGGGGGGAGAAGAGAGACAGGGAGGGAAGAAGAGAGGAGAGGAGGGCAGAAGAGACAGGGGTGGAAAGGAGAGGCAGGGAGGGGGAGGAGAGTCAGGGAGGAGAGAGGAGAGATAGGCTCCTCCCACTTTCTTGTCAGAGCCCCAGACTGGAGTAAACCTTTAAAAAGCAATTAAACCTTTTTTTTTATTTGTTTTTGTTTTTGTTTTTCGAGACAGGGTTTCTCTGTGTAGCCTTGGCTGTCCTGGAACTCACTCTGTAGACCAGGCTGACCTTGAACTCAGAAATCCACCTGCCTCTGCCTCCCAAGTGCTGGGATTACAGGTGTGTGCCACCACTGCCCGGCTCAAAACCTTTTTAAAAAAACAAAAAACAAAAAACAGTAAAGGAGAGATGGCTCAGAGGTTAAGAGCAGTGACTGCTCTTCTGAAGGTCCTGAGTTCAAATCCCAGCAACCACATGGTGGCTCCCAACCATCCATAATGAGATCTGATGCTCTCTTCTGGTGTATGAAAACAGCTACAGTGTACTTACATATAATAATAATAATAATAATAATAATAATAATAATAATAATAATAAATAAACCTTAAAAAAAAACCTGGTCTTCCTCTTAGGCAGTCCTCAGTTAGGTCCCCCTACAGGAGAAGCTTTATGCCGGGCATGGTGGCACGCCTGTGATCCCAGCACTTGGGAGGCAGAGGCAGGCAGATTTCTGAGTTCAAGGCCAGCCTGGTCTACAGAGTGAGTTCCAGGACAGCCCGGACTACACAGAGAAACCCTGTCTCGAAAAAAAAAAGAAAGAAAGAAAGAAAGAAAGAAAGAAAGAAAGAAAGAAAGAAAAAAGAAAAGAGAAAAAAAAAAAAGAAAAATCAGTACTGGAAGAAGGGGGGAAGAAAAGGGATGAGAGGGGAGGGTGGGGAGGAATACAGTTCTTCTTGAGAGTACACCCCCAAAGACCGAAAGGTCTCCCCAAACCTGTCTCCCAACCGATACCACCTCCCAACGGTGCTGCCCTCAGAGCCAAGGCCTAAACATGTGGGGTTTTGTGGAGACTTCTAAGTTAACACCTCAACCACAGTGTGACATACGGAGAGAGGCTCAAAATCTGTCCTCCCTCCTTCAACGACAGCTTCCTCTTGCTGCAAGGAGTCTCAAGTCCCCCTACTTTATATACACATACATATATACATACATACATTCTCTCTCTCTCTCTCTCTCTCTCTCTCTCTCTCTCTCTTTTTCTCTCTCTCATCCCTCTACTGTTTCCTTGGCTCAGCACCACACTTTATTACCACATCTCTTGCGCACACCCACTCAGTGGTTGATCATCCTTAGTTTGACTCTCCTGTCAGCTGCTTTAGTAACACTTTCTTTAAAGTCACTGATGTGTGCAGGATCCACCTACACATCGGTCCACCCTCCCTCCTCCCTCCTCCACCCTCCCCCTTGTCTGCCTTCGGGGTGCTGACCAGCCCCTCCGTCCCCATCCTCCCTGCCTCAGCCTGGCATCACTCGTGTTCCTGCCTTAGTTCCCTACTCAGTTGGGAGATGCTGGAGGCAGGGTGGTTTATAAGGACCCCTGCCTTATTGTCTGCCAGCCAGCACGGGTGGCAGACAACTGTGTGGGTGCATTTGTTCCAAAACAAGACATGGGCGCGGAGCACCCAGACTCTTTCCTTTCTGTAAGGAATCGAGAGCTTCTCTTTGCTCTTCTGTGTAACCCTGAAACATTCTCTGGTTTTGTAGTGCCTAGAAAGCCTTTGGACACAGGAGAAAGAATAAGGCTTCAGCCTTAGACCTGTGTGATCCTGACATGGCTCGGAATGCCATCAGGAAGCTTCATGGGGTGGTCACCAAGCTTCCTTGATGTTCATAGAAGTCACTGTTGCTTTCATGTTTAACTAAGTAACCTTTGATACTGTGTGGTTATAGCGTGCTAACCACACGTCGCCTTGTCTACACGACTTTCACCACGGATACAAGTGTCTTCTCACATCAACCACACAGCAGCACTGTGCTATGTTCCAGTGGGTCTTCTCCCTGAGGGGGCTATACTCGTTACATGCTGACTGCAAGCTTACCCTGGACTGAGTAGAGCGTGAGTGTGTGATAGCCCACAGACGGGACCCTCATGCCTACTAGGAATCCATTAGTTCTAAGTAAACCTCACCAGAACCTCTCGTGGAAGAGCCAGAGGTCCACACTGTGTTCCAGAGAATACACCGGGCCACCCCAAGCTAACCCCCGCCTTCCTTTGCATCTGGTTTTCCCCTAGCTTAATGGATCTGCTTTTGAAGGGCAGACCCTCCCCAGAGGGGTGCCTGGGGTACAGTCTAGTCACCTTCATCGATTGTCCAGGAAGCAGACTACTTTTTTGGGGGGGGGTGTTCTAGAATCTAGTCCTCTAGATTATAAGGAAGTTCACCTCTTCTCTCCAAAAAAAGGATCCAGATCTGCCCAGTCTTGAGAGTACATCCTCTCCAAATGACACTGCAAAGCAGACCAGGTTCCTCCTGAAAGCTCTTCTTGGCTCTGAGGTGCTCCTCAGGACTCCTCTCTTTGCCCTGAGTGCACCACCAGGTCCTCAGGTACCTACTTACCCTCCTCCTAGTTTAGGAGATGTCTGTTCAACTCCCTCTCTCTGCCTCCTGGCCAGGGCTCTATGGCGCTCCCTAACAGGATTCCCAGGCCATTCCTTCCTTCCAAGCAGGATTGTGGAGCTGATCCTTAATTACAAGCTGACAAGTGCCCCCTCTAGGGCCACGCATCGTCCCTTCCAGGGGCCACTCCCTTCCAGGTCCTGTGACCTACACACCACATACCTCTGCAGTGCCACTACAAGGCCAAAGGAAACTAGCCAGTGCCACTAACTGACAGTGAAGCCACCTTCTCTAGAGCCTGGTTAAGTGGAATCCATCCACTCAATTCCAATCCAGCCCATATGGTATCCATGCATCTGTGTGTGCGGGCATACATACACATATGTAAAACCAAATAAATTCTTATGACCATCTCAAAAAACAAAGTAGACAGCATTCCTGGAATTCAACACCCAAATTGACCTCTGACCTCCATGTGCACATACAATCACACGCGTGTGCACCCACAGAAACATGCACCTACACGAGCACACATACGTGAGGTAGGACCGTAAAGGCCCAGAATAAATGAGGGAGGGGTTGAGGAGAGCTTCAACCCTAGATACCTCATTTGAGGACGGCAGGCCTTGGCCCCCCACCATCAACTCTAATGAGAATTTACTAGTTTCACTCCTTGTCTGATCTTATAGGATCAAACCCCTAACCCTTGAGTGTCCGGATGAAGTGTCTTCCAACACCCCTGTTCTGGTTAATTGTATGTGGTCACACAAACCTTGCCCCAGAGACCCTGGCCACCTCCCCAGGGGCATAAATAACCCCTTTCCGACCCCCAATCAACTGAACTAGTTCTCCAAAGCTGTTTCCAGCTTTGTGTGTTCTTTACCTGAGCACTCGCTGCCAACCAAGGCCCTGCCCTGTGCCCACCACCCCCAGCTAATGAAGCTTCCCTCCCTGCAGAAGAGCCCTGTGCACGATGGGCTGGATACTCTGAAGGGGAAAAGCTGACATGGAACGGCACACACTCACAAAATAAATGACATTGTCCCTTGTCTGTGGAGGGTAGCTTCCAACCCAGGATGGACACCTGAAGCTTGGGTTAGCAACAAGTTATGTAATATACTGTCATAACCTATACATAAATACTTATTTATACAGACTAAAAATACATATTTAACATACTTATATAGTATTAGGCACAGTGAGGGATTAAGAACAATAACTCTCATAAAACTACAATTATAACAATATACTAGACTATTCTTTTAGAGTCATCTTTTGCTCTCAAAATATCCTATCGAATTGTGCCCACTCTCCTGATGACGTAACGTGACACAATGTCTAAGAGGGAAGATGAGGTGAGGCGGATGATGCTGTATGTTAGGTCACATGATGGTGTATGTTAGGTCACATGATGGTGTATGTTAGGTCATATGATGGTGTATGTTAGGTCACATGATGCTGTATGTTAGGTCACATGGTGATGTATGTTAGGTCACATGGTGATGTATGTCAGGTCACATGATGCTCTATGTTAGGTCACTATTGTAGCTAGGGTTTTACTGCTGTGAGCAGACACCATGACCAAGGTCAACTCTTTTTTTGTTGTTTGTTTGTTTTTTTGAGACAGGGTTTCTCTGTGTAGTCCTGGCTGTCCTGGAACTCAGAAATCCACCTGCCTCTGCCTCCCAAGTGCTGCTGCACCACCACCACCCAGCCAAGGTCAACTCTTATAAGGACATTTAGTTGGGGCTGGTTTACAGGTTCAGAGGGTCAGTCCTTTATCATCAAGGCAGGAGCACGGCAACCGCCAGGCAGACTTGGAGCTGGAAGAGCTGAGATTTCCACTTCAACTAGCCGAAGACCAACTTCCAGGCAGCTAGGACAAGGGTATTAAGGCTAACACCCACAGGGACACACCTACTCCAACAAGGCCACACCTCCTAACAGTGCCACTCCCTGGGCCAAGCTCATACAAGCCATCACAATGACTACCTCAAGGTTCCCTGACGGCTGTATGACCCTTACCGCGACAACCAATTTGGTAACTCAAATAGTTACTAAGTGATCACCAAGTGAGCAGAGTACGCAGTGTGGACCTATAGGACAAAGGGATGGATCACACCATTTATCCCACTACTCAGAACATCGTGCAGATGGAAACATGTGAATTGTTATTTCCAACGGAAATCAAATCTCGAGTAAAGGGTGTGGCTCCTGTTCATGTGCACAGCTCAAACGGCCCATGCTGCAGTCATTGGCCTAAACTACTTTCCAATTAACTCTAAATAAGGGAATGAATGGGATACAGCGTTGGCCTTTTACCATTATTATTATTGGGAAGCAGTGTTCAGTTAATCCAAGCTAATCCAGGAGGGTCTTAGGGTTGTTCTCTTCAGCTTTCCCTGGGGCCTCAATCCTGGCAGGATCTTATACAAGATGTCCCCAGGCCTTATCTCCAGAGAGGTTAAAAGGAGTCGATAAAGAAAGTGGCTATTCCAGTAAGCCTTCTCCCTACCCAGACCTAAAGGCTGGCCAGCTCTTCCCAGGTGTGGGGCTCCTCGCTGCCTTCCTGAAGCCTGGAAGCTGCAACCTTGTTCACAGGATTCATCAAGAACTGCTGCAAACCCTTCTCTAGGCCAGAAGAGAGTTCTAGCCCTTTTATACCATTTACATTTTCTGTTTTTTGTTTTGTTTTTTTCTTTTGGTTCTGGAGATGGAACTCAGGGCCCAGCAGGTAGATTCTCTACCTCTGAACTACACTTCCGGGGCTTCCCTTTCTAGTTAAGCCAGGATGTTAGTAAGTTAACACGGACAAATTCAGGGCCAGTCCCAGGATGCATATCCTTGCCAGGTCACGGCCCGTAGAGTCGAGATAGGAAAGGTGGCATAGTGGCCAGGGAGGGCTACTATTTGGGTAGGAAATACCCACTCAGAAAGGAAACACGGGTCCGAGTAAGAAGTGCTGAGAACGGCCCCCTCTGCCCCAGTCAGTCTGTGCCACCCTGCACGGGAGGATTAAGGGTCCCACAAATGTCTGTGATCTAACTGCCAACATGGAAGTATTAGCTAGTTCCCTGGGCTATGTCAAAACACCCGAAATAAATCAACTTCAAGGAGAGAAAACTCCTTGTTGGGTCACAGTTTCCAAGACTGCAATCCACAGTAGCTTAGCCTTGTTTCTTTAGATCTGTGGTGACACAGAACTTATGATCGAAGTTCCTGGCTAAAACAGAGAGGAATGGTGGAATTTACTGGAGCCTTTGACAGTGAGTTCCCAATGACCTAACTTCCTCCCTTCAGGCCCTATATCTTAAATGAAGGTTCCACCATCTGCTGGCAGTACCACAGGCTGGGACCAACCTTTGGCAGATGGACCTTGGTGGTAGCGGGGCATAACTTTCCCTGTATGTGGAAGGGGGAGGGGATCAGAGAATGAGATGGCGAGAGAGCTAGATCAAGCTAGACCAAGCAAGAAAGAGACACCAAGCTAGATAACCTGTGCGGCTGACTGAAGGAAGAAGAGCCTGTGACTGGAATAAGGAACCAACCTCTCGAAGTTAGAAAGAACAAAGAAATGTATCTCTCTTTCCCTGACGCCTCCCCCAAAGCCACAGGCGTGTCAACCCTTTTGGGATTCCTGCTATTTTTATCTTAAAACACTAAGTTTGACGTAGCATGTCAGAGCAGCATGGGGCATGGAACCCACGTTGACCTCAGGACAAAAGCCCAGGCAGGCCTCAAGAAGGCGCTGCTGAGGGACAAGGCTCACCCATCTCTGAACTGGGGGCTCCCAGGATGGATCCCTGCCATGCTGGGGCCATCCCGGATGGGAGGAAGGAAGCCCGCATAGGGGTTCAAAAGTTCCGGAAGCCCTGTGGAAAGTGCTCGACCTTCCTAGGAAAGCCTCAGGGGCATATTAAACAGAAAGTCTTCTGACTTGTAGCCTCCTCAGCGTGGCAACCCACTCTGCCTGGAGAAATGCCAACCGGCAACTCCCAAGGGGTTGTAGCAGGAAGTGAGTTAGACTCAACTCACCCGGGGCACTTTAGTTGCGGCTACACGAGCAGCGACTGCCCCATTCCTAGACAAGCTACATGCAATGAGACAGAGGCTGGGACTGAAAAAAAACAAAACAAAACAGAAAACCACTGTCCTTTCTCGGCAAAAATAAGCCTGCCCTGTGCGCTTTCACAGGTCAAAGCTCAAGTCTTGTTCAAAACATACTCATGTACACATAACACAGATACACGCGTGTGTAAGCACACACAGCATGCGCTCACATGCAAGTGCACACAGCTGCATGCTGGGGAGGGACTCTCCTCCCACAAGTGAGAAAAACACAGTAAACAAGACTTATTGGAGCTTCAGGTAAATCCTTTCCAAACACAGAGTGACAGTAATCAAATAAAAAATGCATATTGAGGGAAAAAATTTTGTTTGTTTTTGAGGCAGGACTTTTCTATGTAGCTTTGGCTGACATGGAACTCCCTCTGTAGCGCGGACTGGCCTTGAACTCAGAGCTCCGCCTGATTAAAAGCTCACACTACCCCCCACTGCACTTGTTTCTTCACACTTTCTAGGGAAGAGTGTGGGTGTCATCTCCCACTGCCATAAAAATACCATCCAGGCTCCCTCACTTGGGGAAATCACAGAGATCAATAATATATCTTGAACAAAGTGGATAAGGCTTGCTCTGGAAAGCAACCATCGTGGCCACGGTCTCTCCCGGGCCAGGTTAGTATCAAACATATAGTCTTAAAACAAAGGGAGTCACAAGATCAAGGTAAGGAAACATGGGAAAGGGTGTCTGTGTGGATGCTTGCGAGGAAAGAGAGCTGGGATTAGCGGCTTTTAGCCAATAGAGTAGATGACGTGAAATTCTTTCGGTTTATTGGGGTTGACAAAGAATTGCTAGAGAGGGCTGAAGAGATGGCTCAGCACCCGCTGGCTGCTCTTCCAAAGCACCGGGTTGGATTTCACCACCCACAGCAGCTCAGGGTCATGAATCTGATGCCCTCTCTGACCTCAGTGGGCACCAGGCATGCACACAGTCCTCAGACATACATACACAGAAAATAAAATAATTTTTAAAAATGTGGAAGAATCAGGCATCTAAGAGGTGTGCCAGGTGGGGACCGGGAGTGGTTATTGGTGTGTTTTGGGGACAGTGGAGACATGCCATGTGAAGCTGCTCTTGTGGAGGGTAACGCTGGTACAAACTAAAACAGACGGGTGCATGCTGTGTGCAAGGGGGGCTCAGGATCTAAATGTTCTTGAGGCACGAGGTATTATTCATAAGACTAAAAATGGCCCCACAGACAGCAAGGTTCTGGGAAGTCCAAAAAACAAGACCCATGGCCACTGCCTTCCATCGTGGGTTTGTGTGAGGCTCAGTGGAGTAATTTCACATCATAAGACTGAGAGGGGGGACCGCTTGTCAGTGGAGGGCGTGGGCATAACTCCAGGTCTACTGATAGCACGACAGTGAGTTACACGTGTCCCTCTGGTGCCTCACAGCTCTTCCCTGTGACTTACAGCCATCACCACAGCACTCAGCCCTGCCTCTGGAACAGCTCTGATTTGCCCAACTCCCAACTGCCAAGCTTTTCCTGGAAACTTACGGGATCCCAGAGAATAAAAGTTACATCACACACACACACACACACACACACACACACACACACACAATGATCTTAATCTTTCTAGAAAAAAAGAAAGAAAGAAGATTAATCAAAGATTCTCAGAACTAACAAAACACAGGTGATTACATGACACACATCCTGCCCCTAAGCCCAAGCAAACAAAACCTCAGGCCTTCCCTTTCCAGTTCCCACTAAGAACTTCCAGACACCTGTGGTGTCTTCTTGGGGTTGATGGTACTTATCACACCCAAGGGGAGTCGAAGCTAAGGGGCAGGGGAGCAGGAAGCGGGAAAGTGCTCTCTTCTCAGCTGGATACTTATCATGCCATGTTTGAAGAAGGCGCAGTCTGTAGCATGTCCTGTTCTGTAATGTGTTCACTCAGGAGGGACTCTGATAGTAGAGGGTGCTGGAGGAGACACCGGAGGCTTCCGAAACACAACTCCTTGACAATCAACACTGCTGCATTTGTAGGACTCAGAGAAGGGGGAGCTGCGACCAGGGATGGGCACAGTAAGGAACAGCCTGCCCCTGCAGGCCTGAGGGACTGTGCTCTTCCCTGCAGATTTCACTTGAATCTAAACTGCCTCACCGTGAACTCACGCTTTGAATGTTGGTTACCAGCTAATGGTGCTAATTCAGGAGGCTGAGGAACCTTCTGGGAGATGGGGCCTGGCTGGCAGAAGTAGGTCACCAGGGCCAGGCCTCAGAAGGTTACCCTTGCCCTGGGTTCCTGTTCTCTGTGCTCTGCAGTGTGAACGGCCTCCACGCACACTCCTGCTGTTCCTCTGGGATGCTGGGATAGAGTGAAACTCTCTGAGACCGTGAGCCAAAACAAATGCTCCCTTAAGAAAGTGAGAACTGAGCCGGGCGGCGGTGGTGGCACACGCCTTTAGTCCCAGCACTTGGGAGGCAGAGGCAGGCGGATTTCTGAGTTCAAGGCCAACCTGGTCTACAGAGTGAGTTCCAGGACAGCCAGGGCTACACAGAGAAACCCTGTCTCGGAAAAAAAGAAAAGAAAAAAGAAAAAAAAAAAAGAAAGTGAGAACTGCAAAAGTCACTACCATTTATGGAGAGGCTTCTGAGCCTGCGTCTGAAAGAGCCCAGCAATGACCCAAAACTTCACTCAGGGATCACCAAGCTCCCACTTAGGGTTTAACCCAAACAGGAGGCTCAGCTTATGCCCACAGAGGGCTCTCACCTGGAAACACACACAGAAGTCAGTGAGCGCCCCCCCCCCCTCCAATGGAGGTGCTACCCCTATGGAGAGCAGTAATTTGAGAAGTGACCCTAAGTGTAAAGAAGAGAGGGCCCCAGTTCTCTAGAGGCAGAAGCTCGGGGGAGAGACTGAGCTTAGAATTTAGACTATGGCCATGGGAAGTCGGGCAAGGTGTTAAATCCACAGCCGCAAAAGCAGCAGAGGCACAGGTGGCTTTTAAACACAGCTGCAGGGTAGTCACAGCAAGGAGAGAGCCGCTGGACTGGGAAGAGGGCGGGTTACAGGAGAGTGGGCAGCAGCCCAGCCAAAGTTAGATACGAACTGAAGCAGGCTTTGAAATCCAGCAAGTCTTGGGGAGCGCCCATCATCAGCTATTGATCACGTGATCGGAGGCAAGCTCAGCCAGAATTTGATCAAAGGAGCAGAAGCATCGTGCAGTGTGCAATGCGTGTATGTGATAGGATATTATAAGTATTTGATCTGATACAGGAGTTGACTACAGTCTATTTGGCATCGTCTTTCTGTTGAGGATGAAGAGCTCAGGCAGGAAATGGGGAGAAGGTGAACCGGAAGTAAGGAATCGGGGACCAGCTAACATCTAAAACTAGCTAGGATCCAGACCTCATAATCTCTCCATTACCAGGTCTCCAAATTGAATATTCATGCAGGTGTCCCGCAGGGAAAGCTGGCACCCTTTGCCACAGAGCAAAACTAAACACACCTGGCCCAGGAAATGAGGCAGCTACAGTGGAAGATCAGGTAGGGGCTCATTCCTACCATCCGGGATGTCAGCCAGCAAGTGAGCCGTACTCTGTGAGCAGGGACAAGGTTTTGCTTATAACCCAACCTCCAGGTCTGAAAATTACAGCTGTGCTCCTTCCAACCTGATGAACCCTGTGTGGGGACACCTGTCCCCACCCATTGATTCAGGAACTCTAGGAAGTGTAGTCACAGCTAGCGAAGATGACGCAATACAGATCCACTCCTGGGCAGAGTTCCCATCTCTGATGGCTCCCAAATCTGAGCAATGGAGTCAGAACCATTAGGACCATGAGCACTGAGGGACCGAGCACACCGGGACTCACCACTAGCTTCTTTCCGACATTTTCATCCACCTGCTTTGGGAGAGGGACCGGCATTCTTCCAAACTCAGGCTATTAGCAGGAGGGAGATTTTTCAGATTAACAGTCCAGAAGTCAATGACTTCTGGAAGGGGAGGTGGGTGGACTCAGGTTTTGTAAAGTCAACGTCAATATAATATGTATGAGCTCTCTTTATGTAAAATAATACATAATAAAGAATATTACTATAAAATATAATATATAATATGATAATATTATGTTAGGCACAACAGTAAGCATTAATTTAGAATGAAGACAGGTTACCATTGTAAGTCTGCCAAATACACTAGTGTTACAAAAATCTAGAAAAATAAGGAAAGCTTAGAAAATAAGGAAGCAAAAATCTAGAAAAGTAAGGAGCCATCCCGACTGCCCACCCTGTTTTACAATTCCCACCACCCACTTCTTCACGGTGTTGTCCTTGCCTCTGTGGAAACCTTGTGTAGAATCGTTTAGAAACGGGAAGGTGCTTCAGTCCCTTCGGCCGCATAATAGATCAAAATTTGCTCTCTAAATTATGAAATAGAAAAGTTGACTTCACAATTAGTTAAGCTATGTGTGCGTGCTGTGAAGTGACAATTGCTGATCTCTGTATGTGTGGATGCAGTCACGTGTGTGTACATTTATGTGTGTGTATGTGTGTATCTGTGTATGCATGTATGTATTGTGTGTGATTATTTTACAGTATGTGTATCTGTCTGTGAGTATATGCAAAGTAAGTGCAGCTACCCAGAGCCCAAAAGAGGGTGCTGGATTTCTGGTGCTGAAGTCGTAGGAGGGTGTGGCCACCTGATCTGGGGACTGAGAACAGCTTGGGTCCTTTGCAAGAACAGCCGTGCTCTTATCAGTGAGCAGCTCTCCGGCTCCTAAAATCTAGTTATTAGTATTAATTATTGGCTTAGAAAGTTTGTTTATTTTCACTTCACAACTACTGTTGATCTATGTACGCTATAAAAACATGGCATTTCTCAAGACTCTCATAGCTACCCGACAATTCCCTATTTGAGAAGTGTGTCAGATAGAAACTTAAAGAGGAAAGACAGAAGTCTTATCAAAGTGGCTAAAATCTCCTACTCTGCAGATCTCGAAAAAGCATGTGGCCAGGGGCTGAAGACCAGCTCAGCAGTTAAGAGGGCTTGATGCGCTTGCAGAGGACCAGGGTTCCAGCACCCACATAGCAGCTCACAGCCAGAGGTAACTTCACTTCCAGGGGAGGTGATAACCTCCACAGGGTCCTGCACGCACACGCACACACACAAGCACACACACACACACACACACTCATGTAACAGTCCAAATCTACACACACATACACATAAAATTTGAAAGCATTGTGACTGTGTGCATGCAGTGCTGGGAACAGCTTTTGCTTTCATGGTCTTGGAAGATGCAAGTAAAACTCTCTAAGGCTTAATCTTTTATTGTGTCCATAAAAAGCCCACCTCCAAGGTGGAAGTTAAGAGAGAAAACACAGAGATGGAGGCCCATGGTGCCATCAACACAAGGGCTCAGAGGAAAAGACAGAGCCAAGAGTGCTGTACACCTTCACAGGAAATGCCAGAACTGAGTCTCTGTTATCTTCCGCTGCCAGATCTCATCAGAAGAGCCAGCTATCAGTGACATCAGGACTCCTCTAGGCAGGAAGGGCAAGAGTGGCTGCCAGCGCCTGGCAGACCTTGCCCTGACAAAGTTGCCTTGGGTCAAGGAGAGAAACACTTGCATTTGGGGTGCTGTCTCCTTAAGGTGTGGGGTACAGATAGATCCAAGGAATGCCCTTTAGCACCATGCTGAGGGAAGGGTGTGGTAGGGAGTCGGGTGGGGTAGTAGCACTTAAGACCACAGGCTGGAAAGCTCAGTGGGCACAAGCCCTTCATGGCTTTAGCTGAGCCCTTTTCCTTAACCCACCTCATAAAAATAAACCATGCTGGGGGTGGAGCACGGGGCACTGAGAGGAACACTGCTTGTTCATAACCTACAGCCTGTGGGGTTAGCTTTTCTCTCCTCTGCGGTTTCCCCACAAGCCCTCCTCTTCTCACTTGGCATCTAAGTATATTTTTGTGTCTTGACATTCTCAAGGCAAAGTCCGAATTCTTGCCAGTTATTTCATCACATATTTTTATAATAGGCCGACTTCTGGAGCCATAGGCACAAGAGAAGGTGTGTGTGTGTGGGGGGGGGACACGACTAACCCCTGAGAGGTAGAGACGTGTGAGGATCTGAACAAGGCCAGCTTCAACTACAGTTTAAAGTCAACTTTGGCTTCCTTAGAAGGAAGCCTCGGCGGTTAGGAGCAAGAGGTGCGGTTCCGATGACCTCTTTCTTTGACTCTGGGTCTCCCCGTAACCATTCCTTTCGTTGCCCCTTTTTTGTGGCTGAGGTGTGAACGTCTCCTCCAACAGGCTCGCCACTGAGGAAGGCTCAGGCTGGGAGCCTGTCCCTGCCCGGCCCCGGGGTCACTTCCTCGTAGCTTCACAGCCACAGAGGGCCAAACCCACTGGTTAAGCAACCAGTGAAGAAGTTCCTCTAGCTTTTCTTACTCTTCTCTGTGACACCACAGCCTAGAGGGTCCTCTCTGCTACAGCCTTAAGTAACTCCCTGCTTAAAACCGGTCAAAGCTTAGCACGATCTTTCGGGCCATTAAAGAGAACAGAATTCAAAATAAACCTAGCGTGGCGGGAGTCGGAGGTGCGATCGGGTAGGGTGGGAATGGGTGTCCGCGGGTCTCTCCAGAAGGAGAGGTCCCTGGCCACGCCTTGGAGGTCGGCTCGGCGGGGTGTGGCCAGGGTCACGGCGGCAGGGTGCTGAGCTGCGGAGGCCCCGGTTCCCGGGAACACCCGGGAAAGTCCCGCGGGCCGGGAGGGGCGTGGTCCGGGTCGATGGGCGTGCCCAGGATCGGCGGGGCGGGGTGGGGCGGGGCGGGGCGGCTCTGCGGCCAGGCTGGGAAGAGGCGGCGTTCGGCTCGCCATGGCCGCTGCGGTGCTAGTCTGAGTGGCGTCCACCCCGCGGTCCCGGGCCGCCCGGGCCATGCGGCCTCCGCCACTGTGGCTGCCGTCGCTGCTGCTCTGTGGGCTCGGCGCCGCGGCGTCCTCGCCAGGTAAGCGCGACCCAGGAGACACACACACACACACACACTCCCCAGGCTTCCGCGGGTGTCGCGTCCGCGCGTGGGTGCCGCCCGGAGCTTGCACCCGGCGCAGGGTGGGGGTCTGCAGCCGTTCCCGATCTGCGGGTGACCACGATCGGGCGGGGAACCGACCCGAAGGAATCTGCGGTGAGCGTGGCGTGGACCACGGGGAATTCCAGGCCTGGAGCTGGAGAGCCCAGTTCGTCGTCGGCTGCTTTGTGCCAGGGAGATTTGCTCAAGGGCAGAATCAGTATTTGTCTGGGCGGCCTATAAAATCCTGGTACTCAGTTCCTCAGGATCTTATAGATGGGGAGCAGAAATGCCTGTGTCTCCTTCAGTGTATGGGGACAGAGGGTCAGCTGAGCCACACTTGTAATCCCAGCTCTACCCTACTCCGCCCACACAGCCCTTTACCCGGTTCAACTTCCCACTTTTGTCCCCAACCTGACTGTATTTATGAGCCAGTCATCAGAAAGACATCACTGACCAAGAGCATTCTTCCTACGTGGTTATGTTTTGCTGGGTTCTTTCCCATGCAGAGATCATATCAGAGTTTGGGTATCTAGAGTCTACAGTAGGTGCGGGGGGTACACCCTTGTGCAAACACAGAACTCAGGATGAGAAAGAAGGGTCCTGAAATTTCCGGCCGGGCCTGCTTGCGCTACTCACAATGGGTCTTGCTTTTGCTGTTGTTGTTTATTTTGTTTTTTAAAAGTTTGGCCATTTGCCGGCGGTGGTGGTGGCGCTCGCCTTTAAGCCCAGCACTTGGGAGGCAGAGGCAGGTGGATTTCTGAGTTCGAAGCCAGCCTGGTCTACAGAGTGAGTTCCAGGACAGCCAGGGCTACACAGAGAAACCCTGTCTCGAAAAAACCAAAAAAAAAAAAAAAACAAAAAACAAACAAACAAACAAACAAACAAACAAAAAACAACAACAAAAAAAAACGTTTGGCCATTAGTAAATAAGCCTTAGAATTGGGAAGTTCCCTTCCATTCGAAGTGGTGTTGAGGGGTTGGTCCTTTGTCAGCATCCCCGCAAAGGCCCTTAGGTTCCCTGTCTCCTTATGGGCAGAGGTGCACAGGAGGATGTTACACGGTTACACAGTTAACTTTTTCTCATGGAGACAGACTAACTTTAACCCTTGACTCTGATGTTCTCCATTTTGCCTTGAGCAATCTGTGTCTCACACACACACACACACACACACACACACACAGAGTTAGGTCTCCTTTGGAGGAGAGCCTGCGATTGTCTGAGATATCTGGGAACTGTGAGTTCAGATGTTGATAGACGTATTTAGAAACTTTACAGCAGACATTTTTCTAACGATTAACTTTTATTATGCTCCACCAAAGTCATGGCCTGTGGCCCATTAACAACAAACTAGATCCTTAGAGATTTGAAAATGGTAGCCTTTTGCAGATCTCTTAAGACTCTCAGACCACTCTTAACAAATAATAATGCGAAATTTTCACACTTTTATAAAAAGAAAAACCTTTCTAGGATGTTCAAAAAGAAATCCTGGGGCGGTGGTGGCGCATACCTTTAATCCCAGCACTTGGGAGGCAGAGGCAGGCGGATTTCTGAGTTCGAGGCCAGCCTGGTCTCCAGAGTGAGTTCCAGGACAGCCAGGACTACACAGAGGAACCTGTCTCGAAAAAGAAAAAAAAAAGAAAAGAAAAAAGAAATCCTTAGGTGCAGTGGTGGCGCACGCCTTTAATCCCAGCACTTGGGAGGCAGAGGCAGGCAGATTTCTGAGTTCAAGGCCAGTGTAGTCTAGAGAGTGTGTTCCAGGACAGCCAGGGCTATACAGAGAAACCCTGTCTTGAAAAACCAAAACCAAAACAAAACAAAACAAAAACAACAACACCCCTCCCCCAAAAAAAGAAAGAAAAGAAAAAAATCCTTTTTAGTCACAACGCAAAGTGAAAATATTGACAGTGTTCTTGTAGCCAACGGGTAGTGAGAAATTCCCATTCTGTTCTATGGGTTATGAACAGCCCCCAGGAATCATAAGATTGCTTTTAACAACATAATGGGTGTTTCGCCTGCATGTATGTCTGCACCACTTGCGATCAGAAGCCAAAAGAGGCCATCAAATCTCTCAGAACTGGAGCTATAAATAGTTGAGAGCTGCCATGTGCGTGCTAGAACTCTGATAGAGCAGCAAGCGCTCTTAACCACTGGGCCATCTCTACAGCCCCCAGAATCAAGGCTTTGAAAGGAATATTTATAATATCAGACCCCTCCAGGGAGTCAAGGATAGCATATCAGTGCTGTACCCTAAACAGACTGAGATGCTCTTCGTTACTTTGTACAGTCTGTGGCTGCTCATGGTTACTTTGTAGTCTGTAGATACTCTTTGTTACTTTGTACAGTCTGAGATGCTCTTCGTTACTTTGTTACATGGCAGCCAATTGCTGTCGATCAGAAAAACAAACCAAAACAAAAAACAAAAAATACGTAATTCACAGCATGAGGCTCTTCAGTTATTCAGTCACCTATACAGAAGGATCATGGCTTCTGCTTATTGTCATAGCTGCTCATTGTACTGTGGAGTAGCCATGTGTGTGCATGTGTGCGTGTGTGTGTGTGTGTGTGTGTGTGTGTGTGTGTGTGTGTATGTGTGTGTGTGGTGAGTCTCTCTGTGTGTATTTGTGTGTGTGTGTCTCTGTGTGTATGCAGTATGCTTGTCCCTCTGTGTATGTGTCTCTGTGTGTGTCTGTGTGTCTGTGTGTCTGTGTGTCTCTCTGTGTGTGTGCGTGTATGTGTGTGTGTGTGTATTTGTGTGTATGCAGTATGCTTGTGCCTCTGTATATGTGTCTCTGTGTGTGTCTGTGTGTATGTGTTTCTCTGTGTGTGTGTGTGTGTGTGTATTTGTGTGTATGCAGTATGCTTGTGCCTCTGTATATGTGTCTCTGTGTGTGTCTGTGTGTATGTGTTTCTCTCTGTGTGTGTGCGTGTGTGTGTGTGTGTGTGTGTGTGTGTGTGTGTGCGCGCGCGCTTGAAGGAATGTCTATACCAGTGAGTGTTAGGGAGTTTCCTGTTTGGGTGTTGTCTCTTCAGGTGAAACTGTCTTGTAGTTGGATAGGTGATAATCCTAGCTCCCATCTATTGAGACAAGATGCTAAGGACTGTGTATATATTTTCTCTCTTTTAATCTTCATATTTTACAATCAGGAAGAGACAAATGATGGGGGGGGAGGGGACAAAACAAAACCACTTGCTTTTGGGGATTTACTAAAAAGAATAACTTCCTGGCTCTGAGAGAGGGGTCGGACTGTTGATTTCCCTGTCACATTTATGTTGCTGGAGGTGAGGTCATTGGTGTCAGGCATGACTCATGTGAGACTGACCAAGAGGCCGAGAGAGAAGCTAGAACCAGAGACTGGCATAGCCTGCACAGCCCGTCTCTGCCGCTCTCTGCCTTCTTTCCACGCATCCCCTGCACTTGCAGGCTCCACAGCCCTTAAGCTAGCCACAGGCACGAGCGGAGACCCCATATTCCAAGCGTGAGCCGGAGGGGCACATGTCAGCCCCTGACCATACGAGACTCACAGGGCTACAGCAGTTGCTCTTGGCGCTGCTGACAAAAGCTTTGTGGGAGCAAAATAATATTTATGGATAAAGGGCCTCGTCTGGGATCCTGCCTAGAGCCCCAGGATCCCGCAAGCCCCCACCTGGGCCTCGGTTTCTTCATAAACAATGAAACTCCTTCCATAGAGTTGTGAGAGGCAAACCCAAGATCATAAGTGAGAAGCAGAGCTCAGGAGATGGCTCGCAGCTAAGAGCACTCCCTGCTCCTGCCCGAGCTCTGGGGTTCGATTCCCAGCGCCATGTCAGGCGGTTCACAGCTACCAGTTCAGGGGGTCTGCCCTCCGTGCCACCTGCAAGCACGGAGTACACATAGCCACATGCAGGCACACCCACATACACATAAATAATGGATAAATATTTTTAAAAATCGAAAGGCAAAACCAGACAACATAATCTGTCTTTTGTTTTAAAGGATGTGGTTAATTGGAGCTTTAAGGAATCTCTTTTATTTTTTATTTTTTTATTTTTGGATGGTGAAATAGATGCTTTCTGCCAAGACTAGTGACTTTAACTCTGAAATCAAGGATCTGGGACTGGAGAGATGGCTCAGTGGTGAAGAGAGCACTGACTGCTCTTCCAGAGGTCCTGAGTTCAATTCCCAGCAACCACATGGTGGCTCACAACCATCTGTAATAGAATCTGATGTCCTTTTCTGATCTGTCTGAAGACAGATACAGTGTACTCATATAAATAAATCTTTCAAAAAATCGAGGATCTGCAAGGTAGCAGGAGAGAACTGATTTCCACAAGTTGTTCTCTGTCTCTGTCTCTGTCTCTCTCTCTCTCTCTCTCTCTGTCTCTGTCTCTCTCTCTGTCTCTCTGTCTCTCTGTCTCTCTCATACACACACACACACACACACACACACACACACACACTAAGTAAAGATGTCACATTTAAGATGTGGCTGTTTCTTAGTTCCTGGTTCCCATGTCTGCCTTGCAGGTAAGGAGAGTGGGCTCCAGAGACAGCTTGCACACACAGTATTCAGTGGCTCCGTCCTGTCACAGATTAGCATGCCTTCTTCCTCCAGATGCCTGTGACCTGTAACTGTTAGGTTACATAAGAAGTGGCAGGTTCCTAGTCAGATGATCTTAAAACAGGCAGTCTATTTTGGCATATCTGGGTTACAGCCAGTATAATCACAAGGGAGATCGTTTCAGTAGAATCTAGCCAGGGTGGGGTTCTTTCACCTGCAGCGCCTAGGACCACGACCTTTGCCCTTGAAACACCTGCTGCTCTCTGGCCTGATCAAAGAGCCATAAGATAATGTTTATTTTCAGCTACTAAATTTTTGGCTATTGCTGCAGCAACAATAGGAAAGAAACATGCCCCCCCGCACACACACACACATACACACACACCAGGGCTTCAAAGACATTGTATCTCCTACGGAGCAAAAGCTCCCAGACCCAAGGGGAGTGAGCAGAGTCCCTCCTTTCTCCCTGTGCCTGTGGCTTGAGTCACCAGTGATAGGAGCTGGGTGTAGTCGCATGAACATGATCCCTGCACCAAAGTCACAGTCCTGCCATCCTGCCCTTCCTGCTTCGCCCATGATGTGCCCGAGATCTAGACACCTGAGACTTAACAGATTCTTAAGAATGGTTCCCACACGCCTTCCTTCCCTGTCAGGATGGACAGGACTCCGCCACAAGCAGTGGTTTGATCCCAATGACACAAAAGTATCAGGAGTCATTAGAACCATCCAGAGAAGGTCCGAACCCCTGCCCTGGCCTGTGACACGAGACAAAACCACAGGGCATACACAAAGCAAGCAAGAAACAGAGCGCCTGGGCCTTGCCTGGGTTCTGTTCCGTCTTTTTCATGGTTGACAACTGTCTATCAGCGCAACGCTCGTTTTCCATGTCTTCTGAGCCTGCTGTTCCAGGCCCAGAGAGAACGCACCCCTGAATCCCGCAGCACCTCAGCTTTTCAAAGTGTCAGTGTGGTGCTGAGGAGCGACTGGTGGGCAGCTGTCAACAACAACAACAAATGTGAGCAGAGCCTGGAGTGGTGGGACACACCCACACGGCACACGCACTCACTCCTTCCTCAGAACCAGTATTGATTGAGAGTGCACTGTGACCAGTTCCTCACTCAAGACCCAAATGCCTTATTGAGAGGCAATCACAGAAGACAGTAGCGGAGGAGCCCAGACCAGCTAGCTCTAAAGTCTGAGCTTCTCACCACCCTCGTACTCGAGTCAAATCAGAGAGCAGGGCTATACGGTTACCCTAAGGCTCAGTCTGAACAGACAGCGAGGAGACTCCCAGGAGAGGGGGCAGCAGAGCAAGGTCCCAAACATGGTATGTGCTGTTTCCAGGGCAGAGAGGGGCTGGAGTGGAGAGGATGAGGTCCCGGGCCTGCCGGGCCACCCAGAATGTGAAGAGGGCTATCTGGTAAAGTGCTTTATGGTGTGCAGATGGTCTCTGGCACTTCCCTGTGGAGTCCACAGTTCTGAGTTTTCTTCAGTGAAGAAGATTAGATAAGGTTCCCAAGAAACTCCCGGTGGGGACAAAGCCTCTCTGTGGGAGCTTTTCCTTATAGCCAGTCTGAGAACTCTGTCTTGGCAGGTCAGCTTTCTGTTGTTTGTTTTTAAGTCTTGGGCATCCAACCCAGTGCTTAGAGCCACTAGGCAAATGTGTGCCACTGTGCCCCACCCCGCCCCAGCCCCAGCCCCGCCCCCAGCCCTGACTTGTGAGTATGGTTGAGGGGAAGGAGATCTGAGGGAGAGCATCCGGAGGAGTCCGGAGCAGGGAAAGTAGAAGATGCACACGGCCAGCAGACTGGACCGGACCATGAAGAGAGGAGACGGGGAGTGAGGAAGGCAAAAGAGGTCCAAGAAAGCGCATAGCCCAAATGTCGGTGTGACTTAGGAATGAGAAGCTGCAAGCCGGAAGCCAGAAGCCAGTGAGCTGGAGTTTAGGATGGGGGGTGGGTGAGAGGAGCTGAGAGAAGCCACAGGCCCTGAGCGGGCCTGGAGGCCTCAGACACTTGGCCTAATAGGCACCACAGTTTGCCATTTGCCCTGAGTTTCTTCTGCAGCTGAGAACTGGATAGCTCTCCTCTTCCACATGTGGTTAGAGTAAGGTTCTTTCTAACCTGGCCCCTTGGTGTCCTTCTCTTAGATGGATGCTTCTATTGTGAGGATAGGAATCCAGCAGAGGAAGAAAATACTCCTGCTTCCTCCAGAGGTGTGAGAGATGATGAGGGGAGGTGTGTCAGCCAGGATAATGTCCTTTAAAAGATGTCCAGGCACCGATCCCCGGACCTTGGGGATGTATGACCTGACAAAAGGCTCTTTGCGGGCGTGACTGAGTTGAAGATCCTGACTGGGGAGATGACCCTGGGTTCTGACCTATATAGACTCATGGTTACTGCCAGGATCCTTGAAAGGCAGAGAAAGGAGCCGTGAAAGAGAACCAGAGAGGGCGGCACAAGACTGGCTGGGCCAGCATTGACAGCAAAGAGGGCACAAGCCAGAGAATGCTGGTAGCTTCCAGAGCACAGAAAGGGAGGAGCCCTGGGGTTTTCTCTTGGCGACCCCAGAAAAAACAGGGGCCTGCTGCCATCTCCACCCTAGGCTGCTTATACATCTGACCTCAGAGTGATGATAAATGATTGATGTAGTGATAATTGAGATGCCACGCCTTGGTTGGTAAAAGCTCTTGCGTTTGGGAGATGTGCTACAGCAGGGGCAGAAACCTGATCCAGGGAGGAAAAGCTGCCTCTGAGATTTGTTGATTGGTGCCTGGCTTCCCTGGCTTCCACCAAGCCCTCAGCAAGCTGACCGCGCCCGCCCCTTGTTCCCCTGCCTTGCTGCTTTGCCCCGGTTCCCCTGAAGCCTGTGTGAATGGCCAGCAGTGTGGAGTAGCCAGAGCTCCCAGAGGAGGCGCTGGGCAGTCTGTGGATGGGCAGGTGGCTGCAGCATGGTGGCCGTTCGCCATGCTGCGGGAGGCTGGAGGCTCCTCCGCACCCTTCTTTGGGCTTGGAGGGGCTCTCTGAAAACATGCGGTTTGGGGTTTCCTGCTTTGAATTCTGGAGCAGCCTGCTTTTCTTTCCACCTTCTGAATATTTCACATTATCCATCAGAGAGAGTGTTACAGCGATCTCTCTTTTGAGGGAAGGTTCCAGTGTTTTCAGTCTCTAGCCCAGCATGCAGAGTATCTGCCTGACAGGATGGTTGGAACTGGTCCCACTGGGGAAACTGCTACCTCCTGGGAATGCGCTCCTTTGTGATTTGTGGCTCTCGGGGCTGGGAGGCAAGTCAAAGGTGCACATTTCCTCTGTGGCTTCGAACCTGGGATGCAGAAAGTTACCCAGATCTCAGCGATGGGATGCTGAGGGTTTTTGAGGAGCAAATGATGCCCGCTCTGGCCCACATGCCAAGCACCTTTGGGATGGATTCTGATTGGGGCATCTGCACCACCACGTATAGGTGGCCCTTGGTGCTCCACCTTGGCCGGGTAGATACTCTTTCTATGGGCTCTTCTATTATTGGTTAGGGTTAGAAAGTTGGAGTCTTGGGCAGCCCACAGTCAAGTGCCACATATGGTATATGCAGGAACCCAGTGTAATCGGACTGTGGTTACCACGAACTAGAGGGTGACCTAAACCACGACTCTCACAGTGCCTTCCTCACAGTCAGGCCCAGGGGGCAGTCAGGGAGAACAGCTGCTCCCAGCCCAGACCCAAACTGCTACCAGAGCTGTGTGGAATAAGTGGCTGTGGTAACAGGCACTGAAACATTTTTGTAATTCAGTGTTTTCTGAATTTCCTCCTTCTCTCCCGCCCCAGTTCCACCCCTCGCTCCCCATTCCTCTCAAGACTCTTTCCCCCAGCTTGCTGCTCCTGTGAACCCGAAGATTCACCTGTACAATGACGAGCAGGTTCTAACTTGGGAGCCGTCGCCTGCCAGCAGCGACGCGGAGCCAGTGGTCTACCAGGTGGAGTACAGATAGTAAGTGGATGCTCTGTGGATATCCTTGCTGGGACCTGTTGGGGAGGCTGGATGGGAACCTGGAGTCAGATCCTCACCCCGGTTTTCCGGCATGACTGCAGTGAGACCTCCTGGGCACTGAAAAGCTTCAAGGACAGAGATCTCACCCCCTCCTGCTCAGCAGAGGCGGGTTTAAGCCTGGCTGTCAACGCCTGCTGACCTCTGGGGCCTCCTTCAGTGGTGAGAGTTTATGCCTTTGCTCTGTACAGAGCGAGGGTTCACTTTGGCCCTGGAAAGGGAGGAGGTAGTTTTCGGCTTTAAAACCTCAAAGTCCAAATTGAGCCTCCTGAGGATTTTACTTGGCAGACTACAATGAACTCTCAGTTTCTCACCTGGTTTTCTGTTCTGAATAACGTAGTGTTCACGCCCTTTGTGCTGCCTCCTGCCTCCATCGCAAAGAGTAGTCACTAGGAAAGTGCTCAGCTCAGCGGCGTTGGTTTTGGTTTTGGTCACATAAGTTAGTTGAAGATCAAGCTTGTTGGTATTCTGTTCAAGCTCCACCCCACAGTTACCTGGCAATAGCCAGGTATGCCCCGCCCCACATGCCTGGCCCACTATAAGAGGGGCTGCCTGCCCCTCCTCACTCTCTTTTCCCCTCTCCCTTCTCATCCTCTCACCTCTCTGCTCCTCTTGGGCTCCCCTCCCCCCTCTCTCCACGCGGTCATGGCCGGCCTTCTCTCTCTCTCTCTCTCTCTCTCTCTCTCTCTCTCTCTCTCTCTCTCTCTACTATACCATTGACTCTCATCCTATTCTCTGAATAAACTCTATTCTATACCATGTTGGTGTGTGTGTGTGGTCCTTCAGGGGGAGGCGATGCCTGGGCATGGGCCCGCTTAGGTACCCCCCTCCCCCACGTCGCCATGCCATACTCACTAATACCCTTTCTCTCTTTTAAATCCCATCAAAGCTGAAATCACTGGGCACATGGTAATAAACGAAACCTGTTTGTTTTGAGACAAACATTCCTGTTTTGCTCAGATAGCCCTGGAGCTAGAGATCCTCCTGCCTCCGTGTCCAGGAGTAGCTGAAACTCCAGGCCTGTGTCGCTGTACTCTGAGCTTTAAAAGACTTCCAGAGCTTTGTATTACGGACTAACTTGTTTGACTCTAGGGTTGTTTGTTTGTGGGGTGGGTGGGTTGGTGTGTGCACATGTGTGTACAAGCCTCTCACACACATACACACACGCACATTCACATACGTACACAGGCATGTGGAAGCCAGGGAGCATGGCAAAGTGCCTTCCTTAGTCCCACTCCCCTTATTTTTTTGAGACAGTCCCTCACTGAACCCAGAGCTCTCCAGTTCAGCTAGATTGGCAGACCAGGGATCTTCCTATTTCTCCCCTGCATGCCTGCCCGTACCCATGACACTGTGGTTTTACAGGTTGGCTTGGGTGCTGAGGGTCTGAACCCAGGCTGGCAGTTTAACAGCAGCCATTTCCCCAGCCCCCTTCCTTCCTTTCTTTTTGGTAAACATTTTGTATCTTTTTTATCAGGGGTGAGGTTGGTTTTAGTAAAAGAAGCATTAAAGCAGGCTGGTCCCCCACCCCCACCCCAGCCCACCCCCACCCCGCCCTCTGCTGCTCTCTTGAGAGGAAGAGGTCTTAGTCTCAAAATTAGGAAAACAAAAACAAAAACAATACTCCAACAAGAAAACTGATTTTAAAGCCAAACAAAAACAAAGACCTTAAAGACTTAAAAACTGTGTTAGTCTGTGGTCAAGCAGCCATTGGAAAGGAAGGCGCCCCCCCTTTGTGTTTTATGAAGGTCACGGTAGGAAAGCCAAATCTACAGAGTCTAGGTTGTGTCGTTAGCATTACAGTTCACCATCACGGATGCCCAGAACGCTCTCGCACAAAAAGTCAGGTAATTTCTGAAGCAGAAATGACCCTGTGCACAGTGCAGAGAATCTCTTGTCTCTTGCACTGTGTGGAAGCATCACCTGTCAAGAAAAAGCTGATGGCCTCGGCCTTTTAGCAAAAGGCAGGAAGAAATAAGTGGGACTTCCGGGAGAAAAGGGCGGAGCTCTGGGAGATGGTCTGTGGCGCTGAAGATAGGAAAGGTAGCCAGTCTGTGACCCAGGCACTTATTCATGAATAATTAAGTCTCTTTGTTCTTCTGGGAACAAAGAGGCCAGGTGGAAAAGCTTGTGGCCACAGCCTGGAAGCTGGGGTGACTCTCCTGACTAGTGGAGCTTGGACAGACTGGATTGGAGGAGCCGCGTTCATGTCATCATTCATGTAAATGTAAAATCACTTATTTTTACCCTCTGTACGCTGAGGGATTCCTTCCCTCAGAACCCCTGTTCCCCCAGAAGTCTGTCTTCCGAGAAGCTTTCTTAAAGATTGTTCTGAGACGGATGGTGGTGGCTCACACCTTTAGTCCCAGCACATGCATGCACATAAAAATAAAACACAAAATGTTAAAGTGATAATATATTTGTCTTTTCGAGACAGGGTTTCTCTGTGTAGCCTTGGCTGTCCTGGAACTCACTCTAGACCAGGCTGGCCTCGAACTCAGAAATCCACCTGCCTCTGCCTCCCAAGTGCTGGGATTAAAGGCATACCATGGGTTCATGAGTACCCATGGTATGGCTCCACTCAGGCTGAGGGAGCCTGTTGAGACAGTCAGTACCCCAGTCACTGCCGCTGACTGGGGCTTCAGGGTGAAGAGAGATGGAGAATCACTGTCAATGGGTACTGGACCGGGGCTTGGGGGTGGTGGTGGTGGTAAGTAACAACATGTTTTAAAAATTGGTCATACTGGTGGTCTTCTAACCTTGTGCACACCATGAGAGCATTGAGTATGAATTAATCTAGTCACGAGTTTCTGTACTTGACCTTTGCCAAGAGGATGCGTGAGGAAGCAGCTCCTTTGAAGTTAGTGTCTCTAGGGAACAGTGTTGCACGAGAAGAGAGAACTCTGGGAATTGAGATCTCGCTTTCTTCCCCAGCATCGACGGCTATTGGCATAGGTTGCGGGAGCCGAACTGTACGGACATCACAGAGACGAAGTGTGACTTCACGGGAGGCGGCTCGAAAGGTTTGTCGCGCTCACTGACAGTCTTCCTGCGGGTGCGAGCCAAGCGAGGAAACCGCACTTCCGCCTGGGTGAGCCTGGACCCGTTTCAACACTATGAGAACGGTAAGAGGCTTGGGAAGAAGGTTTGCAGGGGCTGGAGCGGCAGCTCAGCCAGTAAGAGCACTTCTGGATCTTGCAGAGGGCCAGAGTTCGGTTCCCAGCACCCAAACTGGGAAGCTCACAGCTGTCTGAGACTCCAGTTCAGGGCATCTGGGCACCCTTGTCTGGCCTCCTCAGGCGCCCAGACACAGATGAATAAAATAGACACACCTTTAAAAAGAAGTGTCACAGTCCCAGGTTTCCTCTGAGTGATCCTTCGGTGATCCGTTCTGAACTCACCCGAGGCCTTGGTCCTGGCCCTCATCCTAATATGCCAGAGACACACGGCAGGGTTGTCAGAGACCCCTAACCTCAGGCTGATGCACTGGAGACACACGGCAGGGTTGTCAGAGACCACTGACCTCAGGCCGATGCGCTGGGCTCTAGGGCTCTAACTCTGACCCCACGCCTGTCATTGTAATCAGTGTTTTATGGGAAGATGGCAACAGGCATTGTTTTGTTTTCTTTGCCAAGGTGCTGGGGAACAAGGGCCTGATACTTCCTAGGCAGGTGCTGTACTGCTGAGCCCCCATACACGCACACATGCACACACATGCACATGAACACACACACACATATACACACACACATACACAAATACACATACACACATACATATACACACACATACACACATCTACACACACATACACACATACACACATACACACACATATACACATATACATAACACAAACACACATATACACACACATACACACATATACACATACAGGCACACACACTTGTATTATATATATATACACATACACACACACACACACACACACACACACACCCCAACACATGCTCGAAATTCAAGTCTAAGACAACAGGTGTGACCACTGTCTAGATAGTTCATGCTGTAGTAATAAGCAGTTACCATATTTTGGCTAGGATTTTTGTTGTTGTTGTTGTTGTTGTTGTTGGTGGTGGTGGTGGTTTGTTTGTTTGTTTTTGTTTTTTAAGAAGTATAATTCTGGATAGCATGGCAGATTTTATTGTTACCACCACTACAACAGCAAAATGTAATAGAAAATTTTAAATAAAGCTAAATAAATTAATAAATAAATAAAAGATCCCCCAAATAACCCAGAACCATTCAATGCCAGCTTATTTGAAGCTGGGGGTTAAGGGTAGCACATACCTTTAGTTGCAGCACTTGAGAGGCAGAGGTAGGCAGATGTTTGTGAGTTCAAAGCCAGCCTGGTCTACGGAGTGAGTTCCAAGCTAGACAGAGCCACATATTGAGAGACCCTGTCTCAAAACCCAACAGTGAAAGAAGACCCAACGATACAGTAGATGTTATACCACACCGACGCTTAGTCCTGTTTACATGAACATATCTAGTGTTACACTTGAACACGGTAGCCTGGGATCCTCGTATGAGGCAGAACATGCAGTGTCTTTTTCTCTCTGAGTTCAGTCCCTCACTTAATGTGATGCTCTCCGGATCCACCCACTTCCCTGCAAATTCCGAACCTTGCACATCTCCACCCTGAATGAGAACTTCGCCTCTAGCTTATGTTTCTGTTCCGTTTCTCTGAGATTCTGATGCCTGCTGTGATTCTGGAAACTTTGCTCACAGCCAAATGGGTCCCAGCATCCTAGCTAGAACGATCTTGAATGACTCATACAAGGCGAGTCTCACACCCCTCCCTGATGGGGACCGGGAAACAACCTCCATGTAGCTCAGATAGATTCCGGCTCTCAGGTCCTGTCAGCAGGGCTGATCCTGCACCTGCCACAGCCTGATGGGTTCTGCAAGGGCCTTTCCTTCTGCTCAGTTGCTGGCTCCCTGCTAAACCTCATGTTCAGAACAGGCATCTGAGTGTAGCCCATTGCTTGTGTAAGTATAAACATGTGTGTACACACAATGTAGATGTGTATTGGGTTTAATAGATATACACAGTGTATATGAGTATTTGTATGTCACTCATGTGAGGTCTTTGTTTGTGATTCTATTTCAGCCACTGTTGGACCTCCAAAAAACATCTCGGTGACCCCAGGAAAAGGCTCCCTGGTCATACACCTCTCCCCTCCCTTTGATGTCCAGGAGGCAACTTTTCAGTATCGCGTCCACTACTGGGAAAAGACAGGAACCCAACAGGCAAGGACCCTTTTCTTCTGTTTGTTTGTTTTTTTTTCTCTTTAGCGTTTCTTTTTTAAGATTTATTTTATATGTATGAGTGCACTATAGTATCTTCAGACACATGAAAAGAGGATCCCATTACAGATGGTTGTGAGCCACCATGTGGTTGCTGGGAATTGGACTCAGGACCTCTGGAAGAGCAGTCAGTGCTCCTAACCGCTGAGCCATCTCTCCCTTCCCTAGAGTTTCTTACTCAGAAGAAGAAAGATTGCACACCTGAGACGGGAGACTAGGGTGGCCAGTGTCTCCTAGAGCTTGGGTCCTGAGCTGGTTTTAGTCCTCCTTGCTGTACTGAGCCCTCCTCTGCCAGAAGGATCTGACCTGTCTGGTGGTGTCCATTCCTGCTGTCTGGTTCCATTCGTGGACTTTGCTGGTGCGGTGCCTATGATGGCTGTATCTGGACCTTGGGGAGGTCTAGGGACTTGTTTCTTTTCAAACAATTTAGATAGTTAGGCCTGGCAGATAGCAGTAGGTTTGTGGTGTCATTTCATTTACTGTCACCACTGGAGCAAAACCAGGACAAGGCCCAGGTGTCCTCCCTCTCCTCTTTGATGTCAGCCCCCCTGGGGCCACTTCTAGTGTGGACTGTGTTGACCGTGGTCTGAAATGTCACGCAAAGGGTTTGACTGGCTTTCAGAACCACAGACGACTAGACAGAGACTGCCTGGAGGGAGTGCTTTGATCAGTGTGAGCCGCAGACAGGTGTGGCTGACTGAAGGCTGACACAGCCTGAGGCGATTGAGTCCAGTCACCTCCTGAGGACACAACTACCTGGAACCTTTTAACAATAAAGGGATTAGCACATTTCACTTCAGATCCCAAGCTGTTTGGGAACTAAAGGGACATTGTGGGGTGTTTTCTTTGTTGTCTAACCCAAGACACAGGTGGTTATTTTTTGTTTGTTTTTTTTTAGTTTTTGTTTTTGTTTTTGTTTTTTGTTTTTTGTTTTTGGTTTTTGGTTTTTTTTGAGACAGGGTTTCTCTGTGTAGACCTGGCTGTCCTGGAACTCACTCTGTAGACCAGGCTGGCCTCGAACTCAGAAATCCGCCTGCCTCTGCCTCCCAAGTGCTGGGATTAAAGGTGTGTGCCACCACTGCCCGGCCCACAGATGGTTATTTTATTGTCTGGGTTATACGTAGGCTTGCACACTCAGCCACAGACCCATGCTTCCATGTAGGGAGCCAGGCGGCGACATCATGTGGCCTCCTCTGTTGCTCTCCACCTTAGTGGTTTGAGGCAGGGTCTCTCTCCCTGAACCTGGAGTTCAGCATTCATCCCGACTGGCTGGCCAGTAAGCTCCAAGGATCTGCATGACTCCGCCCCCATGTCGTCCGCCCCACGTGACTCCACCCCATGCCTGACTCCGCCCTCCAGTAATGGAGATAAAGAGATGGAACATCAGCATATCGGACTTTATATAGGTACTGAGGGGACAGCAAACGCTGTGCCCGCCGAACCATCTCTCCCCAGCCCAGTGCACTAGTTTTACAGGAAAAATTTCTATGCTAGAAATCAAGATCGTGAGGCTCAATGGGTCCTCATGGCGCTGAGGTCTTGTTTCCATTTGGTTGTGTTCACCGTGGATTTGAGGAATCACTAGAAAAGCTAGAAGCTGTGTGGCCCTGTCTGTCTCTCTGACCTGTGTGGCTCTGGTGCTGTCTGTGCAGGTTGAAGGCCCTTTCAAGAGCAACTCCATTGTGCTGGGTAATTTGAAGCCATTCAGAGTGTATTGTTTACAAACTGAGGCACAGCTGATTTTGAAAAACAAAAGTATCCAACCACGCGGGATTTTGAGCAATGTATCTTGTCACGAAACAACAGCAGATGGTAAGACATACCGTCCTTTATCTGTTACCTGCTGCAAAAAGGCTTCCCCTGAAATGGTGAGGAGGGCATGCTGTGATGTGGCCAGTGGTTGCAGCAGAGACCAGAAGTACTTACCTGACTGGAGAATTATGTTGAGGTCAGCAGCAGCAAGGGCTGTGTGACTAGGCTGAGCAGCCTCCATAACTCTTGGGACCAGGAGTATGTCAAATTTGTGGCCGTCTTCTTTCAGACTTTAAAATATTTGCGTATACATAATGAGGTGTCTTAGGGACGAGTCCTCCATCTGGACACAGAATTCCCTCAAGTTTCACAGACACCTTGCATGCATAGCCTGAAGGAGGTCTTATATAATATTTTTAGTACACTGGTATAGAATTTATTGCATTTTTTGCTTTGTGTGTGTGTGTGTGTGTGTGTGTGTGTGTGTGTGTTGAGTGGTGGCCAGAGGACTCTGTGGTACCATGACAGGGGAGAGGACGTTCACACTGCCCTCTGCTGTCACACGTGGATCTCCAGGACGGAAACGCAGGCCTGTCAGGCTTAGAAGCAGGCACCTTCACTTGCTGAGCTGACTCACCACTCTGAGTGACACTGGGGCCCATCCGATGAATTTGGATGTGGAATTTTCCATTTGACATTCGTTATGACAGGGCAGTTTTTGATTTTGGAATAGAAATTTTCAGGTTTTACATTTTTCAGGTCAGAATGATTAGTTTAAGCGCCTATTAAGGCAAGGGCAGGCCTGTGGGTTTTCCTGGGACAAGAAAAAGGCCCAGCAGAGGGCGGTGAGGCGTGGACTGCTGCTCGCGGCTCGCTCACGTCTGTGTCATCTTCTTTAGCCGCCACCAGGCTGCAGCAAGCCGTCCTGATCCCCGGGATCATCTTCGCATTGCTGCTGGTGCTGGCGGGAGCCTGCTTCATCCTGTTCCTCAGATACCAGAGCCGGGTGAAATACTGGTTTCAAGCTCCGCCGAACATCCCGGAACAAATAAAAGAGGTCAGTGCGCAGACACACGAGTGACCCGCTGTGACCCCAGTACCCACGCGGTAGGAGAGAACGGACGCCCGGGTTATCTGATGCCCTCCAAGCGTGGGCACCTGCCCACACACATACGTTCACACAGAATAAGTAGTAAAATGGATGTTGGGTTAGGTCAGAGTCTGTGTAACACGTGGCACCCCTGGCCATGGTTTAAAGGTTTCCCTGGCTGACACCGCCAGAGAGTAACGTGGCAGGCTCTTGAGGTTTCTCTGGGCTCTTCCTGCCTCTTGGGTACAGCCCTCAGACCAACTAAGTCTGGGTTACCACAGTTGCTTCTCTGGGGCAGAAATCTAAGGTTTTGGTGTACTTTCTTGGGAAAGTGTGAAGACCTGCCAGAGGCTGCTGATGTTACTTGAGAGTCGAGTGGGGTTTCGCTTCTGTGTCTGGGGTTTCACGCCTCACGCACGTGACTTCTGTTCCTCTTTCGGTTGGCCGATAGCATTTCTAAGAGCTGCAGGCTCTTAGAAATGGAATCCTGAGGAGTTCATAGCCAAGAGCAAAAGGGAAAGAAAGTTCGGGGCTGTGAGACCCCTCTTCACTGTGAGGACCCCAGCCCCACCCAGATATGTCCAGGGTTGTGTGCGGGTGGAAGGAGGGGCTAGCACTCGGGGCTCTCCCCGAGTGCTTTATCCCGCTGTAGCTGAATGAAAACTGAAGGCTACTTATTTTATTGGGCAGGGTGTGTGTGGGTACATGTGTGCATGCATGTGTGTGCGCACACGTGTGCATGTGCACGTGTGTGTGTGTGTGTGTGTGTGTGTGTGTTTGTGTGTGTGTGTGTGCAGGTTAGAAGACAACTCCTGTGAGTCATACAGGTCTTGGGAACCAAGCTCAGGTGATCAAGCTTGCAGCAAGTGCCCTTGCTGAAATGTTACATTTCTTAAGTATTTTAAGGTTCCTAACCCACTAAGTATACACTGAGAAAAGTATACTTTTTCTGAGTTCTGCCCCTCACAGCTTCTATCAGAGGATGGAGTCCAGGCCCTTGTACTTTCTAGACAAGCATTCTTGCTCTGAGCTACACCTAGACCTGCGCCATCATAGAGATAAGGGGTGAAGAGGCAGGCATGTGCTGGAAATCGGGGCTGCGCATGTATTAGCAGAAGAGTGTGCCCTTACCATGTGCCAGGCCTGGGCTTGGCCCCCAGGATCACACAGTAACAATAACGATTGGTGGTGGTGGCGGTGGTGGTGGCGGTGGTAGTGGCGGTGGCGGCGGCGGTGGTATTACTTCATTGATGGACAAAGTGAAGGTGTACCTGATTATGACTACACCAAGTACAAATAGAGACTTGTATCTGACTGTTTGTAGCTGACTGGCTTTCTACCCTTTTCTAGTATTTAAAGGATCCAGATCAATTCATCTTGGAAGCCTTGGACAAGGACAGTTCACCGAAGGATGATTCCTGGGACTCCGTGTCAATCATTTCTTCTCCAGAAAAGGAGCGAGATGATGTGCTCCAAACACCGTGAACCAGGCCACCATCTCTGCTTGCCCAGGACAGTGATCAGGGCAGCTGCAAGAGATCCCCCCCAAACCCCGTGCCTCAGGGACATCTGCCTTGGGGGGTGGGGGGCAGGGAGAGATGGTGTATCATTTATTCTTTATGAGTTTCCTGGATACTACAAGTATCTAAGAGGACTCCACAGAAAGATATCTCAGAAAAAAGCAAAAAACAAAAGCGGTTTTTCTTAAACACTAAAAAGACAATCACTCATTACTGGCAGCATGGCTGCAACCCTGTGATGCTCTCTTCAGAGCGAGCTGCCACGGCTGCCAGAAGACTGGGTCCTTGCCCTCACTCTGGAAAATGAGTTGACCCAGCCATTGCTGCCTGTCACAAAGAGGGGCCCTCAGGGTCCCCTTCATGTCCAGTGTGATGGTGTAAATGTGACACCCCTGGGCTCTGTGCTTGCCTGGCATGTCCACGCCCCACCCCTGCACCTCTCACACAGAGAGGTGATTAATCTTGTAAATAATGTCCTGATAATTTAAGTCTTTTTTTTTTAAATCTAGAAATAAAAGATTATATATTAAACTTTTTCTCAAAGTCTATCTGCCGGGCGGTGGTGGCACACACCTTTAATCCCAGCACTTGGGAGGCAGAGGCAGGAGGTTCTCTGAGTTCGAGGCCAGCCTGGTCAACAGAGAGTTCCAGGACAGCCAAGACTACACAGAGAAACCCTGTCTCAAAAAAAAAAAAAAATCGTGTTTCTTCTTTACCTGTCCCTTTACCATTTTGCCTTCTTTGCTTTGGCTTGTTTTCTATAAAGTATTGACTTGTGAAAAGTCTTAGCCAAGCATGGTGACACAAGTCTTTATCCCAGCACTTGAAAAGCAGAGAGAGTTTTGTGAATTTGAGGCCAGCCTGGTATACATAGTGAGTTCTAGGACAGCCAGGGCTGTGTAGAGAGATCCTGTCTCTCTAGACAATAAATAAATACCAAACTTAAACATATTTATATCTAAACTTGTATTTTATTAAGTTACATTTAGTAAAGCTGATGAGTCCTCAGGAGACTTCAGCAAGAAGTTCCTACCGTCTCATCCCTTAGTTCTTCAAAGCCAAGTTCACAGATGAGTCACACTGTTTTGGCCCAGTATCAGGGCGGGTCACCAACGGTGTTACCCAGGAAACACACCTGAGCTGACTGCCATCCTTGCCGGGTTCCCAAAGCCACCTTTTAAACCCTTTGGTAGTTTTAATATTTAGGAAAGGATGGACAGGTCTCTCTTCTCCCACACACAGTGACACAGAGCGTCCATGAGCCCTGCCCACAGCCTTGTTCTGACAGTGGGAGGACACTCAGACTTGTTGGCATGGCCACCACATCCTCTGTTGGGCCCTGTGCCACTAGTGGGAAGCGGGGAGCCTCTCTAACTAGACACCCTGTATCCGCCATCTTGGCGGGCAGGCGTTGAGGGCTTTAAGGGTTAAAAGGACAGGGTAGGGCCTAGGTCTCGGTAATGAGTGCTTGCCTGGAGTTCCCAGGGCCCTGAGTTCCATTCCCAGCACTGTAAAAAAAGAAAGAAAAAAAAATAGAGGGTGGGAGGTAGTTACAAGTGTAACCTTGACAACCAAGAGTAGCCATCACAAGCTGTTTTGGGGGTGAGATTGGTCTGTTATCCTGAGGCAGGAGGTGGCTGTGGTTGAGCCCCAAAGGGCAGCCAAATGGACTGAAGGTGGTAAGGATGCCAGCGAGGAGCATGGAGCCCAAGCTCAGAGCAAACACGTTCTAGAAGTGAGGGGGCGGGGCGGGGCAGGGCAGGCTATCCAAGCTTATTCTCTGAGTGCAGGGCTAGCCTGGACGCACTCATCCACTGAGAATTCAAACGGCCACAAATGAGCATGTTTGTTGTAGTTAGTTTTTGAGACAGTCTTACCATGTAGCTCTGGCTGGCGTGGAACCAGCCGTATGGAACAGAGCGGCTGTGTGGATCAGCCTGGCTTCAACCTCATGGGGCATAATCGATGCCCAAGTGCAGGAGGATACAGAATTTTTAAAGGCAAAAAGCACAAAGACCGTACACCTGATATGACAGCCAGAGTAACCTTGAAATATTTCTTACTATGTTTCTGGCAGAACATAGTAATTATTTTTAGACATAACTTGGCAATTAATTTTGAATTATATCTTTTCTGGTTATTTTAGTTTATTTTGGTTAATACATCTGGACCATGATGGAGGCCATGGAAACCTCCAGTGTGTCTCCAAGGCAGGCGTGCCACTGTGAGTGTGGGAGGGATGGTGAGGGCTGAGAACTGTGTAAGGAAACAGGAGATAAATGATGTCAGAATGGGATGGCAGATGGTGGTCCTTCTCCATATCAACTCAGTACGTGCAGAACAGGCGGGAGAACTGCCTATTGAAAGGACCAGTATATTTTGAATAAGAAAAATACCTGTATATATTTTTCTCCCAAAGAAATTTCTCCGTCAGCCTTGTAAAATAAACAACTAGTTAATAGGATTGATTTGTGCTAACTTGAGACTGTGACTTCCAGTCAGAAGCCCCTCACCTGCGAGCGAGCGGCAGGCTCACACCACAGAGCAGCTGTCACTTCAGGCTCCACCCACTGCTCCACCCGCTAGCCTAGCTCAGCCCCTGCTCTTCTCCAGCTTGTGGGTCCCACAACCATTTTTACATCTTTAAGTAGCTGGAGGAACAAACAAAAGATTCGGGTCGAAAATATGGCTCAGCAGTTATGGGCCCGCTGCTCTTCCAGAGGACCTGGGTTTTGGTTTTCAGCACCCACACGGGGTGGCTCACAACCACCTATAACTCCAGTTCTAGGGGCTCTGACACCCTCTTCTAAACTTTGTAGGCACCTGCCAACATACAAACGGGCACAAACGCTGCACAAATAAATAAAAATAAAAAAATTTAAAGACAACACTTCAAACCACATGAAAATGGTTTGGAATACCAATGTCCATGAAGTTTTACGGACACCCGGCGAGGCTCTGCCGTTCACACAAGGTCTCTGGTCCCCTTTGCATGCCAGGCAGATGTTTATACCACCTGGCCCTCTGTGGCAAGCTTGCTGGCCGCCGGCCTAGTTAATGACAGGGTCATTAACAGTCGCAAAGAGATCCACTCTTATCATCAAGGTTTATGATGTAGGGATCAGGGTCATAAATTATAAGCAGGGACGGGACACTGCATTCTTGTGTGCATGCCATAAAGCGCGTAAGAGTCAGGGAAGGCTGCGTTCACACGGTGGTGGAGAACGCAGGGTTGGGTGCTCGCCCCAAGCCGATAGGACGAGCTGGACCAAGCACTACCCTGTAAGGAGCCTCTCTCTTTAAATTGGCTTACTTGCAAACACAAGAGGTTTTCTTCCTGAATAAGCAGACACATTTCATGTCTCTGGAATTGTCAGGGACTGCATTCGGAGTGATCCAGGCATCAGTCTGCAACACCGCACCAACAGCTTCACACACACAAAAACCAGGTCACTAGGGTTTTATTGCTGTCGTTGTTACTTCTCCGTGAGACTTTGGTTACTCGAAATAAAATGTTAACCTGCACATTCACAGCGTTCCTGACCAGAGGCAAACACAGCACAGGAACATGGGATATCATGGGGAACTGCGTCCGTCCACTTTACAGCCTCTGCCGAGCTGGGGGTGGGGGGAGGGCAGTAAACCTACATCAAAGGGCTTTTCGAGTCTCTGATGACCCAAAAGTCAACGCTTCCACCATCTCTGCCCCAGCACAGCATCCCCACCCCAGCATGGCACCCCAGTGTGGAGCGACCGCCTGTCTGCACACTTACCATGGAGATGTAAAACCCCTGTGTGTCACCAGAGCAACTCAAGAGGTGTGTGCTTCCATCTGAAAGCCCCAGAGAGAACATGCCAACCTCTGGCACTGCTACAAATGGAGGGGCAGGGCTGGCGGGGTGGGGCTGGCAGGCTGGGAACAGAACAGAGAGTGCAGCCCAGTGTGGAGGGGCAGGAGGCGGAGGGAGGAAGGAGGGTCTCCGGTTCAAGGTCAGTCAGAGCCACCCAGGGAGGCAGACAGAGCCTACATACACACACACACACACACACACACACACACACACACACGTGTGTGCTCGCTCGTGTACAGATGTGCCTGTGTGCACACACGCACGCATACACGGACATCCATACACAAGACACACAAATAAAACAAACTTTACAGAGTACAGGGTATATTTAAGCACAAAAAAAGTCACCATGAAACACATTTTTGTAAGTTAACCAAGAACATAATTTTAAAAGATTTATTGTTACTTTATGTGTTTTATGTGTATGACTGTTCGGCCTGAATATAGGACTGCTCACTGTGTGTGTGTAGTATCTCTGGAGGTCAGAAAAGGGATCGGAGTCCCTAGCACAGGAGTTGTAGAAGATTGTGAGCCACCATGTGGGTGCTGGGACACGAACCCAGGACTTCTGGAAGAGCAGCCATCTTTCCAGCCCAGCCCCACCCCCACCCCCCACCCCACCCCCACCTCCCCAACACAATTTAAAATTTTTTCTAAACTTTTATTTTTTTTATTTTTTTGGCTTTTCCAGACAGGGTTTCTCTGTGTAGTCCTGGTTGTCCTGGAACTCACACTGTAGACCAGGCTGGCCTCGAACTCAGAAGTTCACCTGCCTCTGCCTCCCAAGTGCTGGGATTAAAGGCATATGCCACCACCGCCCAGCTAAATTATTTTTTAAAATATTCAATGAAAAAAAATGTGGAGCCCACTATATAATTATCCCCACGTTAAATCGTGCCATGTGAACTGTGAGTCCGTGTGGGTGCGTGTTCACGTGCTCATGCATAGGACCAGAGCCCACCTCAGGAGTCAGTCCTCAGACACCATTCACCATGGTGTTCAGGAGAGGGTCCCTCGCTGACCCACAACTCACCAATTAGGCTAGGCCAGCTGGCCAGAGAGCTCTAGGAATCTACCATATCCATAGCCCCAGTGTAAATTTCAAAGCAAAACCCTTTTTATTTATTTTTTTTAACTTGTGTGCTGGGAGGTGGAAGTCAGGTCTTTGTACTTCCACGGCAAGCACAGTACCAACCGAGCTCCCCTATCCCACAATACACATCTTATAGAGCTCTAATTAAAAAAAAATCCCACAGGGGGAGCTAAAAATATGTTTACCCTGATTCAGTCCCGGGTTTCCCATGCATCTTTGACGTTATATTTTCCTGGGTCCACTAAAGGTCTTGAGTGTTCCCGGATCCGTTTACAAGGGCAGGCTGTGTGAACAGCAGGGCTTCAGGTCATGGAGACAGTCTGAGTCACCTGACCTCTCTGGACCCAATAGGGAACTTTGGAGGAGAGAGATCAGGACTCGCTGTTCCCAGAGCTATAGCTATCTATGTGGAGCAGAAAAATGACTCAGGCCACCCAGAAGCTGGGTGCCTAAACTGGCGGTCATAAAAGGGGGGCGGGGGGCGATGACCCATCTTCACAGGAATGCTGAGGGAGGCTAAGGCTGTGGGGCTCCTCAGCCACTACACGCCCTCGTCACTCCGACCTCCCCCGCACCCGGCTACTAACTGAAGTGTGTTTGCGACCCCAGAAGCAATATCTAGGGCAATTTCCCAATCCTTTAAGGATACCTACAGAAGTTCTAAGTGTCTGACGGGGCTGGCGCATACAAAGGTCTAGTCTGTCTGGGAACATGACTTCACTTTTGCTCTTGCCGGTGTTTCATGTGGCCTCCGAGGGCGGCGTCCAGCTGCAGGAAGGTCGGGTCCAATGTAGCAAGTCAACAGTGTCTATTGAACGAGCTGAGCTACAAAGCAGTCCTGGTCGGTGGGACCACACTGTGACAAGAGGCTCTCAGGAGCCTCGGCCTGTCCTTGCTCTAGGGACAAAGGTTTGATGTTCTCTAAACCAGGGTCCACTGAGACTAAGAACCAACCATGGGAGAAAACCTAGAAGCAACTGTATCTGGAGTCCAAGGTTTCCTAAGGGGAAAAAAAGAGGTGGAGGAGATCTGGGGATGGTTACGGTGACCTGTTGTTTAGCCTGATTTAATCATTTCACAATGTGGTTTTTTTAAAAAAACAAAAAAAACAAAACAACAACAACAACAATAACAAAAAAACTACAGCCTGGCATGGTGACCACGCCTTTAATCCCAGCACTCTGGAGGCAGAGGCAGGGAGATAGATCTCTGTGAGATCCAGGATAGCCTGGTCTACATAGAGACATTCTACATCCTGGTCTACATTCTAGGACAGCCAAGGTTACATAGAGAAACCCTGTCTTGAAAAATAAATAAGTACTCCTTCATACCCTCCAGATAACACCACTTGTTCATACCTAGAAAGCAAGTGTGAGCATCCGTGAAATTCCGGGAATGAGAATGGGGAATGTGGACTCTTTAAACATTACACAGTCCGTGCAAATAAATTAGCTCATTTTTAAGCAAAAGCGTCATAGAAAGCTATTTCTAAGAAAACTGGAATAACCAGGGGGTGGTGGCGCACGCCTGTAATCCCAGCACTTGGGAGGCAGAGGCAGGCGGATTTCTGAGTTCGAGGCCAGCCTGGTCTACAGAGTGAGTTCCAGGACAGCCAGGGCTACATAGAGAAACCCTGTTTCAAAAAACCAAAAAAAAAAGAAAGAAAGAAAGAAAGGAAGGAAGGAAGGAAGGAAGGAAGGAAGGAAGGAAGGAAGAAAGAAAGAAAACTGGAATAGGGCTGTAAGAGGAGAAATGGTGAGGGCTGGAGAGATGGCTCAGCGGGTAAGAGCACTGACTGCTCTCCCAAAGGTCCTGAGTTCAAATCCCAGCAACCACATGGTGGCTCACAACCATCCGTAATGAGATCTGATGCCTTCTTCTGGTGTGTCTGAAGACAGATACAGTGTATTTATATATAATAATAAATAAATCTTTAATAAAAATAAAAGAAATGGTGTTGTGATTTCCTCACAGTGGAGGGTGGCTCTACAATTGGAATAAGCCTGCTCCGCTCCACTCAGCAACTCTCAGAGGAAAGGAGCTGGGCCTTGTCAGCCTTGCGCGTCAACTCCTCTCCTCACAGGGAGAGCAGTTCAGGGAGCGGCGGCGTGGATGATTCATCGGCCACGGCTGTAGCTCAGTGACCCAGGATGTACTGAGCAGGTTCAACTCGGGCACGCGCACCCCAAGATAGGAATTTCTATTTCCATGAGCTTCTACTTTAGTGACTGCCCTGTTGGTCTTGTATGTCAGGGTGACACAAGCTACAGTCACCAGAGAGGAAGGAGCCTTAGGTGAGGAAATGCCTCCATGAGAGCCAGCTGTAAGGCATTTTCTCAATTAGTGATCGATGGGGGAGGGCCCAACCCCTTGTGGGCGGGGCTATCCCTGGGCTGGTGGTCCTGGGCTCTATAAGAAAGCAGGCTGAACAAGCCAGGGGAAGCAAGCCAGTAAGCAGCACCCTCCATGGCCTCTGCATCAGCTCCTGCCTCCAGGCTCCTGCGCCATTTGAGTTCCTGTCCTGACTTCCTTTAGTGATGAACAGCGATGCAAACGAGTAAGCTGACTAAAACCTTCCCTCCCCAACTTGCTTTTTGGTCGTGGTGTTTTGTCAATGCAATAACAACTCTAAGACAAACTGGTACCGGTTAATAGGGTATTGCTGACAGCCCTGACCGTGTTTTTAGGAGGACTGTGGAAGGACTCTGGAGCTCTGGGATAGTAGAGCCACTAGGTGTTTATAGCACTGTGGGATGTTCTAAGGGAGCTTGGGAAATAAAAGTGTTGAGAGCAGTGCAGAGGATGGAGGCTTTGACACTTCAGAGGGAAGACGAAAGATTCTATCAGGAACGTTTGCTATTTTGGTTTAAGATTCTGTGGTTGTGGTTAGCTGGGGCTGAAGAATCAGCTGTGATTAACAAGATACCAGAACTGAGAAAGTGAAACCTTTGTGAAACCGGAACACTTGATCCTGGTCAGCTAGAGCTAAGAAATTAGCAGTGATTAAGAAGAGACCAGCGTCACTGTGGTGAAATCTTCTGGGAAGTGTTTTCTGAGAGCACAGAGGCTGTGTTCCAGAGATAGCCAAGGCTGTACCTCCTGCTGCAGCTGGACTTGGTAATGTGGAAGAGTCACCCAGGTGGTACTGGTTTTGAAGTTAGGAAGGGTCATGCAGAGCAGCTGAGGCTGGGCACTGTGTGAGGCCAGGGAAGGCCACTGATGAAGGCGCAGCCTCAGTGACAGCTGAAGACCCACAGACTGAAGGAGTCGTGCAAAAGAATTTAAGGCTTGGCACCATGGAGAGAGCTTATGAGAGGCTGAGTGAGCACCAGGAGCAGCGGCGGCAGTGGAGTGAAGTGGAGTGGAGCCAGCCGGGGCCTAGAGGCCAGTCTGGGCTACAGAGGGGGGGAGGGGGTACTGGGAAAGGGGTCGGAGGCCTTGGAGTCCAGGTCATGAGTGGACCCAGGCATTGGGTGGCTGGAATTTGCTTTTCCTTTGACTGTGACTGGGCCCTGATTTTTCCCTCTTGAAGCAAGAAACTATTTTACTGGAGCCCACAGATGAGAAGCTTTGAATTTGTTTGTTTGTTTGTTTGTTTTTCGAGACAGGGTTTCTCTGTGTAGCCCTGGCTGTCCTGGAACTCACTCTGTAGACCAGGCTGGCCTCGAACTCAGAAATCTGCCTGCCTCTGCCTCCCAAGTGCTGGGATTAAAGGCGTGTGCCACCACTGCCCGGTGAAGCTTTGAATTTTAAAAAAGACTGGATTTTTAAAAACAAATTGGATGTTTTAAAGAGACTGAAACTTTGATGTGCTTGGATTTGTTAAGACTGTGGGACTTTAAAGTTAGTTATGCTTTTAGGTGAGGCTGTGGCTTAACAGTGATGCTTGTGTCAAGGTGACACAAGCTGGAGTCCTCAAAGAGGAAGAAGCCTCACTGAGGAAATGCCTCCGTGAGATCCAGCTGTACGGATCAATGGGGAAGGGCCCAGCCTGCTGTGGACTGTGCCATCCTGGGCTGGTGGTTCTGGGTTCTATAAGGTAGGCTGAGCAAGCCAGTAAGCAGCCCTCCGTGGCCTCTGCGTCAGCTCCGGCCTCCAGTGTTCTGCCCCATTTGAGCTCCTGTCCTGACTTCCTCCAGTGATGAACAGCAATATGGAAGTGTGAGCTGAAAAGCCCTCCCTCCCCGACTTGCTTTCGGTCATGGTGTCTCCTCACAGCAGCGGAAACCTGACTGAGACAGCGTCTAACCTTTGCCGACATTCGATGCAGGGCCAGCGCTCCCCGAAGCAGCAGGCTTATCCTCAGCAATGCTCGGCAATGGAACACAGCTCACTGCTTATAGAATCCACCCCAGAGATGTCCTTCAGTTTAACAGGCTCCCATTTGAGATTAAAATGTCCAAAATCGAAGCAGTGAGATGACTTAGTGGGTAAAGGCCCTTGTCCCCAAGCCTGAAGACCTGCGTTTGAGTCCTATGTCAGATATGGTGGGACAGAACTGACCTACCCAGTGAGAAGAAACATACAAATAATACTAAAAGAAGCCCAAACCTTCACTTTTTGGGGAGTGGGGTGGGGGTGGGGGTTCAAGACAGGGTTTCTCTGTGTAGCTCTGGTTGTCCTGGAACTGGCTCTGTAGACCAGGCTGGCCTCGAACTCATAAAGAACAACCGCCTCTCCCTCAAAAGTTGTGCGATTAAAGGTGTCCACCACCACCACCCAACAGACCTTCACAGTTTTAATCAGAAGGGTACCCAAGAGTAATCAGCATAGTACATAGAAGAATTGGGATAAACTTGTGAGACTGGCAGAAACTGTTTCCTATGAAATGTTTAAATCTAAAATGATTAATTAAAAAGACTGCCGTACTGGAGAGCTGGCCCTGCAGTCAAGAGCGCTGGCTGCCCTTGCTGAGGACTCGGGCTTGGTTCACAGAGCCCACGGCAGCTCACAACCATCTGTGACTCCAGCTGCTGAGAATCTCACTACCTTTTGGCCTCCTCTTGCACTGGGTACACATGTGGTCCATATTCATACATGCAGAAAAAACATTTATACACATAACATAAATATATGTTCCATGATCCTGAATTGACTGGAAATGCAGAGAATGCACATTCAACCTGTCGGTGGCAAACACTTCTTGAGTTTCTTACGTAAGAGGCCAGGCTACCTGGTTAGATATCATCAGCCTTTCAACCTTGAAAGTTGTTTGTTTGTGCATACCAGCTCCTTAGAAAGGCAAAACAAATCTCATGATGGAGAAATCTTCACATGTCTTCATCAGCGGAGAAAGTCAATGCAGCAAGGGGTCTGGGGAGACAGCTCGGTTGGTACAGGGCCTGACAGGCAAGCGTTTGTGGCTGTCTCATCTACAGAACCTAAGTAAGAAGCCAGGCACCATGGCACGGGCCTGCAGTCGCAGTGCTAGGGTGGCAGACGGCTGGGTCGCTGCACATGAACAGCCAGCCTGTCTGACTTGTGAACCCTCAGGTCCCAGTGAGGAACTGCCTCAAAAGGCAAGACAGATAGTTCTGAGGAATGTCTGAGGCTGACCTTTGGCCTCCACAAACACGCACACACACCTGCACACATATGTGCACCCACACATCACACACAGTGACATGGGTTATATGTGGTGTCCATGTCTTTAATCAACTGCACTTGGGAACCAGAGGCAGACAGATCTCTGTGTGTTCAAAGTCAGTCTGGTTTACATTTCAGGCCTCAGAGTAGCCAAGGCTACATAGTGAGACCCTGTCTCAAAACAACCAAAAAAAAGTAACCGTGAGGATCTGAGAGTGTACTCCAGCACACTGACAACATGCCCCACATACAATGGACTCCAGCACACACTGACAATGGCCCACATAGAACAGACTCAGATTCCACGTCTTGAACTTGAGCAACAGTGAGACCTTTATTAAGAGAACCATGTGCATTGTATATGATTACCTAGAATTCTATTGACTCATAATATCCATGAGAGGATAGTAACTTCAACTCTCTTCTTTAATGAAACAACAAACAGAGGAAATCAACAGACTTGGTCACAATTAAAACAAAATTTATGAACAGAGAAGAAGCCACCGCCATTTTCAGTCGGTCGTCAGGGCTGCCCTTCATAGACCTCTGCGTTGCCACGCTGTGTGGAGTGTGTCCTCTCCTTGTTTGTGAGAGCGTCTCGGACAGTGGACGATGCAGAGCTGGGTTGGACGGGTCACTTCCTCAGCACACTTACTGTGCAGCGTGCGTGAGAGGGAGTATTTATTGCATTAGTTCTAAGAATGGAAACGTGTGGCTAGATGTGTAGTTCGCTGGAAGGCAGGCCACGCTGTCATTTGGAGGGACTGATGGGAAAGTAATGGAGCAAGAGCATCGGCATCGGAGTGAAGCAGCGACGGCAGCCACGTCAGGCGCTGTGCCTGGGGGGGCTCTCAGGCCAGCTAAGGCCCGCAGCAGAAGGTGCAGCACTAGGATCCATCCTTACCACTGGTTTACAGCAAAAGGTCTTATAAAGGTCCTCTAGGGTTACAAGTGCAACTCAGAATCTTGACCCAAGGGAAAGGCCACAGAAATATACACAGGGCCAGCGCAGCATCCCCTAAAGGAGCGCCCGGCGTGGAGTGACAACTTTCTGTACAGGATACTTCTCCTTTGCAGCGCTGGTCACCCAGAGCCCGAGAGCGACACAGGAGGAGCCAAGAACAAAGTGTTGATAAAGCAGCTGACCGCCCTAGGCCACGACGCCCATGGGAAGAGGCCTTTAGCTAGTTAGTCTACCTGCGCCATGCGTCTAAACTGCGCCTGCTGCGGGTCCCTTGCTGTGTGTGACGCCGGATGGAGACAAGCTGTCCACGACAACCCGGGCACAGAGCTGCTCGCTAAGGCGGGAAGCACACGGCTCAGCTGCCTACCGTCTCTTTTACAAAATGGAGTTTATCTCTGTGTTATCCCTTCTCAGACAAAAGTCAAGCTAGAGGAATTCTTTGTAAAGGGGGTTTTCAAACTAGTCCTTCGGGCATTTAAAAAAATCTTCATATAAAAAGTCCAGCTCTTTAATATATACGCACAAACATTTTTTTCCTTTAAAAAAAATCTCATTTCTAAGCCAAAATAAATTACACCTGGCAGAAGTGCCTTTGTGAACAGCCCAGGGCCCTGAAGACATGGAGCTGTCTATTCTGCACGTTTTCAAACATCAGAGATACCAGGACAGAGTATTCACCTCTAAACACCAAGACAGTATCTCTGGCTTGGGATACACACCCATCTTAGTCTTGGGAATAAAGACCTGACACTCAGCATCATGTATGTGTAGTGACGTATTATGTAGTATTGACTCATCTAGTTGATAAAAACCAAGACATTGTGTAAAAACAATTCAAAACTCAGGGCACTAAACTATGAAGAGATAACCCCAAGCACGCATGTGCTCCATTTGGCGATATGTAAATCAGACTAGAGATGAAGGAGCGGGCGCGGAAGACAACAAGAGGAGGAAGGGGCAGCGTGTGTGCGGTGATCTCAAGCCCAGAGCTCTTCGGTTCTTCCAAATTTGTAGATCAGAGTGCTGGAAAGGGATGGGTAAAGCCGTGAGACACACAAGCCGCACAGAGCTCACCTCCTACGCAAGCCACGCGCAAGCTCAGAGGTGCCGCCGAGGAATGCGCTCCTCGGCTGTCTGGGCGAAGAACGAAGAAAGTGTGGGAGACAGAGGCTGCCTTGTGTGGTTGGCGGGCACAGGCCACTTTACAGCTCTCAGAGCACCTCCTAAGAGCACCTCTCTCTGTGCTATAGTCACAGACCAGATGTGACCCTCTAGTCTTCAGCAATGACTGTATGCAGGCTGAATCCTGGAATGCACCAGGCCTCCAGCTACGTGCTGGGATAAGGCTGAATCTATGCGAACAGATACGCTCCTTGTGGAACAGTCCGGGAGGGACATGAGTGAGGCTGTCAGAGTACAACCGTAGACTCTGCTGTGATGGAGTGGCGGGAAGTGGCGGTCCTAACGGATCACAAGGAGCTGATGCCCATCTTCCCAGAACCTGGGAGGCGGAGGCAGGAGCCTCAGTTCAGGGTCATCCTTAGCTATAGTGAGCTTGAGGCCAGCCTAGGACACATGAAACTTGGGCTCAAAAACACTATCAAAAGCTGGGCGGTGGTGGCGCACCCCTGTAATCCTAGCACTTGGGAGGCAGAGGCAGGCAGATTTCTGAGTTCGAGGCCAGCCTGGTCTACAGAGTGAGTTCCAGGACAGCCAGGGCTACACAGAGAAACCCTGTCTCGGAAAAAAAAAGAAAAACACTATCAAAACAGAATACCAAAAACTACAACCCCAACAAACTGCACAGAAAGCTGCAAATGGAAAAAATAACCCCAAACCAGGAAGTAAATAGAAATAGTCAACAAAGTAATACAGCCCAGGCCTTCGATACAGGTATCAAAAGGCTATAAACAGTCAGAGGTGCCGAGGAGAGACAGAACACCAGAGACCTGAGCTGAGCCTCTAGGCCAAAATTCCAGTGTGTGGATGAGCGGTCCAGCTGGACTCTGAGGGAGCTCAGCTCGGGCGCGCAGGACAGAGCACGGGAACCACGCACACGGAAGGAGAAGACAGTGGAAAGACAAAACACAGGGCAGGGGCCGCGGGGCTGGGGCAACCGCGACAAGTACATGGAAGAGCTGGCACAGCGGCTCCTCTGCTCCCACATGCTTAGGCTGAGGCAGGAGGATCATGGGAAGGATTACTGCAGTTTAAGGCCAGCTAGGCAACACAGAAAGACCCTGCATTACCTGAGGGGCGGGAGGGAGGGAGGGAGGGAGAAGGAGGAGGTGGGGAAATCAGAAGGCAGGAGGGGGGAAGGAAGTCTTGGGGGGAGGGGAGAAAAGGGAAGATGGAGCAGAAAAAGGGAAGAGGCAGAGGAGGGGAAGAAGAGGGGAGGAGAACGGAGGGGAGGGGGAGGAGGAAGCAGCAGCAGTCATTGTCACCACCTAGGATTACTACAAATGTACCTGGAACCTAGGAAAGACAAAATGGACAGAAAAATGGTCTATAAAATGTTAGCTTAAGCCGGGCGGTGGTGGCGCACGCCTGTAATCCCAGCACTTGGGAGGCAGAGGCAGGCGGATTTCTGAGTTCGAGGCCAGCCTGGTCTACAGAGTGAGTTCCAGGACAGCCAGGGCTACACAGAGAAACCCTGTCTCGAAAAACCAAAAAAAAAAAAAAAAAAAAAAATGTTAGCTTAAAAACCTTAATTTATGAAATCGATAAATCCTAATTTTTAGTGCAATAAACCCCTAGTGTAAGAAACATGAGGAAAACCGCCCCATGTGCTGCCACATTGCCATGATGGTGGCCAGTAGCAAGGGTGCTCCGTGTTGAGATTCTCTGACGTGCACAGATAACCTCACACCGGCACGGCAGATGTCACTGGACAAGTACAGCAGGCGGGCTTCCCCTGAGGCTCTAAGATGCCAGATTCTAAGAAAAACTTTTAGTATGATGTTACTTTATACTTACTTTAAGTTGCCTAGAAAACTCAAGTCCCAGAGGGTTCTGTGTACATTGTTTCCCCCTTCTTTTTTGGAGGCAGATCCCACTGTGTCACTCTGGCTGTCCTGGAACTAGCTATGTAGAGCAGGCTGGCCTCCAACTCAGAGTCACTGGTTCCCTTCTCTTTCTTACAAGTGTGCACGGTTTTGCTAAGCAAAGCACAGGCTATGCAGTGACGGCCTGGACCTAAGCTCCTGCCGCCCTCACTGTCTTCCAGGAGCTCTGAGCATCGCGTGGTACCTTTTTAAGTAGTAACAAACTGAAAGGGAGAGAGAGCCTGCCCAGGTGAACGAGGTCTTGGCACACAGCAGGGCCCTAGCTACAGGTTCCCACTAACGTTCCATGGCCGTGACACTCTTAGGACGCCGTGGACGCGTCTGTAAACATTTTAGGGGTAAATGAGAAAGGAGGTGCCTTGGAGCTGGAAAGATGGCTCAGCAGTAGGCACCTGCTGTTCTTGTAGATAACACAACCCCACATTGTTGCTCACCGCTCTGCAAAGGCACTTCCCGGGAGCTGGTTCTCTCTCCTGGCCTCCTCGGCCACCACAGCAGCATGCACACCGCACACACCGACACATGCAGTCACTCATGCATACTCATACAATTAATCTTTTTAAAAATGTAAAAGGGAAGGAAATTAGACAACTTACCTAAAAAATATAAGAGCATTTTGAAAGAACACAGCTAGTCCAGGGTAAACATCAATATCTGCACACAAAGAGAGAAACGAATTAGAGGAGAGGAGGGGAGAGGAGCAGCAGAGGAGAGGGGGGGAGGGGTGGCAGAGGAGGGAGCAGCAGAGTAGGGGGGAGTAGGGGGGAGTAGGGGGGAGTAAGGGGGAGGAGGGGAGTGGCACAGCCTGTGCTGTTCAGAGCAGGAGCAATACATTCTCAGTGTGTCAGAACACAGGACAGTTACTGTAAACTCTAAGATGTCTACAATGAAACAAATAATTTCATTCCCTAAAAGATTACTTTTACTCTAAATAAATGCCAATGACCTCTATCTAACTCATGTAACTCAAAGGTGCCAGGACTGGACCAGCAGGAACACTTCAGCCCAGGAAAGAGTGGAAACTGAGGCCAGCCTGGGAAGCAGTGGGCCACAGTCTCACAAACAAACAAACAAACAGTGCCAAGAAAGCACAACACTTTTCCCTGGTAAGACCAGCACGGAAATAAAAAGGAGGTTGGCTACGTTGTTGGTTATTTAAGTGTGCTGACTCATGTGACACCATGCAAACCCTGAGTGACACAAAGGGGCTGTCAAGCTCTCTTCCTGACGAAGCAATTAGCTAAATATCTGTAGCAAGATGGGACTTTTGTTAAACTGCAACTACTGGTGTAAAAAACCACTGGCTACCATAAAGAAACTGGTTAATATTTCAGTCTTTTGAAAGCATAAAACGAAACAGCAGGCTGGCTGGAGAGCTCCAAGTCTGAGCCACGATCTTGGTGCTGAACCCTAATTCTGTTACTGACTAACTGCGTACCCTTGAGCAGGGAACTAAATCTCAGGGTCTTAACTTTCTCATCTGTAGAATGGGCATTATCAGTGGACACCCCACAGGAGTGGGAATTAAGTGGGTGACTGTCTAACGGCTGCAATTGGACTGTTGATGCCAGACACATACGCCTTATCTGAAATACTTGGGATCAGAGTTCAGTTCTCAGATTTGGGGATACCTGCATATGCCAATATTGGGGTCAGAACCCAAGTGTGACCATGAAGTTCAGGGTTTTTTGTTTTTTTTGGGGGGGGTTGTTTGGTTTTTTGGAGGGTTTTTTGGTTTATTTTCGAGACAGGGTTTCTCTGTGTAGCCCTGGCTGTCCTGGAACTCACTCTGTAGACCAGGCTGGCCTCGAAATCAGAAACCCACCTGCCTCTGCCTCCCAAGTACTGGGATTAAAGGCATGGGCCACTACCACCCGGCTTAATATTTATTTTATGACTATATCAGACACACCAGAGGAGGGCGTTGGATCTCATTATGGATGGATGGTCGTGAGCCACCATGTGGTTGCTGGGAATTGAACTCAGGACCTCTGGAAAAGCAGTCAGTGCTCTTAACCGCTAAGCCATCTCTCCAGCCCATGAAGTTCAGTTATGTTGCATATGTACCTTAAAACACAGTTTGAAAGTGATTTTATACGAGTTTTTAGTACACCTGTGTGACTACATCCATCATACAAGGTCAGAGGGTCAGGGGTCAACTTTGAGACCAAAACTCAGAATATTTCCAATTTTGGAGCAATTTGGAGTTCAAATCAGATTAGAGATGTTCAATGTATATGTAAATGGTAGCTGCTGTTTATAAGTATTAATAGTTCAAGAAGCTCTGTGATAAAATCTGAAATATGTCAGAAATGGCCCTGAAACGAAAGAAAGCCCACTTTCTAGGTAGCACACGGACTGTGCACCGCACCGCGGCCGAGATACCGTGAGGCCGTAGCGGGGAAGCCTCTCGCTGTGCGCTGGTTTTTAAGACAGGGCCTAAGCTGAGCTGTGACAAAGGTCCCTGACACTGCATAGGAATGCTGTCCGAGTCCCAGTCTCTCTATAGCAAATGCCAACGGTTTGTCTGTTTCTCGGGTGAAGTGAGCAGAGCCACAACCCAGTCTGCCTTTCTGGTTCTTAGTCTGGAAACAAGCTAAAACCTAATCAGTGTTTTACTGCACCCTAGCTACCTCTGGTCCAGCAGCCCACAGCCAAATACACTTAATTCAAATCCACTCCTGCAGTGAAACACTTTGAATATTTAGAATATATTTGATAAAGAGACAATGAGTCACATGTTCATTTAGATCTGGCTTTTCTGTACACTAGTAGAGAAAAGTCTGACTGTTGAGTGTTCTGGGTCTAAGAACTTGGAATTGTGCACAGGGGTGAATACAGTAGACCTGGATCCATGTCTCACTTTCCCCGGGTGGACCACTAAGAAAGAACTCAGCTGCCCACGGGAAGGCACTCAGGAACTCTAGAGATGGCTGGAGGCCTGGATTTGTTAGGGGTTATGATTTTCCATACACTCACAAAGACAGGTTCTGTGAATTAGTGTCTTTACCCAGAGGAAGGATTTAACCTAATTCAGTAATCACACTAACAGTAACTCCAACCGCCAAGCCCCTGTAACAAAAAGAGGAGTGCACACTTACTTTGAGTAACATATGCACCAAAAAGAATCCACATGGAGGCGATGAGTGACCCGAACATCAGCATGAAACCAATGAAGAGCCAGACCCGAGCACCTGCAAGGACAGTCACGCAGAAGTATACAGAGCTACAGTGTCTCACAGGCAGCAGTATACGGAGCTACAGTGTCTCACAGGCAGCAGTATACAGAGCTACAGTGTCTCACAGTCAGGCAGCAGTATATGGAGCTACAGTGTCTCACAGTCACACAGCAGTATACAGAGCTACAGTGTCTCACAGTCACACAGCAGTATACGGAGCTACAGTGTCTCACAGTCAGCAGTATACGGAGCTACAGTGTCTCACAGTCAGGCAGCAGTATACAGAGCTACAGTGTCTCACAGGCAGCAGTATACAGAGCTACAGTGTCTCACAGTCAGGCAGCATTAGAAGTGACTGACTTATTGTGGATCCTGCATAGTACTGTACAACACTGCATGAAGATTTAAAATACATGCACGCATTTAAAGTGCACACACACACACACACACACACACACACCCCAAAACAAAAAAGGTAAAAATGGATAGACAGCTTGGAAAGAATACTTAGCTATTTACTGCTGGAGAAACGAATTCCTGAGCAAGTTAGGGAACTGGCGTTGACAACTGCCTCACTGAAGCGGCTTACTCCACCGTAACAGAAAGGATCAGATAACTGATGTGTCAGATGGCCATGGCCGCCCCTCGGACTCCATGGCCACAAGGAAGCCAACCAACCGCACCACACTCTCGCCAGGTTCGGGGTGGTGTCTCCAGCCTGGGGCCATGGCCTTCTAGAGCCTCAGTGACAGTTACCTGGACGCTCAGGGAGAGCCAACATATTCTTTTTTCTTTCTTTCTTTTTTTTTTTTTTTGTTTTTGTTGTTGTTGTTGTTGTTGTTGTTGTTGTTGTTTTTTGGAGACAGGGTTTCTCTGTGTAGCTCTGGCTGTCCTGGAACTCACTCTATAGACCAGGCTGGCCTCGAACTCAGAAATCCACCTGCCTCTGCCTCCCAAGTGCTGGGATTAAAGGCGTGCGCCACCACCGCCCGGCTTTTTCTTTTTTTTTTTTAAGATTTATTTATTATATCAAAGTACACTATAACTGTCTTCAGACACACCAGAAGAGGGCATCAGATCTCTTTTTGGATGGTTGTGAACCACCATGTAGTTGCTGGGAATTGAACTCAGGACCTTTGAAGAGCAGCCAGTGCTCTTAACCACTGAACCATCTCTCCAGCCCAGGAGACCAACATATTCTTAGAAAGCAGGAATGATGGATAAGGTCAGTTTGATGAGATTGAAAATCTCCCTCGAACATCATGTGGGCATGTCTGTAAGGATGTTTCTAGACTGGTTACTGAGACGGGAGCCTCACCCTGAGTCAGGATGGCACCACTCCATGGGCTTGGAGCCTATTCTAAATAAAATGGGGAAATCAGTCTGGGTGACGCTGCTGTTAGCAAAGAGCTGACTGCCTCTGAGCCTGAGGACCAGGTTCAAATCTCCAACACCCGCATATTTATGAACAGCAGGGCAGCAGTTCACACCTGCACCCAGCACTTGCTGTGTGGGAACGGGCAGACCCCTGGAGCCCACTGCCAGCCAAATCAATGAACTCCAGAACAATGAGAGACTCTGTCTTAAAAAATTAAGGTGTAGGGCTGGAGATCAGCTGTTAAGAGCACTTGCTGCTCTTGCAGAGGACCCAGGTTCAGTTCCCAGCACCCCTGTGGCAGCTCACAGCTGTCCATACCTCAATTCCAGGGGATATCAGATCCCCTGGCCTCCTTGGCCACGCACCACACAGCGAACTTGCATACATGCTAGCAAAACACTCACACACATAAAATAGAGACTCCCGAGGAGGCTCTGCCTTCCTGGGGGCGTGTCCCTGTTGCCCACGTGCTCCTGCATCAGCTGAACGCCCGCTCTTACCAGTTCTTCCTAGGCAGCCGCTCTCATAGCTGTCGCCTCGAACCTGCGCATTGGACACAGCGTTTATCCTACAGACACAAAGTTCGCCAGTGAGCCTTCATGGCAGCACAACATACACAGGGGTTTGCATGTCGTTCAAAAATAGACAGACTATTTCGTAAGTAGAGTTAACAGAAAAGTCTAGTGCACAGAAATATATTCCTTTTGTTTTCCACTGAAGCACACCCGGAAACACACTGGAGACTGAGACAGGTGCTAATCTTTTTCCCATTCCCCCCCCTTTTTTCTTTGAGACAGGGTCCTACTACTACTACCCATCCCGGTTATACAGTCCAAGCTGGCTTCCGATTCAGAGACCTACCCACCTGCTCTGCCTCCTTCCCAAATTAGAGGCATGAGCTTCTAGCTTCTCATTTCTTTACCTATTTTATACGTGTATATACAGATGAGTCTGTGTTATTTATCCCATTTTAAAGTTTTTATTATAATAATTAAACAGGTGGGTCTGGAGACAGCTCAATGATTAAGAGCACTGACTGATCTGAAGATCCCAGAACCCAGAGTGGCTCACAACCATCTGGAACTCCAGTTCCAGAGGGCTCAATGCCCTCTTCTGGCCTCTACAGGTACTGCGTACATTTGGAATACATACATGTAGACAAAACATAAGTACACATTAAATAAAAATAAAAATTATTCAAAACATTGTTTAAAATAAATGGTCACTGGGGTCTAGTTTAGTGTCAAAGCACATTCATTTTTTTTTTGTTTGTTTTGTTTTGTTTTGTTTTGTTTCGTTCTGTTTTGTTTTTTCGAGACAGGGTTTCTCTGTGTAGTCCTGGCTGTCCTGGAACTCACTCTGTAAACCAGGCTGGCCTCGAACTCAGAAATCCGCCTGCCTCTGCCTCCCAAGTGCTGGGATTAAAGGCGTGTGCCACCACGCCAGGCTAAAGCACATTCTTAGTATACTTGTAAGGCTGTGGGTTAAACAGAGAGAAATGGGGAGGGAGGGAGAAGGGAGCAGAGAGGGAGAGAGGGAGGGGAGAAAGGTGTGCCGACAGAAGGGGCACTCACTTGTAGTTTGAATGGATAGTAAGCAGTCTTATCTTATCTTTCATAATATAAACTTTCTGGTTTACATAGCAAGTTCTAGTAGGGCAACATAGAGAAACCATATCTCAAAATAAATGAATCAATAAACAAACATAAATAAAACAAAACTGTTAGGCCAGTTGTGGTGGGACACGCCTTTAATCCCAGCCCTTGAGGGGCAAAGAAGGCGGGTCTCTGAGTTCGAGGAAAGCTTGGTCTACAGAGGGAGTTCCAGGACAGCCAGGGCTACATCATGAGACACTGTCTCAAAAAGTGAAAAATTGTTTTGGGTTTTAAAAGTTTTGTGTGTGAGCATGAGCATGTGTGCATGTCTACATGTTTGTGTCTGCGTGTTTGTGTATGTGTGGATATGTATCTGTGTCTTGGACATGTACCATTGAGTGTGCATGTGTGTATATATGAACATACATACATGTGTGTACATGGGTGGGTGTGTGTGTGTGAATATACACACATGTGTGTGCTTGCGCATGTGTACACGCACCTCTCTCTTCCTGGGCAGTCAGAAAAGAACTCAGTGGCGTTGGCTCTCTCCTCCCACCTTTAAGTAGGTTCTGAGGAGCAAACAAGGAGCTCCAGGCTGGTGCAGCCAGCCCCTTCACCTGCTGAGCCATCCTGCCGTCCCGAGAGTCTTTCTTTTATATAATTAAGAATGAGTGCTGGCCGGTGGTGGCACACGCCTTTAATCCCAGCACTTGGGAGGCAGAGGCAGGCGGATTTCTGAGTTCGAGGCCAGCCTGGTCTACAGAGTGAGTTCCAGGACAGCCAGAGCTACACAGAGAAACCCTGTCTCGAAAAAAACAAAAACAAAAACAAAAAAAAAAAAGGGGGGGGGAAATAAATAAATTCATCATGGTAAAGGTGAGTCCATCAATAAAGTTTAGAAGTTGTTTAAAAACCACTAAAGGTTAAAGAGGACTGTTTTTCGAAAAGGAATGCTGAGTTGAGAGTCACATCACACTCACATGAAGAAGGCCAGCGTGGAAAAGACTCCGCACGTGTGGAACGCGTGGTTCAGCTGCTCAGGCTTAGGGTACACCACGGCCGCGTCGATCATTATCCACCAGCCTGTAAAAAACTGCAGAGCCAAAATGGCAGGATGAAACCCACGGTACACGCTCTGTGTATGCATGGCCTACTCCCCCTGACGGTAGAGACGAGGACCTCTGCTCCTGTGTTTGGAGGCTAGTCTGTAAAACCTCTCATCCTTGGTTTCCCCTTTCTGTGTAAGTCATGATGTGGAATGCCCTGTCAATCTGAGAAAGACTCAAGTAAGATGGTTTACTGCGGCTGGCTCAGTTCCTCCCTCCGCCATTGTGACCTGCACAGCAGCCTCCTTACCTCCAATCCCCACACCCCCCAACCGCTCCCTGCCCCCCACCCCAGCCTTCTTCTAGGCTACATATCAAGACCAGCCTAGGCTACAACACAACAAGACCCTTTTCCAAAGCAAGGGCAGGGGCTACATATTATGAAAATAGAAAAGATGAAAGGTATTTTTCAACATATGGTAAAAATGCTGCCAGAGTCTTTCTGGAACAAACACTCCGACACTAACAGGATGGAAGAGAAATGTTGTGGGTGAACGGAAGCCAAGACAACTCCAGAAAGCCCGCAATCCCAGGTCCAGTCTGTTCTCACTTCATCCTCTAAAGTCACAGTTGGGCAGGCGGGCCAGGAGCACATGTGGCAGCCAGCAGGTTGTTAGGGGCAACGATCCGGTTGTCAGCTAGTGCTCCAGGTCACTCTGTTCCCAGTAGCCAGTGAAGTCATGCTTGACAAATGGACAACACAAGCTAGCTTTAAGTAGATCACTGACTAAATCAGCAAATCTCTATCTAGTAACTGGTCTTTTCTACCTTAGAGGCAGGACAAAATGGCCACAGAATATAAGCCTGGTCAGGTCATGATTTACAAAACAACACTAGCAGCCAACTGACCTAAGTCAGGTATAGTGGGTCCCATCTGCGAGCCAGTGCGCAGGAAGCAGAGGCAGGACTGGGAGCTAAGTGGGTCCCTCAGCTACAGAAGACCTTGGCACAAAATGAACCATTTGTGAAGCAAAATGACCAGTTTGCAAGTGAGGGGTGCTGGTACAGCTAGTTTCTTTTATAGTCTTAATATTTGCCATAATAAAAAATACTTTAAGTAAATCAAACAGGAAGAAGGGTAAACAAACCCACCCTCTGGTTCACATCTGCAATCCTAGTCCTCAAGGCTGACCTGGGATACTGAGGACAGTGAGCTTGGGGCCAGCCTGGGCTACACAAGACCCTGTATTAAAATGAAACAGAAAAGTTTCCTCCACAAACTTCTTTACTGTGTCTCCAGTGCTGTGGCTTCAGTGCTAACAAAGCCTGAGTGTCCACACAACCACTGTCTACACGGCCTTGTCCTCAGTGAGTCACAGCGCCTCTGAGCGACATCAAGTTCTGAGGCTGGGAGGACCATGAAGTACTTACAAATATTGTTTCACTAAATCAAAAAGGCTGTGAAATATGCTGCAACTGAAGGAAAGATCCCAAGTCTAAGTCATTGTCAAAATCAAGTAAACCCAACCTGTGGGGCTGGGATCGCAGATCAACTGGTAAAGTACTTGCTTAGAGAACATTAATCCCCAGCACTGCACAAAACCAAAGGTAACATCAAATACCTGTAATCCCAGCACTTGAGAAGCAGAGAATGAGAGTCAGCATGCACAAGTCAACCTGAACCACACAACACCCTGCTCCCCCAAACAGACTGAGCCACGCTAGGCTGTGCAATAACATCACCTATCCTTGACCGCAGTGGAACAGTTCTGGAAGGCTGTTCACCATTTAAGGACACTGAGTGCAGAGTCGTGACACCACCAGTTAGTCCATCTCCTTACCAATATCCCTGCGACCACGGAGGCCACAGTGTTCCTGCGCTCACTCCAGTCTACACACTCACACTCTGGCCAGCGGAAGTTATCCAGGAAGCCCGCCATCTTTACTCTGTATGCATGGAGTTCTCATTAAACAATGTTTCCTAGAAACCAAAAGACAAAAAACAATGAGCCTAAGCAGATGCTTTCTAAAAGCGATTAACTTTTATTTGTTATATATGTGTATGTGTATGTGTATGTGTATGTGTGGGGCATGGGGGTGCCCACAGATGCTAGGAGAACAGGCATGATCCCCTGGAGCTGGAATTACCGTGGTTTGCCACCTGACACGGGTGCTGGGAGCTAAACTTGGGTCCTTTGGAAGAGCAGTATAATTTCTTGACCACTAAGCCACCTCCCCAGCCCTAGGAAATGCTTTTAATTCCAACACTTGGGAGGTAGAAGCAGGCAGATCTGTGAGTTCCAGACCAGCTTGGGCTACATTGCAAGGTGTAGACCAGCCAGGGCTCCACAGTGAGACCCTGTCTCAAAATAAAATAATAAAACACTTTATTCCTTCTTAGAGTTTTAATCCTGAATTGATTTAAGTTCTTATCTACTATTGTTAAGAAAAACTACACTTCAAAAAGTGCCTATTGACAAGACAGCCAGGACAACATACTGAGACCCCGTCTCAAACACAAAATACCCCCCCCCCAACACACACAAAGGCAAATCAACACCTATTGGTATGTAGAACTGTGCTTGGACACCAGGGGGAGCTGCCACATTTTAAACGGTCATTTTGGTTTTAGCTTCTGCAGGTGGTAGGCAAGAGGTAGAAAACAGCAGAGGCAGGCGGATTTCTGAGTTCGAGGCCAGCCTGGTCTTCAGAGTGAGCTCCAGGACAGCCAGGACTACACAGAGAAACCCTGTCTCCAAAAACCAAAAAAAAAAAAAAAAAAAAAAAAAAAAGAGGTAGAAAACAGGCATGAGAGGAGAAATTGTTTTGATCATCCACACCACAAAAGAAAAACAAAACTAAAAAGACTATCTATCTATAAGTTCTTTGATATACCTTTCATCCAGAGGAAACCTTGAATTTGAGTGGTCTAGTCAGGACTATACTATAATTTTTTCCACCTCTGGAATTTGATAAAATAAAAGATTGGTCAGCCAAAATAGAGGAAGGCCCACTGTGTAACTCCACCTGTTCTGTAGACACTGACGCCTGCGTCCTGCATCCTGGGTGAGTGCGGAAAAGCTCCAAAGGCACCACGCTGTGAGGAAACCACAGTTGTAGCTGAGGTCCTGCCAACAGCCTCAAGGTTCAGATGTGTGAGTAAAGATGCTTGTAGACGGGCGTCGCCCTGTGCTGTGAGCCTTCCCAGGTGAGGTGCCAGATGGAGGGGCAGAGACACACCGCCTTGGCTGGGCCCTTGCCAAAGTCTTTACCCACAGAACCTACTAAGTAAAACAAAAGGCACTGGAAGCTTCTAGGTCCTGAGGTTAATCTATAGCAATAGCAAATGAAGGAGATAAACAGTGGGAATGAAGAACTGTTAAAAATGTAGCATACTCGCCCACCGGGGCACACACTAGCCCACGGGGGCACATGTACTCACCCAAGGGGGTGCATGTACTCACCCACGGGGGCACATGTACTCGCCCACGGGGGCACACACCAGCCCACGGGGGCACATGTACTCACCCACAGGGGCACACACCAGCCCACGGGGGCAATGTACTCACCCATGGGGGTGCATGTACTCCCCCACGGGGGCACATGTACTCACCCACGGGGGTGCATGTACTCACCCACGGGGGTGCATGTACTCACCCATGGGGGTGCATGTACGAGCCCACAAGAGCAGAGACCTTCTTTGGTCTCAGAGCTCAGGAGACAGACGCAGCCAAATTGCTGAGTTCAGCCAGGGGTCCATGAAAGACCATTTCAAAACAGCAACAAAAATAGATGAAAGAGAACAGCATACTATGCTAAAATAAAAACCAAAAAAACTGTACCCCAACAGGAGATTCCGAACCATTATCACTTCTAAAAGAACCAACAAAACAAAACAAAACCCTTACTTTAAAACATGGAAGCTGGGGGGACTATGGCCACCTCCTCTGTTTTGTGTTTAAACAAGACTTCAAGAAAAGAAAGATCTCTATACCAACACAATAAGAGTTGTGAGTCTAAGACAGCCCCCAGTCCTGCTCTACACGGCCCTGGGCAGGCAGATCATACCTGAGACAACCCCAGACACCAAGATGAGCAAGTAAGTGGTGGAGAGATAGAACAGAGAAATAGAAGGATGCATGAACAATGAAGAGAGGAGAAACTGGAGACTCTTGGGTAGTGAGGAACAGCCTGATGTGAGGAGCCGGTGATGCCACCCAGGGTTATGGTGGTCCTGGCCCTTGCTGCCAGTGAGAGTCACGTCTGAGTCTGTGGCCCTGCCCCTGCAGGTATCTGTTACCAACAAAGGCCAGATAGACATCCCTGATCTAGACTGCTACCTGGAGCCACGCTGACATCTGAGGGCTGTGTAGACTTGTCCGTACTCCCCATTGCCAGCTGTAACCCCTGATAGCCAACCCTGCACCATGCCTGGGCAGCACAGTACAGCCGGCCCTAAGGGTGGAGGCTGGGGTTAGCCAGCCAGCCCCAAGGGAGTGCGTGGAGGAAGCGAGCCACCGTTTGTCTACTGTGTGGCAGTGTGGACGAGGGAGAGATACCTCCCCTCCTCATCCCCCTCACTACCTACAACAGGCAAGAGAGCTGGCCCTGCCCCTCACCAGCCGCAGCACTTGGGAGAGTGGACCCTGCCCCTAAGCTGGGCCCTGCTGCTGTGGGCACGGTGAGCGGGGCCCTGATCTGTGCCCCTTGCCAGCTTCGCACTGGGTGAGCTAGCTGTGGCAGTTGAGAGAGCTCGCCCTGGTAGCCTGGGTGTGGGACAGCTGGTGGGTGGACCAGCTCAGCTACCACTAAGGCCTAGATCGGGACTTTGAGTTGGCCCGCCCCAACATCTACCCCATCTATGATCTGCTGGAGCATGTGAAGGGGCCAGTCCTACAGATCCAAAGCTGCAGGATCTCCATACAGGAGATACACTGGATATATATATAGGAGAGGATGGATCCTATGAAGATCTAGTAATGATGAGTAACAGAAGTCAGAGCCTCGAACCAGACCAATGACTCATTGCAAGTAAATGAACACTTTGCCAGTAAAGCAGTGTGGACCAAAGAGTACACTGTGGGACACACTGTCACATGTTACAGCCTCCACAGTGAGACTTGTTTTCCTCCGGGGGTGAGCTTGCAAGGGTGGAGAGTACAAGTGGACGAGAGAAGAGTAGAATTGGGGTGCACAGTGTGAAATTTACAGAGAAGCAATGAAAAGCCAAACAAGCCGACACCGAGGCTGGGTAGAAGTGGTGCGTGCCTTACCCCAGCAGTCAGGAGGCAAAGAAACGTGGGTCTCTGCGTCTGAGGCTCGCCAGCCAACTGGAGCCTTGAATTCCAGGACAGCTAGACCTACTGAGAACCCTGTCTCAAAAACAAACAAAACCCCAAAAACTGGATAGTGTTTCTCCAAAGCAGCAAGAACTGAAGGAGACTCAACCTTATGAGCAAGAAAACTCAATGAACTGGACACACTTTTTTATAGCTCCACCCCAAACTCAAAGTCTCCACTCCCAGTTTAGGAAACACAAGAAAAACACGAAGTTTACTAGTATCAGATTCCAGGAAAGCTGGACACTGAGGTGGGAAATCTTGGGAAAGAGTAAGTCATGGGGATAATCCCAAACAACTCAGTGTAAACTGCCTTTCAATACCCTGACTAACTCCTGATGCCAGGCGTGTGGAGACCCCACGGACACCATCGGGAAGAACAGCTGAGGCTGAGTGAGCGGAGAGGGGACTAGCTGCCGCCCACTGCACGGGAAACACTGGGGTTCGGTTCCACCAAGGCAGAGGAGCAGTAAAGCCGCTGGGGCTTCCAGGCACACCCTAACAAAGTACAAAACTTAGTCTCTCAACACCAAGGTGACCAAGCAGCCAGTCTTGCACCTGGTACAACAGAAGGCAGTATTAGCACTTTGAGCAAGTTATCCTGCAGATATGTTAGTGAAAGATTCAATATTAACCAGAGAGAAGCCGGGCCTCAGCAAGGTCACCGCAATGTGAAACAAGACCTGCCAGCTACATGAGGAGAACTTCCTTCCCCACAGAAGCTCCTCCTCAAACGCATTTCCCATAGTGCTGTTGGAAGTCCTTCCAGAAGCAGAGACTGTAGTTATTTCCACACCACACGCTGATCTGTGGCCCTCCTGGTCTTAAACCGAATGGGCCAGGCATGGGGGAGGCCAGAGGGCCGTGGCAATGGTGACATTAAGAACGGGCAAAGAGAAAGGAAGCTGGGTCCAAACAAGGAAGAGTCACTGGCAGGCACCGAAGACGTTGGCGGGTGCTGGGGAAAGGCAGCTCCTGGATCAGCATGGACCTCACGAAAGATTCTGGCCTTCACTGGCCGTGACGGGGAAGCCAGCTGAAGCCCTCTCAGGAGAAAGGACCTGGGATGCCGAGGCCCTGAAAGATCGGCAAGCATTCGGGTGGGGAACCCCACACTCTCTCCTGGAAGGACGCTCTACTTCATCAACACTTACCGCCGGTGACTCAGTTCTAGAAGAGTGGGTCTGGCCCTCTGTGCCCGGACCCCACGCACACACGTGGTACACAAGCGTATGCCCACAAGTACTCATATATAAAAAATAAATAAACCTTTACAATTGTTGAAACGTTATTTTACGTGTACATGTATGTGCCCGAGTGTATGCATGGTGCACATGCATGAAGGATCCCGCAAAGGTACAAAGGGACCATCAGATGCCCTGGAAGTGGGGACACAGGTAGTTGTGAGCCACTCTGTGGGTGCTGGGAACTGAACCCAGGTCTTCTTAACCTCTAAGCCATCTTCCCTGGCCCCAAACAAATCTTAAAACAGAAACCCAGGAGAACAAGCGGCATCACCCACAGTTACAGCTTACAGGTCCTTGCTGTAAGCAACGGGAAAGCGTAAGAGGCGTGCAAGTGCCAGGGTCAGGTCTGTAACCTGGAAGTACTTCTGGTAGTGGCTGCATGGGGTGGGAGGAGGAACTCAGGGCATCTGCACGTTAAACAGGAAGAGAACGAGACGGATACTGAGGTCGCATTGGACAACCGAAGGAACAGGGTTTGTAACGGACGGGTTTAAAATCTCATCGACAAGTAAGAATGCCATCAAAACTGGAGTGCTCACAGCAGTTAGTGTCAATGTGACACAACCTCAGGACGTGCAGGGGAAACATCCAGAAGACACCCGAAGCCAGCGGGCTAGAGAGGAGTCAGTCAGGGACCTAGTGGGGCCCCCGTGGAGATGCAGCCACATTTGGGAGAAATTTTGGTCACATGACAGATTAGAGTTCTCTATTTCCTGTCTTCCCTGGGTTACTGTGGCCCAGAGCGAGTGTGGGTTTTTTGGGCTTTTTTTTGTTTGTTTGTTTGTTTGTTTGTTTTGTTTTTTAGAGACAGGGTTTCTCTGTGTAGCCCTGGCTGTCCTGGAACTCACTCTGTAGACCAAGCTGGCCTCGAACTCAGAAATCCGCCTGCCTCTGCCTCCCAAGTGCTGGGATTACAGGCGTGCGCCATCACGCCCGGCTGTGAGTGTGTTTATACAATGCTATTAAATAGCACAAAAATTCCCGCCTCTAAAGCTGTGGGTCTCTACCCCGTGGGTGTCAAACAACCCTCTCACAGGGCTCATTACAACCGTCAGAAACACAGATATTTATACTTCAATTCACAATAGTAGCAAACACACAGCTATGAAGTAGCAGTGAATGTCCTTTTACGGTTGGGGTCAGCACAACATGAAGGATGTTGAAGGGCTGAGGCATAGAAAGGTTGAGAAACATTAGATAAGTAGAAATAAGTGCCTCTGGTGGGGAGGAGCATGGGGGATGGGAGGGGCAAAGATCAGGAACACTTAGTCTCTGTCACTAGGGTGCTTCCATGTAGTGTGTATGTGTTGTGTGTGTGTGTGTGTGTTGTGTGTCTGGAGTGTGTGTATGTGGTATGTATGTGTGGTATGTGTGTGTGTGGTATGTGTATGTGGTGTGTGTGGTATGTGTATGTGGTATGTGTATGTGGTGTGTGTGGTATGTGTATGTGGTATGTATGTGGTGTGTGTGGTGTATGTATTTGGTATGTGTATGTGGGGTGTGTGGGGTGTGTGTGGTATGTGTGTGTATATATGTGGTATGTGTGTGGTGTATGTGATGTATGTGGTGTGTATATGTGGTATGTGTGTGGTGTATGTATGTATGTGTGTGTATGTGGTGTGTGTGTGGTGTATGTATGTATGTGTGTGTATGTGGTGTGTGTGTGGTGTATGTATGTATGTGTGTGTATGTGGTATGTGTGTGGTGTATGTATGTGGTGTGTGTATGTGTGTGGTGTGAGTGGGTGTGGTGTGTGTGTCCTATGTATGTGTATGCTTGGGACCCACTGTCTCCTCTCCCAGTGTTAGGGTTACAGACTCAGACTGTCACCCTGTGGGCTGGGCATCTAACTGCTGGAGTTCACACTTCTGTCACAGATACCTCACTGACTGCGCCCTCTCCAGCCCCACATTTTTTAACTTTACATCCCACTCACTGCCCCCATCCTGGTCACCCCCTCCCCAAATCCTTCCACTCTCCACCCTCCCCTTCTCCTCTGAGCAGCCCTCCCCTTGCGTATCCCCTCTCCTCGGCACTTCAAGTCTCTATAAGGCAAGGCTAGGGGCATCCTCTCCCTGAGGCCAGCCCAGGTGGCCCATTTTTTAATGTACAAACTATAATTAGCTGACTCACCCCTCCCTAAAGCCCTCGCAGTCTGGTTCGTTATTGGGAGGGGTAGGAACTGGCCAGTGTCTGCTCTGTCAGTCCCCACGGCCATGACCATTCCCCCTTGTCCCTGTAGGTGACTGCCCAGCTGCAGCAGATGGTACGCCTTCTTCCCAAAGCTGTTTCCTCCAGAACCTCGTGGACTGATAGAAAACCAACAGTGACTCGTGCCTGTCTGAATTCACTGTGAGCAGTTTAAGGCTGGAAGGAGAAGGAGCCCAGAAGCGCAGGCGGAAGCGTGCCAGGGAACCCCTTTTTTAAACTCTCCAATTTAGAAAGTTCCTTTAACTCGTGATCAGCAAACTTTGTCATCACCCACTACATTACCTCTGGCCACCCTAGGGTTCTAAGTCTAGACATCCTGCAGTAAGCTGGCAGTCTTCAAGAGCAACGTAATGTAGGTGCTTCAAAGGACCCCATGGGGCTGGAGAGATGGCTCAGTGGTTAAGAGCACTGACTGTTCTTCCGAAGGTCCTGAGTTCAAATCCCAGCAACAACATGGTGGCTCACAACCATCCATAATAAGATCTGACACCGTCTTCTGGGGTGTCTGAAGACAGCTACAGGGTATTTACATATAATAAATAAATCTTTAAAAAATAAAAGGACCCCCCCCCATCCTTCATTTCATCTATGTCAGCATTACTAACAAGCCAAGTTAACTACTGAAAGCTTTACTGAGCAGTTTAAAACAGCACTTTGAGCCGGGCGGTGCTGGCGCACGCCTGTAATCCCAGCACTTGGGAGGCAGAGGCAGGCGGATTTCTGAGTTTGAAGCCAGCCTGGTCTACAGGAGTTCCAGGACAGCCAGGGCTACACAGACAAAGGGCTACACAGAGAAACCCTGTCTTGAAAAACCAAAAAACAAAACAAAACAAAACAAAAAAACAAACAAAAAAACCAGCACTGTGAGGCATCTTGGGGGCAGCATTAAAGGACATCACATGCTCATCCCCTCTGCTGTGAGAGTAGGGGACAGTAGAGAACACTAACATTTGTGTACCCCAAATTCAAGCACTAAAACCTCAATTTCCGGCCGGGCAGTGGTGGCACATGCCTTTAATCCTAGCACTTGGGAGGCAGAGGCAGGCGAATTTCTGAGTTCGAGGCCAGCCTGGTCTACAGAGTGAGTTCCAGGACAGCCAGGACTATACGGAGAAACCCTGTCTCGAAAAACCAAATAAATAAATAAATAAATAAATAAATAAATAAATAACCCCTCAATTTCCAGCCAAGCAGACAGGATTAAGAGATGGATGCCGGGGGCTGGAGAGATGGCTCAGGGGTTAAGAGCACTGACTGCTCTTCCAGAGGTCCTGAGTTCAATTCCCAGCAACCACATGGTGGCTCACAACCATCTGTAATGGATTCCAATACCCCTTTTCTGGTGTGTCTGAAGACAGCTACAGTGTTCTCAAATATATAAAATAAATAAATCTTTAAAAAAGAGAGAGAGATGGATGCCTATGGGTTAGATTGGGCCATCTGGTAGAGATGCACCACCCTGCCCGCCGAGTCTTGGAGCCAGCCAGCCGTCCCCAGGCAGAGCCCCTGTCTCTGTCTCTGTCTCTCCTATTCCTTCCTTACCTTGCCCTGCCCCCAGTACTGGCAGTACGGGTATGTGCCACATGTCCACTCTGGCTCATTCGTTTCTCCATTATCTTAAATTCCAGACTAAGGTTTAAAGGATAAACATTCCCCCAAAGAAACGGAAACTACTTCTCTGAAGGCAGCAGTCTCCTTGGCACAGGTACTGTAGAGCCAGCCCTGGGGTCACGCCCAGACCACAATCGGAACAGATTAGCGACTCAGAGGCCCTTCAGTGTTACTGTTGCCTTCCGACGGAAGCTGTCACTACCTTAAGGAAGCCTCTGTTCTGCCTTCCCAGGGGCCACTTGGCGGGAACTTCTTTCTCAGTCACCAACACGGTCTCCTGTTCGACTGAAGCAAGTGGCTCAGTCTGGTCCACGGAGCCCTACAGTCAGGCCTCCAGCTTAGGATTCTAGTAATGTCGCCAGCCATCAAGTCAGCCAATACTTTGATCTTGGTTTCCCAACCTCCAGCAGCGTGAAAAATGAATTTTTACCTTTATAAGCTACTTAAATTTATGATATTTTGTTATAGAAACCCAAATAGAAGAGAAATAAATGCAGAAGAGGGGAGCCCCTCCAGCAAACAGTTAACAGTGTGGATGTTCCTGTGGAAATGACGATGGGTGGAGGCTGGAGGCTGGAGGCTGGCGGGGGCTAAAAAAGGATTCGAGGCCCATGATGGCCGGCGAGAGCGCGCAGAATGCAGAGGTGAGGACAGCTTCCACTGTGGACAGACAGAGCCGGCCACTGCCATCTCAAGCAGACTGTGAGGGGACAAGCAGGAAGGAAATGGAAAGGGGTCTCTGCAAGTAGGCACGGTGGTGCACGCCTTTCATCCCAGCATGCAGAGACAGAGGCAGGAGGATCTCTGTGAGCTTGAAGCCAGCCTGGTCTATATGGCAAGTTCCAGCCAGCCACAGGTGTTATATAGCAAGATCTCATCTGGAGAGGAAGAAAGGGGGGGTGGGGAGAGAGAGAGAGAGAGAGAGAGAGAGAGAGAGAGAGAGAGAGAGAGAGAGAGAGAGAGAGAGAGATTTTTTTTTTTTTTGAGACAGGGTTTCTCTGTGTAGCCCTGGCTGTCCTGGAACTCACTCTGTAGACAGGCTGGCCTCGAACTCAGAAATCTGCCTGCCTCTGCCTCCCGAGTGCTGGGATTACAGGCATGCGCCACCACCGCCCGAGACAGATCATTTATAACCTAAGAAAACCATCCTAACTCACTGAACACAAGGGTTTACCTTAGCCACTGGGACCACAGCCCTGCCTACCCTGCCCCCTACATCTCCTGAGACCACAGCCCTGCCCACCCTGCCCCCTACATCTCCTGAGACCACAGCCCTGCCCACTGTGCCCCCTACATCTCCTGAGACCACAGCCCTGCCCACCCTGCCCCCTACATCTCCTAAGACCACAGCCCTGCCTACTGTGCCCCCTACATCTCCTGAGACCACAGCCCTGCCCACCCTGCCCCCTACATCTCCTGAGACCACAGCCCTGCCCACCCTGCCCACTACATCTCCTAAGACCACAGCCCTGCCCACTGTGCCCTACATCTCCTGAGACCACAGCCCTGCCCACTGTGCCCCCTACATCTCCTGAGACCACAGCCCTGCCCACTGTGCCCCCTACATCTCCTAAGACCACAGCCCTGCCCACCCTGCCCACTACATCTCCTGAGATCACAGCCCTGCCCACCCTGCCCCCTACATCTCCTGAGATCACAGCCCTGCCCACCCTGCCCCCTACATCTCCTAAGACCACAGCCCTGCCCACCCTGCCCCCTACATCTCCTAAGACCACAGCCCTGCCCACCCTGCCCCCTACATCTCCTAAGACCACAGCCCTGCCCACCCTGCCCCCTACATCTCCTGAGATCACAGCCCTGCCCACCCTGCCCCCTACATCTCCTGAGACCACAGCCCTGCCCACCCTGCCCCCTACATCTCCTGAGACCACAGCCCTGCCCACCCTGCCCCCTACATCTCCTGAGACCACAGCCCTGCCCACCCTGCCCCCTACATCTCCTGAGATCACAGCCCTGCCCACCCTGCCCCCTACATGTACTGAGATCACAGCCCTGCCCACCCTGCCCCCTACATCTCCTGAAACCACAGCCCTGCCCACCCTGCCCCCTACATCTCCTGAGATCACAGCCCTGCCCACCCTGCCCCCTATATCTCCTGAGACCACAGCTCTGCCCACCCTGCCCCCTACATCTCCTGAGACCACAGCTCTGCCCACCCTGCCCCCTACATCTCCTGAGACCACAGCTCTGCCCACCCTGCCCCCTACATCTCCTGAGACCACAGCTCTGCCCATCCTACCCCCTATATCTACTGAGACCACAACCCTGCCCCCTTCATCTGCCCCTACATCTACTGAGACCACAGCCCTCATCTCCTGAGATCACAGACCACAGCCCTGCCAGCCCTGCCCCCTACATCTCCTGAGATCACAGCCCTGCCCATCCTGAGACCACAGCTCTGCCCACCCTGCCCCCTACATCTCCTGAGACCACAGCTCTGCCCATCCTACCCCCTATATCTACTGAGACCACAGTCCTGCCCACCCTGCCCCTCTAGCATGTTTCACCATTATAAAAAGGCCTTAGATTTCCATTCAATCAAGAACCTGAATGAGACATCTGTGTCCCTCCCTGTTCCAAGCAGGATGAGAAAGATGTCATGCAACTGTAGAGGAAATACAATTATTTTAAAGTATCAAAGAACTTATATTTTATGTTTGTGTTTTAGTGTTCTGTAGAAGACAGAACTTAGGATGTGTTGAAATTCTTACTTGGGGAAGGACATTTCCTGGCTGCTGTCTCGTTAAGAGACGCGTCTGCTGTATTACCCAGGCTTCCTAGGAATCCCTGGGCTCACGCTGTCCTGCTGCTGCAGTCCCCAATAGATGGGATACAAGTACACAGAGCTAGGGGAACTGGACAAGCGCCTCTCTTGAGTGCATCTAGTACAAACAAGAAGAGATGAGCCGGAGATGGAACCATCACCCAAAGGAAAAGCAGAACTTGAACTAGGGAAAGGGAAAAGTGCTTGTTCAGGACAGAACCCAGCTGAGTAAACGGCCTGCTGACAAAGGAGGATAGTGCAAACCAGCAAGACTTCAAGACAGTTAATCCCAGCACTTAGGAGGCTGAGGCAGCCGGATCTCTGAGTTCAAGGCCAGCATGGTCTATAGAGTGAGTTCCAGGATAGTTAGGGCTACTCAAAGAAACCCTGTCTGGGAAAAAAAAAAAAAAAAAAAAAGACAATAACAGAAGAAAAAGAATGAGTTACCAGGACTTCTACTGCCCCATCACAGGCCTGGGTACAGCAGCCCTAAAACATACAAACTGACATATTTACAGGTCAAGTGTCAATGTGAAGCAGTGGCCAGTGGATATGTGCACGGACTGCTCTTGTAGAGAAGCCAAGTTCAGTGCCAGCACCCACAGCAGGTGGCTAACAACAGCCTGCTGGAACTCAGCTCCAGGAAGCCAATGTCCTCTTCTAGACTCCATAGGTACACCTTATTAGTGAGCACTCATACATATACATACACGTGCATACACATACATGTACACATAATTAATTAAAAAGAACATAAATCTTTAAAAATTATTAGTAATACCAAGAGCAAAATAGTTGGGTGTGGTGGCTCATGTCTGGAATCCCAGCACTTGGAAGGGTGAGGAAGGATTACTTCAGGTTTGTGGCCAACCTGACCTATATAGTGAGGTCAAGGAAAGCCTGGGCTACAGAATAATACTCTTTTTTTTTTTTCGAGACAGGGTTTCTCTGTGTAGCTCTGGCTGTCCTGGAACTCACTCTGTAGACCAGGCTGGCCTCGAACTCAGAAATCCGCCTGCCTCTGCCTCCCAAGTGCTGGGATTAAAGGCGTGCACCACCACCACCACCGGCCGGCTAAAAGACAATTTTTTTTTTTTACAAAATTCGCGTATGGGTGTTCTGTCTGCATGCCTATAAACCGTATGTATAGCTGGAGCCCATGGAAGTCAGAAGACAGCATTATCTGCTACAGGTGGCTGACAGCAGGAGCCTGGCGTGTCCCCTGACCTGGGCTCACTGCAGACCCCACATGGACAGGTTCATGCATCTGTTCCTGTCTTCCTGGACTAGCTGTGCCAGCAGCAGCTTCAGCTTTGAGCCTCCATAAGCTACGGTCTTCCTGTGCGTGAGTGGGGTAATGGCAACACTTCCCTCAGAAAGTGAGAGTGAAGACTGGGCCAGTGACTCAGAGGGGAAAGTGCCTGATGAGGGCCTGAGTCTGGATCCCCGGAAACCACATAAAATCCGGGTGCAGCTGGCCTGTAACTCTTAGAAGAGCAGAAATAGGTTATCTCATTTACTTTCCTATTGTGATGAGACACCATGGCCAAGGCAAGTCATTTAAAAAGGCATTTAGTCTGTGACTCCCAGGCGTGGGGGCTAGAGTGACAAGCATGACTGCGAGCAGGCAGGCAGGCGATGCAGCAGTAGCTGACAGCTTACGTCTGATCCAAAAGCATGAGGCAGTGAAGCTAACTGGGAATGGTGCGGGCTTCTGAACCTACCTCAGAGCCCCCTCCCCCCCACCCGTGACACACCTCCTCCAACAAGGCCACACCTCCTAAACTTCCCAAACAGGTCCACCAACTGCAGATCAAAGCACTCAAATACATGAGTCCACAGGGGCCATTCTCATTCAGAGCACCACACAAGTGGTCCCTGAGCTCACCGAACAGTCAGACTAGCCAGTCGGCAAGGTCCGAGCCAATGAGAGACCATGTCGCAAAAAGATAAAGTGGAGAACAATTCAGAGGAATACCTAGTGTCGCCCTCTGGCCTCCATGCACATTACTTTGAGGCATGTCGCTCCTGACTGGGCATCAGGACTCTCTGGCTGAGAAAAACTATGACTGTTTCTGGGTAAAAATGGAAGATGTAAGACTGAACATAAGCTGGGTTGGAGAGATGGCTCAGTGGTTAAGAGTACTGACTGCTCTTCCAGAGGTCCTGAGTTCAAATCCCAGCAACCACATGGTGGCTCACAACCATCTGTAATGGGATCTGATGCCCTCTTCTGGTGTATCTGAAGACAGTTACAGTGTATTCATATACATAAAATAAATAAATCTTAAAAAAAAAAAAAAAAGACTGGCTGGGTGGTGGTGGCACACGCCTTTAATTCCAGCACCTGGGAGGCAGAGGCAGGCGGATTTCTGAGTTCAAGGCCAGCCTGGTCTACAGAGTGAGTTCCAGGACAGCCAGGGCTACACAGAGAAACCCTGTCTCGAAAAAAAAATGAAGTTTAAAAAAAAAAGGAAAAAAAAAGACTGAACATAAGCACCTCACTGCACTCGTTCTTGCGGCCTGCACTTGTTCCTTCGGCCTCCCAATAAGTAAGTAAATAAAGAAATAAGTGAATAAATGTATCCCTAAACATGACGGGGCACACCTTTAATCGGAGCGCTCGGGAGGCAGATGCAGGTGGGCCAGAACTGGCTCAGAAAAACAAACCAGTGAATTAACAATCACGCTTACCGACAGGAAGGACAGCAGAGAAGATTGGCACAGCGAAAGGGCAGGAGCTGGAGCTACTTGCAAACTAAAGAAAGGCCAAAGCCAAGGCCAAGCTGGTGGGCGAGCTGAGGCCCAGCGGTAAAGAGCAGGGCGCATTAGAAGCACGGTGGCACGTCCCTCTGCTCCATGCTGCCAGCAGCCCTGACTTCTATGCAGGGAAGTCTGTGGGTGGCTGCCTTTGTTTCTAATCTCTTGTGCACGGACTAATGGTACCTAAGAAATAGATAATATAGGCATTCCAAGGAAAACAACATAAGAAACTGCGGGTGCAAAGTCTCGGCCTTGTGCGGCTAGGGACACTGGTGATCAGGCATGCTTCCCAAGGAGACAACTCTTCCCTGGGGCACCTGCCAGAAAAGATGCAACGCACAAAATCATAGGTAAGGGGGTTTCCACTGACCTAATGGCCCGGGGCAGAAAACAGTCCAAAGGTGTCACCACACCTCAGAGACGGCAATCATTTTTTAGCCCCTAGTTTTATTCTAAGCACAATCAAAGATTACTATGTGTACCAAGGACTTATGGATGTGAAAGATATACAGAGTAGTTAAAAATAACAAAAGTATTTACGCCTTTAATCCCAACTCTTGGGAGGCAGAGGCAGGCAGATGGCTGAGTTCGAGGCCAGCCTGGTTTACAGAGTGAGTTCCAGGACAGCCAGGGCTACACAGAGAAACCCTGTCTTGAAAAACAAACAAACAAATACCACATCTAATCTCAGCCTTCCAGAGACCAAGGCCAAGAAGCAGAGGTTGGAGGACAGCCTAGGCTACCTAGTATCCAAATAGAAAAGCTGAGAACTAAGAGTTAAGAAAGCAAGACAGAGGCTGCGGAGACCACTCAGGGGCTAAAGGTGTCAGCTACCATACACAGGACCAGGGTTTGATTCCGAGCCCCCACAGAGCCATGCACAATCATCTGAAACTGCGATTCCGGGAGATCTAAACTCCTCCTCTGCTCCTCCAAGGCACCACGCAAACGTGCGACACACATATAAGAGCAGACAACTAAGGTGCCGGTCTGTAATCATTAGCACTGTGAAGACTACAGCAGGAGAGCTGTAATTCCTAGTTAAGTACAGCCTGGACTTTAGGGCAAGTTTTACTTGTTTTTTTGTTTTGTTTTGTTTTGTTTTTTGAGACAAGGTTTCTCTGTATAGCCCTGGCTGTCCTGGAACTCACTCTGTAGACCAGGCTGGCCTTGAACTCAGAAATCCGCCTGCCTCTGCCTCCCAAGTGCTGGGATTACAGGCGTGCGCCACCACTGCCTGGCTAGGGCAAGTTTTAGACTAACCTGGATTACATTTTTTTTTATTTGGTTTTTTCGAGACAAGGTTTCTCTGTGTAGCCCTGGCTGTCCTGGAACTACACTCTGTAGACCAGGCTGGCCTCGAACTCAGAAATCCGCCTGCCTCTGCCTCCCAGAGTTCTGGGATTACAGGCGTGCGCCACCACCACCCAGCTGACTAACCTGGATTACAGAGCAAGATCTAGGCAAAACCTGAACCAAAACAAAATAAAAAACCAGCCAGACATGGTACTCCGGCTTGTAAAGTCAGCACTGGGGAGAATCAGGCAGAAAGCTTTGAGGCAAGCCTGGGCTACATAATGAGTACCTGGCAAACTTGGGCAACAATGTAAGAAACTATCTCAAGCAAACAATAGTGTGTGTGTGTGTGTGTGTGTGTGTGTGTGTATGTGTGGAGAGTGGATGTCAGGAAACCAAGGAAATCAGAAAACCAGAAGTAAAAGTTCACACAAAAATGACAAGAGAGAGTACAGAGAAAATAACAACAAAATATTTCCAGGGTTCCTAGTGACGATACTTCTACATTGTTTGTATTTAAGGGATTCAAATACCCAACCTTGGGGATGAAAACAGAGCCACATGCCACACTAAACTCACAGATAAGTGGTGCTTCTCTGTCACGGGTGGGGAACAGCCAAAGGCCTGAGGAGCGCTCAGAGCAGCCCAGGAACAGGTCAGGGGGGAGCGAAGCTGCAGAACCTAAAGAAAATCTGTTAGCCAAAAATATCAGTCAGCGTGAGGAAGTCGACAGAGGCAGGGCCCATGGGCTCCCAAAGGGTCGCCTCTCAGCAAAACCCAACAACAGCCTTTGAGCACCACTAGAGAGGGTAAACCTCTCAACCTAATGCATGCTACAGAAGAGAGCCCATGCAGGAACGCTAAGGAAGCCAGCTGTGCCCTGAGGCAGGGGACAGCAGGCCAAATGGAAGCAGACCTCCTCGCCTCTGGCAGCCTGCAACCTGTGCTGAACGCCTTGGAACCCGGCCCAGATTCCTCTCTCCAATCGGCAGGCTGGCTTCATCTTGAGCGCCTGCTGATGCATTTCTCCTGCAAGCCCTGAGGCCCACTGGGCCCTGGCCCCATAGAGAGGTTTGACTTGATGGAACCTGGAGAAGGCAGAGCAGCTTTGGGGGAACAAAAACATAACAAAGGCTGTCCTTCCAGCCCTTGGTATGCAGCCCTCCAGATGCCCTGACTAAAGCCAGCTTTGGGTTTTAGGGCTTTCTCCAACATGGTGTGACCCCTGACTTCCTCAAAGGGCACTTCAGAAGCCAGGCAAGCCCAAGCCATTCTGTTCAGTTGACCTTTTCCTGGAAGCCATAGTGACCACACCGTTCTTTCTTTCCAGTCAAGTTTGAACTTAAGATATAAAACAGCGAAACGAACCGCAAGCCAGGAAGTTCTATCTTCTCCAGTCGTAAGGCTATTCAGATATCACGTGGGTTCTGGGAAACGACCTTGCTCTAACAGCTGACTTAACAAACACATCCCTACTGATAAAGACGAAGATATAGTTTATAACCTCCGAAGGTTTGGGCTGAACTGCAGAAATTAGTAAGGTACGACTAGGTTTGTATAGCTTAGAGAAAATTCATTCCAAATACTGTAATTTTTCCCTTGCTCTATAAGTAAAGAATATGTATTTTTTTTATTGTGAGTTAAGTACCAACAAAACAAACAAAATGCCTATCAGTAAGAGACCAAAAGCACATTATAGTACATCCAAATAACGACATAAACATGGCTTTTGACATTGTATACATGTGTTCCTGTGTGGAGTGCATCTGAGTGCAGGTGCCCACAGGGCAAAGTCATGGAGTTCCCTGGAATGTGCGGTTCAGGTGAGCTATGAGGCTGATGTGGGTGCCGTCAGGAAACTGAACTTGGGTCCTGTCAGAGCAGGGAGCACTCAACCTCTGAACCATCTCTCCAGCCCTCTTACCAACTTTTTTTATTAAAAAAAAAAAAAGATTAGTCCACATATACCAATGTGGAAATGTGTCTTCATTATCTGTTGCCAAATAACATTGTGTTATGATGGAGTTATAAGGAGTTCTACTCCTTAGGAGTAGAACTGGGGACATAGAGTGGCAAGTGAAGGAGAGAATTTTGAGGCGCCCCCTCCCCCACTTTTTTTTCAAGACAGGGTTTCTCTGTGTAGTCCTGACTGTCCTGGAACTCGATTTGTAGACCGGGGCTGGCCTCACCTGCTGGAGTGCTGGGATTAAAGTTGTGCTGGAGGATTTCACTTTTTATTTGATGTTTCTGTATTGTCTGAATGCTCTGCTTGATATTCTTCTTCAATGTTTACATTGTTTTACACATCATGCTAGTTTTATTACATTAAAAGACAAATAAGGACCAAGCAAGACTGATTCTTTACTTCTGGATCCCAAAGTGAATTTAGAAAACAGAGGCAGAGGCAGGCGGATTTCTGAGTTCGAGGCCAGCCTGGTCTACAGTGAGTAAAAAAAAAAAAAAAAAAAAAGAAGAAAGAAAAGAAAAGAAAACAAAAACCAAAACCAAACAAAGCAACGAAGGCTGCCGTCTAGCTGATACAGAAAGAAAGGGGAGGCCAAAGGGTGTGTCTCCCGAAGAGGAAAAACTACATCCTCACACGCTCCAACTAAACCTGCTTTTCTTGCAGCATCGCTATGCAAATTAACCTCTGGGTTTCATTTTTAGGATCAGGAAGTCCTTGAACGCTATACTCTTACGTGTTAACTTAAGTGTTAAACGGCTCGGCTCTGCTCTTTGGAAGCCGTACACAGAAAATACAAGCGAGAAAGGATGAGAAGCTTGGGAATGAGCGCCCCTGGAATTATCTAGAAATGGGATTTGTGGTACAAATAGGGTGAAGAGTTGGGAAGCGAAGGCTGCACAGGGGGGTCCGGGGCGGGGAGTTGTTGTTGAGAGTGAGCATATCCACTCCGGCGAGAGGTTTGAATTCCCACGCCCCTCCTCCCATCGCAGCAGCGAGATGGAAGAGTGAGCCCAGCCCTCCGCCGCTACGGCCGGAAAGGTCAAGTGTCTATCCACCTCTCAGGCTCAAGTACCTTCCAGTGGTGAACTCGAAAAGCAACTTACTGGCTGAAAACCAAAATGGCCTAGTCTACAACGACCACGCTCTGCGCTACTTCTCTGAAAAGGCCACTCGCCACTTAGGATGAATTCCCGAAGACTTCTCTCTCTCTCCTCTCTCTCCTCCTTGCAGGATGGAGGGGAAAGTCAAGGCAACACGGACAGTTCCTAGCAACGGCTCCGAGCAAACGGGAGGGTCGCTCGTCCCCAGACGCTCGTGGGGCCTCGGTGGCGGCTGCGGCAGCGCCCCCACAGGACCTTCATCCCCCTACCGGTCGCCTTGGGGACCTCCCCAGCCTCCGGACGAGATGCGCGGCGGAGGGGCCTGCCTCGGCGGAGCGCGGGTCACGGCGGCGTCAGGGCCACGGGTCGCCGAGAGGACGCGGGCGCAGGCTGGGCCCGCCGATCGCCCTCGCGCTCCTTGGCACCGACACGGGCGGCGCCACAGCACCTCAGGCCGCTCGTAGCCGGCGCCCCGCGCTTGATCGGCGGATCACAGAAACCCGAGACTTGCCAACCGCACTCACCAGGCTACCTGCGACGTCCACGCCGAGCCCAAGCGGGAGCAGGGACGTCGAGGGCGCGCGTCGGCCCAGGAAGCTGTAGCCCACTCAACCTCAGCCCGGGAGCCGGGGGTCGGCGGCGGGCGCGAGGCTAGGGCGCCGGTGGGGCGGGGCCGAGGCGCCGTGCGCACCGCAGGGACCAATGGGAGTACAGCAAGTGGCCTGTGTGGGCGGGGCATAACCCCTGTAGGCGGGACGGGGACCTCAGAGGCGGGATGGGGCTGGACCCGCGGCACCGCGGGGACCAATCAGGGTGTGGCCGATGAGCTAGAGGGCGGGACTTGATTCTAGAGGGCGGGGCTGGGACGGTACTGTGCCGGCGTCCTCGATCTGAGGTCCGGACCTCCCTGCTATGGTTTGTGGTAGCTTAAACCTAAGCGTCTCGGCTTCAGTGAGAGCACCGTATGGGAAACCCAAGCCTATTACGCAAGGTCCTCTTGCATATCAGCAGTTGAGCATTGTTCACCAGCTGCCCAGAGTCGAAAACGCAATACAAGACATTTAGAAACCAAGACCTAAGAAAAAGTTACATGTCCAGGGATCCCAATCAGTACTGGTTACCGTAGGGTACACGCAAAGAAAGCTACACAGCTATTTTAGCCTGATGATTATTTTTCCATCTATCCAAATAGATTTTTGGCTTGTTTTGGGAGCAAATCTTTACTTATCTCCTTTAGAGATACTGCCTCTGGATTTTTCAGCGTAACTGCAAAAACCACATTTCCTACAGAATATAAATGCAGTTGAAGAAAGATGCAAAGTCCAAGTTACTACATTGAAGGCAAAAACACACTTTACCTAGATAGAGTAAAGCAAAAGATTTTTGTGTCATGCAACTGTCACAAATGACATCCTGAGCCGGGCGGTGGTGGCGCACGCCTTTAATCCCAGCACTTGGGAGGCAGAGGCAGGCGGATTTCTGAGTTCGAGGCCAGCCTGGTCTACAGAGTGAGTTCCAGGACAGCCAGGACCACACAGAGAAACCCTGTCTCAAAAAACAAAGACAAACAAAAAAAAATGACATCCTGAATCCTGTTACTCCTGTAGTTCTTGTGTGTATAATCTAGGACTTAGGTGCTCAATAATTATTCACGGCATAAATTCCTTTTTTGGAATATGGGATTATGCATGCACTCTAACAAGCAAGAGAGGCAGCAGAAGGGAACATGTTTAGGCATCTTTTCCAGAACTAGGGAATGTAGTTCATTTGGTACAGTATTTAGCCTTAAATACACAAGGCTCTGGGTTATATCCCCAGCATCATATAAACAGGTGTGGTGACACATACCTGTAATACCCACAATTCAAGATGTCCCAATTTTGCTTTGGGTATGACCATGGTCCCAAGTAGTATTCCTATTTTCCAGTCAGACTGGCTTACATAGCAAATTCAAGACCAGGCTGAAGTGAAATGCTTTCTCAAAAATAACGGAGGCTCTGGGATGTCGTTCAGGAACACGTTGCCTGTTCAGAGCGTGCTGCCTGCTTTCCTTCTCCACCAGTTAAAATAAAAATGGGACTGGAAAGACGGCTCAGGCTGCTCTTCCGGAGGACCCACAGCAGGGCTCACAGCCACCTGTAACTCCAGGTCCAGGGAATCCACTTTCCTCTTCTGGCTTCCCTGGACACCAAGTATGCAAATGGCACACATACATACATGCAGGCAAAACACTCATGGAAAAAGAAACAAAAACAAACAAACAAAAAAAAAAAAAAAAACAGGGGCTGGAGGGATGGCTCAGCGGTTAAGAGCACTGACTGCTCTTCCTGAGGTCCTAAGTTCAATTCCACATGGTGGCTCACAACCATCTGTCATGGGATCCGATGCCCTCTTCTGGTGTGTCTGAAGACAGTGTACTTGCATTCATAAAATAAATAAATCTTTAAAATAAGAAAAGAAGCCGGGCAGTGGTGGCGCATGCCTGTAATCCCAGCACTCTGGGAGGCAGAGGCAGGCAGATTTCTGGGTTCGAAGCCAGCCTAGTCTTCAGAGTGAGTTCCAGGACAGCCAGGGCTGCACAGAGAAACCAAATCCAAAAAAAAAAAAAAAAAGAAAGAAAGAAAAGAAAAAAGAAAAAAAAAAGAAAAAAAGAAAAGAAAAGAAAAGAAAAGAAAAGAAAAGAAAAGAAATAGAAGGCCAGGCAGTGGTGGCGCATCCCTGTAATCCCAGCACTTGGGAGGCAGAGGCAGGTGGATTTCTGAGTTCAAGGCCAGCCTGGTCTACAGAGTGAGTTCCAGGACAGCCAGAGTTACAGAGAGAAACCCTGTCTCAAAAAAGAAGAAGAAGAAGAAGAAGAAGAAGAAGAAGAAGAAGAAGAAGAAGAAGAAGAAGAAGAAGAAGAAGAAAAGAAAAGAAAAGAAAAGAAAAGAAAAGAAAAGAAAAGAAAAGAAAAGAAAAGAAAAGAAAAGAAAGAGAGAGAAAGAAAAGAAATAGGAAAAAAAACTGCCGGGCGGTGGTGGCACATGCCTTTAATCCCAGCACTTGGGAGGCAGAGGCAGGCGGATTTCTGAGTTCGAGGCCAGCCTGGTCTACAAAGTGAGTTCCAGGACAGCCAGGGCTACACAGAGAAACCCTGTCTCGAAAAACCAAAAAAAAAAACAAACAAAAAAAAAAACCCAAGCCACTGAACATGCATTACTTGGATTGGAACTCTACCACCATACTATGCAATCATATACTTTGGTGGTTTGGTTTTGGTTTGGTTTCTGTTGTTGGTTTTTTGATTGTTTGTTTGTTTGTTTCCAAGATAGGGTTTTCCTGCGTAACATAGCCCTGATTGTCCTGGAACTCATTCTGTAGATCAGACTGACCTTGAACTCATAGAGATCCACCTGGCTCTGCTTCCTAGTATTGGGACCAGAGGCGTGAGTCAACGCACCCTGCTGCTTAACTACATTGTGAGATGCTGGTCGCCTGAGCACCTGCCTGTCGAGGTTCCCCAGACTGGGGAGATTTTGTAACTTTAGGATCCTTTTCCGCCTTGGATCAAGGCCGAGGATCCACTTCACCCAAAATAGCAAATGAACTCTGGTCCAGAAAGAAGCCTACCAAGAATGGAGGGCAATTCAGGATGGGTGGCTGTTCTGATTGGTCTTACCTGCCAGCCAAGCACTGTACTATGAACCGTGCAATTCACAGCCCATCTTCTGAGAGTGCAAGGCAAACACTGCTCCACAGGAACTACAAGATTGACTTGAGCTGTGTCAACGTGGGTGTGTAAACACCCTCAAATACAGCGCCGCCTCTTCAGAGGCTTGACTGTGTTGAGTAACACAACAGCTTCGTGCCACTGTGAACGTTATCTTCTCAGAAGGACTCCCGGCTACCGTGTTGGCTATCTTCTGAAATGTCTATGCCTGGCCAACCATTTGGTGAACATACCAAAGCCAAGGGCCAATCTAAGCGTACTCTACAGCTTTGTGTCTCCAGTTTTTAGTTGGCTGGAGCTCATTTTCGGAGGCTGTGCTGCTGACACAACACAGAATCAGTCACCCCCTAGCTTTACTTTAGAAACACCTCTGGCACGTGGGTCTTGGTGACAACTGCTGAGCTTACTCCTCAGAAGTCTGATGGCCACTGTTGTTGAAACCAACCCCTTCACTTAGGCCTGCACACAAGGTGACACTTTAGGACAGTCGCACTAAAAGTTTTACCCTCAGATCACACCAATGCTACCATTTCCTTAACGTGGGTTTCATGAAGAGTCGTGAAGGTTTATTGCACACGTGCAGACATGGCTGGGGGAGAGAGAGCTATGGGAGATTGTCGTGAATGCTTTAATTGATGTGAGAAGACTGGGCCTGAGACAGGGCCTTGGACGGTGTAAGAGAATGCGTGCTGAGCAGGGAGCAAGCGTGCATTGTCTGCTCTTGGCTGTAGGTCTGACGTGACTGACTGCCTCCCTGCAGCCCTGACTTCCCCGATGGACCGTAATCTGGTATTATAAGCCAAAATGAACCCTCTCTCCAGGTTGCCTTTTTTCCCCCCCTCCAGACAGTTTTTCTCTGTATAGCCCTGGCTGTCCTGGAACTGACTCTATAGACCAGGTTGGCCTTGAACTCAGAAATCCACCTGCCTCTGCCTCCCAAGTGCTGGAATTAAAGGAGTGCGCCACCATGCCCGGCTCCAGGTTGCCTTCTGTCTGGATATTTTACCATAGCAGCACACATGGCACCTGGACCCCTCCAACCCCCAGTGCCTGAGAGATAATTTGTTTCTGGCAGAAGAGGAAACCTATCTTTCTGTGGTGGATTCTAACAGTTATTCTAAACATAGTTGTTTAGTTTGTTTCTTTTCATGACAAGGAACAGAAAGCATCACCTCACATTGGCTTAAATAATAAAACCAATGGGGCTTGTAAAGCTGGGGGTGGGAAGTGTGGTAAAGGGTATGATATGAAAGTAATGTCTCCACAAAATTCATATATTGAAATCCTGTGGCTTTATCATGGACAGGGTTAAAGAGAGCGTGTAAAGAGAGCCCTCTGTGCCCGGGAGCTGGCTTAGGGGCGAGGGGCTTGCTGACAGGGCGGGAGAACGAGGGATCACTGGAATTCATGAGGTAGAAGGAGAGAGCCAATGCTTTCAAATTGTCCTCTGGCTTCTACACGCACAGTAAAATAATCTGCATGCAAGTGTGTGTGCACACATACACAATAAAATAAATGGATAGATGACAGACAGATAGATGGATGATACATGTAATTGTTTTAAAAACTAGTTTCACTCCCTCCACCTATGAGGTGGTGGACCCCACACCAGAAACCGAGTCTGCAGGCAGACTTGATCCTAGAATTCTGGGCCCCGTGTCTGTGAAAAATGAATGTCTGTCCTGAAGCCCTCAGAGCATGCCTTTTGTTACCGCAGCTCAGCTCAGTCCCACTGTCATTCCATCTTTCATCTCCACACAACCGCCTCCTCCAGAGCCTGTCCACATCGAAATACTAAGTGATTTGTGGTCTAGGCTCAGTTACATAGCCCAATCATCGGGGCGCTTTAAAAAGCTTCTTTTCAGCCAGGCGTGGTGGCGCACGCCTGTAATCCCAGCACTTGGGAGGCAGAGGCAGGCAGATCTCTGAGTTCAAGGCCAGCCTGGTCTACAGAGTGAGTTCCAGGACAGCCAGGGCTACACAGAAAAACCCTGTCTCAAACAAACAAACAAACAAACAAACAAACAAAAAAACCAAACCAAAAAACAAAACAAAACAAACAAACAACAACAACAACAAAAAAAAAACTAAACACAGATGATCACAATGTTGTGACCCAGCAATGCTAGGTGAGGACGGGAGGATCCTGAGAGCTTACTGGTCAGCCTAGCCGAAAGGAAAGAGTGAGCTTCCGGATGAAATGGACTCTGTCTCAAGGCCACAAAAATCAGAGAGCAATAAAGACACCTGATGTCTTCCTCTGACCTCCGCATATCCATACATGGGACCATGTGCCTGCACACTGACTCAACTCTCTTTCTCTCTCTCTCTCTCAGAAGGAAGGGGGGAGAGAGAGAATTTCAGAAGTGATATGTGATAGTATATTCTACTGGCCACATAGATCATAGATAACTCAAATGCCAGAGTCCCAGCAGATGGCTCAGTTGGTAAAATGCTCATTCGGGAGCATGAGACCTGAGTTCAAATCCCCAGCATCCACATAAGAAAAGCTGTGCACAGAGTGTGCCCCTGTTCTCCCAGCACGGATGAGGTGGGGAAAGAAGGCTCTTTGGGGTTCACTATCCAACCAGAGTCACGAAACTCCAGGGTCAGTGAGGGACGCTCTCTCGGAAAATAAGGGAAGACTGATTGCAGAACACACCAGACACTGACATTTGACCTCCACATACACCAATACACACGTCCACACACACCAACACACACATCTGCATACACGCATGTACATGCTGCACACACACAAACACACATTTATTTCAAAAGGTCTTTTTGTGTACCTCTCATAGTAAAATTCCCAAGAAAATGAAGCACAGTTTTCTTACCACGTCCACAGGGGTTGCACTGTGAGCGTGTTAGCATAATTAACAGCAAGCAAATAATATGCCGCATTTACATGTGATGTAATACCATGCTAGGCTGGGCTAACGAGCAGGCGTTTTATTCATGTGACTGTTTACTGGGACATTTGCAAGGCAGGCGAGGCAAGGAAAACTGCCTGGCTGTGCTTCACCGACCTGAGCTTTGGAAACCCTCTGGCAGTCTGCCTGTGCTCAGACACGGTGTTTGAAATACCTAACAAACAGAATGGCATGGACTTAGAAGCCAGTAAGAAGGACTGCCAGCCAACAGAACATACTGGCCCAACTACGATAACCAGAAGGTCTGCTGGTAGCAATGTCCTATCATTGTAATAACAGGCTTCCTCTTCAAAAGGCCCCTGCAGAACGGCAGCTTCTGCTGAGGACCACTGACTAGCTAACCAGGACACCACCTGGCAGCCCGCATCTTGTGTCCCAGCAAAACCTCAATCCTGCGAGCTGCGTTTTATCTTTCCTGGTGTGTGCATAAAGTCAGGGTTTTATCCTCAGACACCCTCCACTTGTTTTTATTCTGCTTTGATTTGGGGGATTCTGTTTTGCTTGAGAGCTGGTCTCTCCTGGGGGATTGGAGCTTGGCAACTCTGAGGCCGAAGGGCCATGAGTAAGCCCCAGAGAGCCTCTTGCCTCCTCCTCCCCGAACTGAGATTACAACTGTGATGGCGCCTGGCTTTTCTGCATGGGCTTGGGCATTCGATGCAGGTCGCCACGCCTCCGCAGCCAGCACTTTGCTGAATGTTATTTCTCCAGCTTCTAATTTTCCTCCTTTGGCAGAGGGGTTCTATCGAAGCCCAAAGCCCAAATCCGGGGTCTGAATTGAAACCTGTCCAGCAGCGAAGTTCGTTCTCTGCCTCATTATGGTGCTCATGGGTGTTATGTATGGACTCTCAGGAGTCAAGGTCTCCTGGAAATCCAGGACAAGCGTGTCAGCTCATGCAGAAAACACACTAGTGAATGGAGTTCCTGACTCTCCACAGCGCCATAGAGTTGTATGGGAATAGAGTTCTGGGATCAGAGTAATTGCAGATTCCTGGGATCAAATTCTTCCTCTGCCACTTTCCATCAGTGACCCAGTATGTCATTGGAACCTCTCTGGGCCTTCATTTTCTCCTCTTCCTCCTCCTCCCTATGGTGGTTTAAATAAGTTTGGCCCAATGGAAATGGAACTATTAGGAGGTGTGGCCTAGTTGAAGGAAGTGCGTCACTGTGGGGGTGGTCTTTGAGGGTCTATGCCCAAGCTCCGCCCAGTGTGGAAGAGACCCTCTTCCTGGCTGCCAGGGAAAGACAGTCTAGTCTCTTCCTGGCTGCTTTCGGATCAAAATGTAGACCTCCCGGCTCTTTCAGTAGCGAGTCCTCTTGGATGCTGCTATGCTTCCCACCACAATAATAGACTGAATCTCTGAAACTGTAAGATAGCCCCAATTAAATGTTTCCCTTATAAGAGGTGGTCATGGCATCTCTTCACATCAATGAAATCCTAAGACACAGGATCTCACTCTTTAGCCCTGTTGGGCCTGGAACTTACTACATTCACCAGGCTGGCTTTGAACTTGTAGCCATTCTCCTGCCTCTGCCTCTTGAGTGCTGGGATTGAAGGCTCCATTGTCACCTTTTAAAAGGGTGCACAGGAGAGCACCTTTGGCTCATGGTTGTTGCAAGGGTTGAATTAATGCCTGCAAAGGAAACAGCTCACAGCTGTGAGGTAACACCGCCCGCGCCTGTTCTGTGCCCGGGATCGTCCTTCTTACCTGCCCTATCTTCTAATTCCCATCGACGTCCCGCCCCTTCTGCCTCCTGCCTCCTCCTCATGCCACCTCCTCTTCCTGGCTGACGGTAAGGTTCAGGTTCATTTCTTGTTCCTGTGCCTCAGGCCTTCTCTCTGTGGAATCTTGCACTGCTGGCTCTTTGCTTAGTAATGAGTTCTAATTCCCATAAGTGTGCACACAATATTACGCAGGTGCAATAAATAATGGCATAGAGCCAAATACAAGTATTTTGAAGTATATTAAAGATCTAGTAATAAACAAAGAAGGGTGCTTGAGAGATAGCTCAGCGGTTAAGAGCACCAGCTGTTCTTCCAGAGGTTCAATTCCCAGTGACCTCATGGTGGCTCATATCCATCTATAATGGAATCTGATGCCCTCTTCTGGCATGCAGGTATACATGCAGATAGAGCACTCATACATAAAATAAATAGATGAAGAAGATATACAAGAATGTCTATAGCTGGGCAGATCTCTGAGTTCGAGGCCAGCCTGGTCTACAGAGTGAGTTCCAGGACAGCCGGGGCTACACAGAGAAACCCTGTCTCGAAAAACCACACACACACACACAAAAAAGTCTATAACACGTTCACATTTATAGACAAGAAAGTGACTGGGTATACATAAACTCTGCATACAATTTGTAAATTTTTGAAAGGATATTGTGGTATCAGGATAACAGCGCCCTCATTTCTTAATCCCCCAAATATATAAATAGATTAATATAGGTTATCTATTCTTCTGTTGCTGAGATAAAACACCATCACAAAACCAACTTATGGAAGAGCAAGTTTTCTTTGGGCTTATGTTTTCAAAGGGATGAGTCCCTTATGGCTGAAAGGCATGGCGGTAGCAAGTGGCGGGCACTGTGTCCTGGGCAGGAAAGATGGAGACTCCTCGAGGGCAAACACTAACTAGAGATGGTAAACTGAAAGTGGGGACAGGCCATGAACTCTCAGAACCCACCCCTAGTGACCACATTTCCCCCTCAGGGCTTTGTCACCTCCGCAAATGGGGTCCCGGTGCTCCAATACCTGAGCCGAGGGGGGAGTGAGCCGAATGTTCTCATCCCAACACTAAATTACAAAGAGAAAGAGGGAAAGGTTCAGATGGATGGAGGTTGCCAGTCAGCTGCAAAGAGCTAATTATGGTGGGTTGTGTTATTACACGGTGGGATCCAGTGTAATTACAAAGGGTGCTCAGGCCGGAAGAGGGAGGCAGAAAGAAGGCGGGGTAATGTGAAAAGGGGCGGGGTTGACCTGCTCCTGCCTACTTGGCCTTGGTAAATCAAGGTCAGGCAGCTTCTACTAGACAGAAGAGGCAAGGGAATGAATTCTTCTCGAAGGCGTCCCTAAAAATCCTGATTGTAGCCCAGAAAGATGACTTACGGCCTTTGCCTTGCAGACTGTAACACTGACTGATTGTGTGTGAAGTTGCATATTGTTTGCATAGAAACAGAGAAGGAGCCGGACATGGAGATCGGACCCAGAAGTGGAGCTGGAGGGCTGGATGGCGGCGCTCTGGAGGACAAAGGGCCTCATTTGTTCAAATATGTTCTTCTGCATGGACGAAAACTTTATTTTATACATTCATTCATTCATTTATTTTTTAAAAGCCTACAGCACCCGGTATTCCCAGGCGGTCTCCCATCCAAGTACTAACCAAGCTCAACCTTGCTTAGCTTCCGCGATCAGACGAGGGATACATATACATTTATAAGTCCCTTTCTGAAGTAATCAGATTTATCAGCTTATCTCGAGCTGTGTAGTATTTCACTGACCAGTCAATGCGTCCACCATCCTTTGCCTAAGTTTTTACCTGCCGTGCAGCCATGATCAGGCCGAGGATGCACAGAACAGAAAATCCTCAGCCTCCTCCATGTAGTCAGATGTGTGAGTCTGGAGCCCAGGCACAAGCAGACACACTCCCCCCTGCTAGGTCACTGACACTCAAAAACAATTTCAGAAGACAGGGTTTCTCTGTGTAGTCCTGGCTGTCCTGGAACTCACTCTGTAGACCAGGCTGACCTCGAATTCAGAAATCCGCCTGCCTCTGCCTCCCAAGTGCTGGGATTACAGGCGTGAGCCACCACGCCCGGCTGTCACACTTTATTTTTAAGAATTGTTTTATGTGTAGGAGTGTTTTGCCTGCACATACATATCTGTGCATCACTTGTATTCAATGCCAAGCTTTGGTTGGTTGGATGGCTATTATTTTTTGACATGCTGTCTCCCTTAGTTCAGGCTGGCCTTACACTCCCTATATAGTGGAGGAGAACTTCGAACCTCCATGCTTCCATTTTCCAGGTGCTGGGATTATACAGTAACATTGCTACTTGTTTGTGGAAAGTTGGGGATACAAAACCAAGGGCTTAAGCTTGCAAGGCAAGTTCTCTCAGGGCTCTGCCATTTGAACTATACCTCACCCCAGTGAGCACTGCACAGGGCCGGGTGTTGGAAGGGGAGGAAAAAAATGAGAGGTCTTTGGTTTTGTTTTATTTTATAAAAAGATTTACTTATTTATTTTATGTATATGAGTACACTGTAGCTGTCTTCAGACACACCAGAAGTGGGCATCAGATCCCATTACAGATGGTCGTGAGCCACCATGTGGTTGCTGGGAATTAGACTCAGGACCTCTGGAAGAGCAGTCAGCACTCTTAACCGCTGAGCCATCTCTCCAGCCCAAAGTCTTTGGTTTTAAGTCTAATCACTGATGGAATTAAACATGGTTCCCCCATCACCTTGTAGAGCAGTTTTTTGATGTATTTGTGTATGCGTTATGTGTGAGGATGATTTGCCTGCATGTATATCTTTGCACCAGATATGTGCAGTTCTCATGGGGATTAGAGGACGTTGTTCTGGAGTTACAGACCGTTGTGAGCTGCCATGCGGGTGCCGGGAATCGCACCCAGTGCTCCACAAATGCTCTTAACCACCGAGCCAACTCTCCGGCCCTTTGTATTTATTTGTACTTTACGTGTATGGGTGTTTTGCCTGCATGCATGTCTTTGTATTAGGTAGGGTTAGAGGCAGTTGTGAGCCATGAGTCCAGAGAACTGAATCTGGGTTCCCCAGAAGGAAGTCAGTGCTCTATTGGCTTATTTATCTCTCAAGTTCCCTCTTGATTGTTTTGAAGACAAAAGCGATGACTTGGGAATTTTCCGACTTGGGTTGTGAGCCCTGTTGATCTCACCTTGTATGTTATGTGCCTTAGATGAGCGACTCCTCTGTAAAGTCCGATTCCAGTTAATAGTGGACGTGGCGGCTGGAGCGGTGGTGTGGCAGAAGAGCACTGGCTGCTCTTCCATTCCCAGAACCCACATGATGGCTCCCAACTGTCTGTAACCCATTCCAGAGCACCTGATATCCTCTCCTGGTCCCAGTGGGCACCAGGCACATATGTGGTGCACAGACATATATGCACAACAAAACAACTGTACACATGAAATGATAAAAATCAAAAAATGTAAAATAGTAAGTGTGGGACTGTAATTGGCTCAGTCGTTAAGAGCACCTGTTTCTCTTGTAGAGGACCTGGGTTCAATTCCCGGCACCCACACGGTGGTGAACACATATCTGATCCAAGGGATCCAGTGCCCTCTTTGACCTCTGTGACACCAGGCACACATGTGGTACACATAAATATATGCAGGCGGAACACTCAGAGATGCAAAACAAAATAAATCTTGAGACGTAAACAGTTAATGTGTATTTAGCATTTTCTGTTTGCCAAGCACTGGACTGTAAATACTCCATGTTAAAAAGCCATGCCAAGAACAACAAAAGACAGCTCTCACTTCAAAAGGAATAAGGAATGGTGTAGCAAGGCATGCTAGTACACGCTTTTAATCCCAGCACTTGAGAGGCCGAGGCAGGCAGGTCTCTGAGTTCGAAGTCAGCCTGGTCTACAGAGTGAGTTCCAGGACAGCCAGGGCTGTTACAGAGAAGCCCTGTCTCAGAGGCAGGGGAAAGAAGAAAAAAGAAACCGTTTATTCTGAGCTATACGAATGGGCAAGTCTGGGAAGCATCGATTCGGGTTGCTCGGTATTCTGAATCAGTTTTTACATGTTCCACTATGGAAGTGAGTCTGCGAGATTTCATTAGCTACGAAACACAGAATGTCACAGATCAAGGCACTTACCAAATACCTGGGCGGGGACCACAGGTTGGAGGGTTTCAGAAAAGCTGAGGAAATGGTCTTAAGTTCCCGATGCCAGCTGGTTTGAGGGAGGCTGGTGCTCTGCCCAGAATATAACTTAAAGGCTTTTTATGTTTGTCTGTCAGGGTAGACACTGGTCAGAAACGAATGTCTTTAAAACAAAACCACCTAAGTAAAAGTAGCCCAAGATAAATTTGTTCTGGCTCTGTGACATTTTTTGCTTTTGTTTTGTTTTGCTTTTCTTTTTAAAAAAAGATTTATTTATTATATGTAAGTACACTCTAGCTGTCTTCAGACACACCAGAAGAGGACATCAGATCTCATTACAGATGCTTGTGAGCCACCATGTGGTTGCTGGGAATTGAACTCAGGACCTTCAGAAGAGCAGTTAGTGCTCTTAACCGCTGAGCCATCTATCCAGCTCCTTGTTTTGTTTTTCAAGATCAGGTTTCTCTGTATAGCCCTGGCTGTCCTGGAACTCACTCTATAGACCAGGTTGGCCTCAAACTCAGGATCTGCCTGCCCCTGCCTCCTGAGTGCTGGGGTTAAAGGTGTGTGCCACCACTGCCTGGCATTGCTCTGGCTCTGTAACGTTCTGACACTCCACAATCATGAGGTTGGAGTCAGTCATTCACCTTGTAGGATCAAGATAGGTATGTCTCTGAGGTGGGGGCTTCTGTTTCTAAATCCTTATAACATCCCGATGAAATAAATGCCATTTTGTTCTGCTTTACATATGAGGAAGTAACCATTGCCTCAGACACTGATCTTGTGAGAATTACACAATGCATGTACACCATTTGGTATGAAACCTTGCACATGAAGGGATATTTTTCTAGGCCACCATCTCTCCTTTTGGAGGCAAAAATGAGTCCTTAACTTTGTAAAGTTATGAACAATATAATCATTGTTTTCCTTCTGTGTAAGAAATGCGTTCAACTGCAGTGTGTAAAGTAGTTAACACTGACACGAATTTATTTATCTTTGAGACAGGGTCTCACTGTGGACCCCTAACTGGCCTGGAACTCACTATGAAGACCAGTTGCCTTGAATTCACACAGATCCATCTACCTCTGTCACGGTCAATAAATCTGGGTGCTCTAGTACCCAACTGCACATCCCCTTTACAGTGTGTGGCAGTGAGTGACGATGTTGTCATCACTGTAAGTCAGATGGGCTGGAAGGAGGGTGCCTAGATCACCGTTAATATATTCTCATCTCTGGGTGCCATCCCAATTCCTTTTTAAAACCACTTGATAGAGGAGTTCTACACACAGTATTGGCTTGCAGGGCTTCAGGCTGGAAGTGTGCACCTCTGATCAGAGCACTTGGTGGGCAGAGGCAGCGTCTGCCACCAGCTCGGTCCACATAGTTTCAGACCACACCAGAGGATTGACACGGTGAGACAGTCTCGAAAGTAGAGTGAGGTTGGGCATGGTGGCATGCACCTGTAACCGTGGAACTCTGGAATCGGAGACACAGGCATTGCCATAGGTTCCGAGGACAGCCTGGTCTATGTGGTGAGCGCCAGCCCAGCCAGGACTACATCGCAAGAACTAAATGAAAGAGAGGGAAAAGGGTGTGAAAAAGAGGCGGGACACAGCAGTCAGGAGAGCATTGACAAGGGCCCAGCCGTCTCTAGTTCAGTGAAAGAATCTCCAAATAAACAAACAAAGGTGGTGGCAGCCGAAGGACACCCGAGATTGTTCTCTGACCCCTGCCTCTGTATGTGTACACACACACGTGCATGTCTAACCCTCCACATGCATGCACACCCCCACATCCAAGACTGCGTGGACAGCAGGCTAAACTTAAATGGACAAGCGTCTTCCTCTGTCCCTGAGATACATCTCAAGACGCCGAGTGGATTGCTGCGTGGGCACAGAAGAACACTGCTCTCACCTCAGAGGAAAGAAGAGTCTGTTCCAGAGCCCAGTGTGGGTGACTGTGGCTCAGGAACCCAGGTTCAGTTGCCTCAAACACCACACTCCAACATGGTGACAGTTTCTTGAAGTTTTTGTTTTGACTGGGACAGGGTATATTGGAACTTTCTCAGACCTGCCAATGATATAAATAATGACACAGAGGCATATTAATGTTTTAAAGCTTAGGGTTTACCTGGGCACTCTCTTGACCACTCACCACTCTATCCTGATGTGGCCAGGGCTACCTCTGGTCCATTCATCCACCTTCAAGACAGCTAGTGACTCTTCTTCTCCCAGTGTCCCTCTCTTTACCCAGGAAATCTAGAAGTAGGAAATTCTACTTCCTGCCCAGTTATTGACTGTCAGCTCTTTATTACAACCAATCAGATATAATTCTAGATTTCGTTAGGCAGGTAAGAACGAATATTTACAAAATATGAGATCAGAAATGGCCATAAAAATACAATAGCAACATCCTGCCAGCATTTAGCTCTCTGCCAGTATAGAATTAACAACGGAATACACAGAGATACCTATGTAGACTAGGCTAGCCTTGAACTCACAGAAATCCATCTGCCTCTGCCTTGCTAATGTAAGAATTATAAGGGTGTGCCACTATGCCTGTTAACATAACAAAGAAACTCTTAAATCAAGACATCTTTCAATTACTCTGGTGGAAACACAAGTTAGATGCTTACAACAAAGCAAGACGATCTCTGTTTTAAGCTTTTGGGTCTGTGGAGGCTGAGGGTCTGTTCATGTATTTCAGAAGGATTTACGTATCAGTCACTTGGGTACTGGTTAACATATGGGTAGGCCACTGATGGCTACTAAAGGACTGAGACTGCCAAGGATAATGACTCTGGACCTACAACATTCCAACTCTCCACAGTCCTCGATCTTCTACCCAAAGTTCATATTTGTAGAATATGTTAAGGTAGGTGTGGCTTTTTGTTGTTGTTGTTGTTCTGTGAACTTCCGCTCACACCTGGAACCAGGCATGGTGTAGACCTATATATACTGTTTTATTTCCCCTATGAATGCATACCTAACAAGTTCTACTTGCAAATTAGACATACTAGAAGATGAAAAGGGTTTAGTAAAAGCTGAGCACTCCTTTAATCCCAGCCCTCTGGAGGCAGGCACTGGGTAGATCTCTAGGAGTTTGTGTTAGGGTTTTACTGCTGTGAACAGACACCATGACCAAGGTGAGTCTTATAAAGAACAACATTTAATTGGGGCTGGCTTACAGGTTCAGAGGGTCAGTCCATTATCATCATGGCAGGAGCAGCTGAGAGTTCTACATCTTCATCTGAATGATGTAATCGGCTAGTGGAAGACTGACTTCCAGGCAGCTAGGACCAAGGGTATTAAAGCCCATACTCAAAGTGATACCTCTACTCCAACAAGGCCATACCTCCTAATAGTTCTACTACCTGACCCAAGCACATACAAACCATCACAGAGTTCAAGGCCAGCCTGGTCTGTACAGCAAATTCCAAGGCACTTAGGGCTACATAGTAAATCCTTGCTTTTTTGGGGGGCGGGGGGAGGGATGGGGTTTCCCTGGCTGTTCTGGGACTGGATCTGTAGATCAGGCTGGCCTCAAACTCAGAGATCCACCTGCCTCTGCCTCCTGAGTGTTGGGATTAAAGGCATGTTCCCAGCAAAAGAAGCCAGCGCATGACAGAAAAGCAAAGGCAAGGGTCAGGTGAGCCGTGATCATTATTACAGCACTGGACTGGACATGCTCAGGTGACCTCAGCAGACAAAGTCGACTGTGGCTTGGTCACACACTGAATTGAATTGATTCACAAAGACATACAATATGGATCTCACATTAATATGAGCCAATAAAGCTAAACACAGAAAGTATAGACATCTTGTGGTGTTCCATTTATATAGATGTTGATGCCTAAACAAATTTGCGTGTGCGAGTGCTCATATACACACACACATACACACTCACATATACTCATATACACACACACTCATATTTCACACTCACATACACTCACACACACAAATATACACCCATACCTATTTATACACACATACCCCTCCTTCTTCAAAGGGAATAAGAGATTATTCATTCTAGAGGCAAATAACCCAAGAATAGATTTAGGTAACCTCCAATTCCATGCTATGACCCAAGAACAGATTCAGGTAACCTCTAATTCTGTGCTGTGACCCAAGAACAGATTGAGGTAACTTCTAATTCAATGTTCTGTCATAGTAAGTTTCATTTTTTTTTTTTTTTGTTTTTCAAGACAGGGTTTCTCTGTGTAGCCCTGGCTGTCCTGGAACTCACTTTGTAGACCAGGCTGGCCTTGAACTCTGAAATCTGCCTGCCTCTGCCTCCCAAGCGCTGGGATTAAAGGCATGAGCCACCACCGCCCGGCCTTCATTATGTTTTTTTTGTTGTTGTTTTTTTTTTTTTGTTTTTCGAGACAGGGTTTCTCTGTGTAGCTCTGGCTGTCCTGGAACTCACTCTGTAGACCAGGCTGGCCTCGAACTCAGAAATCCGCCTGCCTCTGCCTCCCAAGTGCTGGGATTAAAGGCGTGCGCCACCACCGCCCGGCTCATTATGTTTTTAAAATAGCAGAACAAAGAAAATTATAAGTCAAGATGTCTCTCAAATACATTACAGGAACATCTGCTGGGAAACCTCTATTGTGTTTGTGTTAGAAGGTAGGAATCTGATCTTTCCAAAAGCATTCTACCTGATAGTCCCAAAGATGTCAGGTCATTCCCAGAGGTGAGCAGCACAGAGCTCTTAAGGGGCTAAGCTAGTCCAACAAAGTAGGCTCTGGAACTCCATTCCAGTTCTCCACAATCACAGGAGTTCAGAGCCATCCCGTGGCCCAGTTGAAGGAATGTGGCTTTCTGGGAACCTCAGTTCCCTGAAGAGCTTACAATCAGGCAAAACCAATTAGAAGATGGTTTATTATCTTTCTTTTTTTCCGAGACAGGGTTTCTCTGTGTGGTCCTGGCTGTCCTGGAACTCACTCTGTAGACCAGGCTGGCCTCGAACTCAGAAATCCACCTGTCAGGGCTGGAGAGATGGCTCAGCGGGTAAGAGCACTTCTTACTGACTGCTCTTCCAAAGGTCCTGAGTTCAAATCCCAGCAACCACATGGTGGCTCACAACCATCTGTAACAATATCTGACGCCCTCTTCTGGAGTGTCTGAAGACAGCTATAGTGTACTCACATGTAATAAATAAATCTTAAAAAAAAAAAAAAAAAAAAAGTAATCCACCTGTCTCTGCCTCCCAAGTGCTGGGATTATAGGTGTGCACCACCACGCCCGGCTCTGGTTTATTTTCATGTTTATTTCCAAAGAGAAATCCCTAAATTACCTGGTTATTTTTTACTATATATTTAAATATGTAAATATATTAATATATATATATATATTAATTATATATTATTAATTCTATATAAATTATATAGAAATCCAGGATGTGATGGGGCAGGCCTTTAATCCCAGCACACAGGAGACAGGCAGATCTTTGTGAGTTCGAGGCCAGCCTGGTCTACAGATAGAGTTATTATATTTCTATATAATTTGAGACAGGTTCTTACTCTACAGCCCTGCCTCAGTCTCAGTCCTCAGAAGGTGTGCACACCCATTCCCGGACCAATTACTTAGTTATTAAGAGATTTTTTGGCCGGGCAGTGGCGGGACATGCCTTTTTTTGTTTTGTTTTTTGTTTTTCAAGACAGGGTTTCTCTGAGTAGCCCTGGCTGTCCTGGAACTCACTCTGTAGATCAGGCTGGACTTGAACTCAGAAATCTGCCTGCCTCCCAAGTGCTGGGATTATAGGTGTGCGCCACCACTGCCCCGCAGCACATGCCTTATTATTAAACAATATTTTTAATAACTTACTTTAGTTTGTCAGACAGATCTTACTCCATAGCCCTCTCTGCCCTGAAACTCCATAGACCAGGCTGGCCTTGAACTCGAAGAGCCTTGAACTGCCTCTGCCTCTCAAGTGCTGAGATTAAGGAATGTGCCCTATCTGGCTTTGGCATTTCTATTACACTGGTTATTTTCTGTAGGTGAGCTTTTGTGTTTTATGTGCTATGGTACAGAGTTGCGGAACAGTGATGGTGGACAGCACAGGAGGTCTCTTGCTGTTGTTGGCATTGGGCTGCTTTCCCTCCACATTATACTATTTTTTTCTCTAGATAAGGTTTCTTTGTGTAGCCCTGGCTGTCCTGGAACTCTATCTGTAGACCAGGCTGGCCTCAAACTCACAGAGATCTGCCCGTCTCCTGTGTGCTGGGATTAAAGGCCTGCCCCATCACATCCTGGATTTCTTATCCTCTTTGAAGGCTACAGTTTAAGGATCTGCTGCTGTTATGAATTTAAAGCTTGAGAGGTTTCAGCAGTCTCTAGGTGGCCTTAGGTGAGGAACCCAGCTGTGCAGGCTGCTCAGTAGTGCCAGGCTACCTGGCTTTGGGCGGGGTGCAGCCATCACTTGTTCTCTGGGAGCAAAAAAGTGTGGTAAGCAGTAAGCTTGGAGATCTCGTCTGGGTTCCTATGCGCCCAGTATGTTGGTGGCCTAGACCCTGCTACTTCTGGATGTTTTAAAAAAATCCTAAGTTTTGTTTTTAATGAATCTATTTATTAAAAAATGCCAGCGGGTAAGGATTGAAGTCTTTCTGCTAGCAGGTATTTATCTCAGTTTGGGCCATGATGAAGGGCTCCCAGAGAGAACCTGCCCTCTCTGGGCATTGCACACACCGGCGGCAGGATGGTCACGGCTCTCCGGCCCAGTGGATCTTGCCGTCTTCTCCCAGTTGTACAGCCCCGCTGGCCACCAGCTGGAGGGCGGCAGGAAAGATCTTATGTTCTGCTAGTTTGACTCGTTCAGACAGTGTTGCAACAGTGTCACCCCGCTGCACGGGGACAGCCTCCTGCAGGATGATCGGTCCGGCATCTACATCCTCCTGGAAAAGGAAGCCAATGTTTCCAACCTTGCTTTCTAGCCAGTGTAGACGGCATCCAGACACTGAGGCGAAAGCTTCATAGGAATAGGCATACTTACAGCTACAAAGTGTACGGTGCACCCAGTAATTGTGACCCCAGCTTCCAGGGCTTGCTTGTGAGCATTTGAACCCTTAAAAGACGGGAGTAAGGATGGGTGGATGTTGAGCATTTTCCCTAGAAAGCAAAAAGCAGTAGTCAGAGATCTTAGATCCTGTTTACTCTGCTAAAGGAGCAAGCGATAGCTACATTCATCTTAGGAAATACACATAGAGGGAATGTGCCCACTATGTGCAGACCAATGACCACAATAGGCTGCAGTCAGAGGGCTTAAGGAAGAGAACAGGGCTGGCAAGATGGCTGACAGGAAGCCTACCACCATGCCACCATGCCTGATGATCCAATCCCCAGGACACACAGGTAGAAGGAGGCACTTAGTCCTACAAAGTGTCCTCTATCTACCACAGGCATACAGAGGTGACCCACTGCCCCATGCTCACTTAGTAAAAGAAGTGCAAGGGAAAGGAGACGAGATGTAGACCCTGCACATTTTTAGCGACACCACCTTGCTTGTCACCTGCGTGTACACAGCAGGGCATGGGTCTCGCTTCTTCCTGTGGTGCCAGGTGGGCACGTGCTCTCCCACAGGACTAGCTCCCGCTAGTGCTGCTCCCCATTACTTTATTACAAGGGCTTTGCTTGCATGTATGCCTATGCTCCAGAAATGTGCCTGGAGCCTGCAGAGGCCAGACAGAAGGTGTTGGGTCCCCTGGAAATGGAGTTACAGATGGTTGTGAGCTGTCATGTGGGTGGTGTTGGGAACTGAACTCAGGTCCTCTGCAAGAGCAACAAGCCCTCTCAACCACAGAGTTTCTCCAGCTGCTAGTTCTTGGTTTCAGTGACAGGGTCTTGGCCTTTTTTTTTTTTTTAAACTGATCATATCAAGGCTGGTCTCTGCCCAGTCCTCCTCCCTCCATCCTAGGATCTTTCTCCTTGTTTCTCTCCTGTTCCTTCACTTCTGAGTTTGAGAGAGTATGACTTATTTGACCACGCCGGCCTCCGGCCTCAGCTTCAGGTTACGGGTGTGGACTGAGTCTCACTTTTTGTTGACTTCCCGATTCTACTGACGACAGTCAGGTGTGTCTTTGCAGTTCCGGAGTTAGGGGTTAGTGACAGCCAGTCTGACAGCTGCTCAGTTCATCAGTCTGGACACTTTCTACCAAAGCTCCTTGTAACCCTGTGAGAGGGAGGACTGTTGCTCACCATCCCATTTTCTGACAAAGGGGCCAGAGAGGATCCTCATAAACCCTGCAAGGCAGACGATGTCGACAGAGAACTCTTCCAGGACGTGGTCAACCGCGCTGTCGAACTCAGCTCGGGTTTTATATAATTTATGATTAATTACCTGCAACAGGAAAAGGTAAACAGCATGTTTTCAGAGGAGTAACAATAATTTAAACACAACCTTGCAGAGACTATACTTCCACAGTAGAGATGTATCCACTGGAAGGTGCCTGAGAAGCGGCAGGGTGCAGCAGAAAAGCCAGCCCAGCACCCGCCCCAAATTGGGAAGTTCCACGATTACACAACCATCTGTAGTCTCGTGAGAGCAGTGTGCTTTAAGTATAGCCCGCAGGGGCTGGAGGTGTGGGCACGCTGGTAAGTCTGAGGCTCCAGGCTGAGCATCTGGCACTAAGCAAGTCAAGCACTCGCCCACCAGGCCATGCCTGCAGGAAGGCCTCTTCTGCAGTCACTCACCCTGGTGGGAATACCAGCTCGCTCTGCTAGGTCTAAGCCGGCCACAGCAGCTTTGTTGGAGATGACAAGAACAATTTGTGAGGAGCTCTTGGGATCCCGGGTGCTGTCTATGAGCGCCTGGAGGTTGGACCCTGAAAAGGCAGGAGAGTAAGTGAGCTGACACTTCTGAGAGCTCGTCCTCATGATGCCCTTGCTCCTCACGCAGCCTCTTTGCTTTATCATAACCTTGGGCCTAAAAGATATTCAAACTGTAAGAGCACCCTGCAGGGCAGCCGCGGTCCAGGCCGTCGTCTAAAGACAACACACTGCTCAGAGCAAGCCACTCTGGGGCAGAGCAGAGCTGGCTGTGGCCACTAAATCCTCGCACCAGGGACTTGGAGGCCAGGACGGCCTGGGTTACGTGGTGATTCTGAAAGCCAACTTTCACTGCAGTGACCAGTAGAGTCAGCTATCCTCCTACCCAGGTCTCACTTTTAAGAAGACAATTTTTGAATATTGTATTGTCTTCTCAAAGTAAGACATACACCAGGTTAGCAACATTCATTATCTCTCACACTTGAGAACATACTGAAGGTGAACACATGATATTTTCATTTAATTTTTAAGCTTTTCCATCTATAGAGATATGAAAGAGGTGGGATCATTCTGTCTTTTCAATGTGTGAGCGGTCTGCCTGCATGTATATATCTGCACCATGTGTGCCTGCTGCCCAGCCTTCAGAGGAGGGCGTCAAGATGCCCTGGAGTTAGGGATGGAGGCTGGAAATAAAACCTGGGTCCTCTGCAAGAGCAGCAAATGTCCTCAACTGCTGAGAAACCTCTCCTGGCTGTTTTTGGAGACAGGGTCTCACAGTGTAGTCCTGTTTGGCCTGGAACTCACAATAGACTAGGCTGGCCTTGAACTCAGGAATCTGCCTGCCTCTGACTCCCAAGCGCTGGGATTGAAGGCTGCACCAAGAGGATGTCCTTTCTATCTTACTTTCTCTTAGTCCTTTTCCCCCATCCCCCATCCAAGGTTCTGCTAGGGCATGTTTATTATCCAAGTCCCTCCCCCCAACGCCTGTGTGGACAGTGGTGAGGAGAAGCCATGCTTTACCTGTTCCAGATATTAAGACAGCCACTTTTGCCTTCTTTTGTTGGACAGGGAAATGACTTCTCAGGAAGCCATTTGCCACCACTGTCCCATTTGTTTGTATGGTTTCAATCAGATTCTTAACTCTGACACGAGGGGAGTCTTCATTTCAATTATATGCATAAATAAGAACAAGTATGAATTAATAGGAATAATAGAAAAACATCATAAGAAAACTTTAAAATATTGTGTTTTACACTGAAAGTAAAATATACAGGAACTAAAATACCAGGTTAATAACATTTACCATTTCTCACTTTTAAAACATTCTGAAGGCCGGGCGGTGGTGGCGCACGCCTTTAATCCCAGCCCTTGGGAGGCAGAGGCAGGCGGATTTCTGAGTTCGAGGCCAGCCTGGTCTACAGAGTGAGCTCCAGGACAGCCAGAGCTATACAGAGAAACCCTGTCTTGAAAAAAACAAAAAACAAAAAAAAAAAAAAAAAAAAAAAAAAAAAAAAAAAAAAAAACATTCTGAAGGTGATCATACTAATTACTACTTCAACTAGGAGCTGCTGTAGAACACCAGCACGCTGAAGCAGGGCTCCGTAAAACAACCTCCCCGTGCTCTCCGCAACCTGTCAGGTTCCTAATGAGCCCATTTGCACAGTGCTACATCCTGGCTTTGTGGGAGGTATGTGACCCAACAAGGCCGTTCAAGACCGACACAGGATGCTGTTTTGAGGGGGGTGGGGCACTTCTCACTACAGGGTAAGCTGAAGGACATTACTATGCAGCTCTGGGAGAACCTGCCTATAAAGGAAACCTACACAGCATTGAGTAGACAGACAGACAGACAGAAACAAGGTGTGCTGACATCACTGTTAGCTATCTGAATGGCTCCGTCTGCCACCCTGTCAAATTCGGATGAGTTCTGACCAACACAGGGTCAGGGTGTTCACTGGCTAATGCTTGGGCTGAGCTAAACCTCTAGGCAGAACCATGAGGTGTTTTGTGTAGTGACTTTATCCAGGGAAATAATCCTCTGTAGTGTGGCTGTGTGTGTGAATATGACCCAGAGACGTCAAAGTTCCATGGTGGAAACAGATGTGTTCTGGCTCCAGTGTAGACAACCCATGATGCATCTGGGTAAAGGCAGATGCCACGGCAGTGGCTGGAAGAAAGGGTACAGAGCTTGACTGTCAGGATGCTGAGTTGTATTCCAGACTATAAACCTAAAGAAGGGGCTGTTACCTTCAGGACATGCAACGACGCTGCCTATCACCCAGGCTTCTTCCTGCTGCTGCCGAATGTCATGTAGGATCTGCTCTGTCTGGTCCTTTGACACCACCAGGGCAGCTCCGACTCCACAGTTGAATGTCCTGGCCATTTCTTCTTCAGAGAGCTGTCCTTCCTGCTGTAGCCATGAGAAGACCTTGGGGACCCTCCAGGTGCAGGCATCTTAAAACAAGAGTGATACAGTTAATCTACTGTCCCATACAGAATCCCAGGCAGACCACCATCATGTGCAGAACTGAACTATTAATGGTCCTCTCAGACCCCATTTCTGTCAGCACTGATACTTGGAGGAGGTATGCTCTACGCTTCATGACCTTACAGGATCTTTAGAAACCCCCTAATGGTTTAGATGTGTTAGTAGCTGATTACAGCAGAGTCTGGCATGCCACCTTGTGTAAATATTTAGCCGAGTCTCAGTGATAAGAGGTGCCCTAAATACTGTTCAGAGCTTCTCAGAGGGCAGATCTGCTGCAGAACATTTTCTGATAAATACCTTGTTCTGTGAATTACTTTTAAAATTCAGGCTCTGAGCTGAGCTGACTTGCAGTTCCTTTGTCACAAGCAGTACAGCCACCCTCTCATCAGACACATCAAGTACATGTTTACTACAGACACTGGCACAAAGTCCTTCAATAACAAAGTAACATGGATACTTTTTTTTTTGGAGTGTACGGTTTATAGGATTTGATTTACACATTCTATACTGAACTATGTAGGATGACTCTAAAAGATTTTAGCTTTGGTCTTGGTTGGAATTTGTCAGCTTGACACAGGCTAGAGTTATCTGAGAGGGGGCAACTGTCTCCAGGACACTGACTGTACGAAAGCCTGTGTATATACTCACAGTACATGTATGACTGTGCATGTACTCACACCCACAGTATATGTACGACTGTGCATGCACTCACACCTACAGTACATGTATGATTGTTCATATACTCACAGTACATGTATGACTGCATACACTCACACCCACAGTACATGTTTTTTCCCTTCAACCTTTTTTTTCTGAGACAGGGTTTCTCTGTGTAGTCCTGGCTGTCCTGGAACTCTGTATACCAGGCTGGCCTTGAACTCAGAAATCCACCTGCCTCTGCCTCCCAAGTGCTGGGATTACAGGCATGCGCCACCACGCCCGGCCTCCCTTCAACCTTTTTTTTCTTAAATCAGAAATTTCCTCTGTGAGTTTATCTAAATCCACTTCCAACTCCTGAGGGAGGCCTGCGATGCCTCCCAGCAAATGAGCGTACCTAAGTCTACTCCCAGCTTTGGAGGGAGGATTCTGGGGATGTTTTCGAGCAATCCACCTCCAGTAATATGAGCAAAAGCTTTGAAGCGTCCTGAGCGTATGACAGGCAGCAGTGAGTGGCTGTAGATCCTGGTCGGAGTGAGAAGTAAGTCCCCTGTGGATTGGAGAGAGAACCCAAAACTCAGCCCCCAGGCTTGAAACCCAAACGTAGAAGCCCTTCTGATAGGAGCAATGACAGGACCTTACATGCAGAACACATGGGTCCTGTCATGCCGTCTGTCCAGGCAGAAAAACCAGTCAGTGCAACCCATCCATCTTGGTTCTAGGGAATATGGATTTACCCCCAAGTGCTGCTCAGACTCCCCAAGGAGGACAGCAAGAGTCCATTTACCTAAGGTCTGATCTCCACAACCATCAGGTGCTGGGGAGGAGTACTGGAGTGAAGACCTTGCCACGATTTTCCTCACGAGGCTAAAGCCATTGCTGTGAAGACCAGACGAAGCTACTCCAACCACAGCATCCCCTTCGGCGATCCTTTCTAGCTGAGGGAGCTTCTGGTGTCTCTCCATAGCACCAACAGCAAACCCGGCAAGATCATACTCTCCAGGAGGGTCCATGTCGGGCATCTCTGCTGTCTTCCCAGCTGGAAAGTCAAGGACAAAGGCATTCTGATGCCTTCGGAGTATGCTAAGCAGTGACAGAAGCCACACTACACACAAACGATCGGTGCGTTGCTATAGTGCATGCTGTCTGCTGCCTGGTTTCTAGGGAGAAAGCTAATGTCTACAGTGAAGAGGCGATGCTGCAGGCCCTGCGTAGCCAAAAGACATCTCTACCTTGACTACTGAATGCTCAGTTGGACTTCACACTGGTGATTTCAGAAGTACTTCCATGTTTGACTTTTTAAAAAGAGACTTAACATTTTATGGAGTGTTGGGAGTGTTGAGCGCCTGGTACCCACACAGAAGAGGCACTGGACTCCCTGGAACTGTAGGACTGAGAGCTGGTGTGTGGGCTCTAGGACCGGAACACAGGTTCCCTGGAAGAGCAGCAGGTGCTCCTGACTGCTGAGCCAGGTCTCCAGCCATTAGTAGGTTTTATGGTCACTCCATCTTCTGTGTAATGCCGTCAGCTGCAGTACAGTGCTAAATAGACAGCAGACGCAGGTCGAAGGGGGAAGCAGCAGACCCCAGTGTAGAAACTGTAGTGTACAAACAGTTGAAAGGCCACTTTGGGCCTTGAGATCTGACTTCTCTATAGCTATAGAAGTGTATGTTTTTCCCATTGAGACAAGACTGTCTCAAACTCTCAGCAATCTTTCTGCTTCAGCCTCCAACTGCTAGAATTATAGGCACATACCACTACACCAACTCTGAAATGAAAGAGTTCCATTCTTTGATCTATCTAAAAATTAATTTTTCTAAAAAAGAAAGCAAAACTCCCTCATATGTGGTTAAGCAGAATGTCTTTAAAATAAAATCAAGGTTATGCTCCATGCCTACCCCAGAACCCCAGAGAGGGTTTCTTTGTGTAGCTTTGGCTATCTTGGAGCTAGTTCTGTAGACCAACCAGGCTGGTCTTGAACTTAGAGATCCTCCTGCCTCTGCCTCCCGAGTTTTGGAATTCAAAGAAGTGCCATCACCACATGGTTACACTCTGTTGTTTCTGTCACTTCTGAGGAAACTAGTTTACCATATGCAATCCCGGGAGCCCATCTCCCCTGCTGCAGGCCCAGGGAGGCTCTGGCCATGACACAACCCATTTGAGCTCTACATGACTGACAGAGCAGACAGGGGCCCGGGGCTCACGGTCATACCCAGGAGAGCACAGCCAGCCTGTTGACAGGCTGCGGCAATTCCAGCAATAACAGCTACAGCTGCACTGAGATCAAGCTTCCCGCAGGAAAAGTAATCGAGGAAGAAGAGAGGCTCTGCTCCTTGTGCGAGGATGTCATTCACACACATCGCCACCAAGTCCTGACCGATGGAATCGTACTTATTGCAGAGCTGGGCGATCTGCAGAACATAAACAGCCGCACACGGTAAGCTCTACCTTTGATGCTGTGGGTTCGCCAGAGCCTTGCCAACGCTGCCGCCTTTGGCTAGCTGCTCAGAACCTCAGCCCCGAGAGCACACCATTCTTTCAGGCTGTGTTGTGCCCCTTTCTTCTTAACATCCTTGCAAACAATGGACCGGGACACTAGCGTTTAAACTGTGCGCCTGAGCGACAGGGCTGCATAAATGGCTGGTTGCCATGGCTCTTTTAGCTCATGCCTGTTAAGATGTCTATTTGATAAACATAAAATTCATCTGGAAGACAAATTCCCGTTTCTCTTTCACAAAGCCTTTAACCACTAGTGTCTGGTTACCTTCAGTTTAGTTCCAACACCATCTGCTCCAGCGGCCAGGATAGGATCTTTGTAACCAGCATCTTTCAAATTAAAAAGACCAGCAAAGCCCCCAAGGTCAGCACTGCAGCCTGTGTGAGAGAGAACAAATTACTTGTTGCATTTTAACTGATAAGTCCAGGAATACTGGCACCATTTCTTCCTAACAGCAGGTAATGTAAGAACTAACTTTTCTCAGACAGTTTCATGTACACAGAAAACTAATCAAGCTGGGAGGAGATCACGTCCTTGGCTTAAGAATAACTTAGATGAGGGGCTGGAGAGATGGCTCAGCGGTTAAGAGCACTGACTGCTCTTCCGAAGGTCCTGAGTTCAAATCCCAGCAACCACATGGTGGCTCACAACCCTGTAATAAGATCTGATGTCTGAAGACAGCTAGAGTGTATTTACATATAATAAACAAATCTTTAAAAAAAAAAGAATACCTTAGATGAAACTTCCATCAGCTAAATGCCCAAACCACATCGCAATACCATTGAATTATTTATTAGCAGAGTACAGGTTCTAATTTACCTGGTCTGGAGGTGGCTTTTGCTAAAGGCTGAATATTCTTAACCAGCTTATTTCCGGCTGCTATGTCTACTCCGGAATCCTTGTAAGTCAGGCCCCTAGGGAAATGAAAATAATAATGACAGTGGAAAATATTATTTGAGAAGGTCTCTTTATGTAGACCAGCTCTGGTGGAGCTCACAGAGATCTGCTTGCCTCCACTGGGATGAAAGGCATGGACCACCACACCACCAGGAAAAATTATTTTCATCTAAAAACAACCTTAAGGGTAAGGGAAATGGCTGTGTGGTTAAAGCACTGCACTTGCCCCAGGAATCCTGGATGGATACGGGTGCCTGCCTGTAATTCCATCCTGGTGAAGCGGAGACAGGGGGCTCCCAAAGCAAGCTGGCTTCCAGAGACTAGCCAAACCAGCGAACTGAGGTTGATTGAGAGACCCTCAAACGATAAGGTGGAAGAACAGATCACACACACATACACACTCATAAAGAAAAAAGTAGCAGAAGACATTTGGTTTTCACAAAATCCACTAAGGTGCTCACAGTGTTTTAAGCCAGTGCCTGCACCTACCAGACTGCAAAGCAGGAGCAGTCAATGAAACGTGCTGATCTGATCTGACTGCATTGCCTATACTGACAACAGCTATTATCTGACCATCTGTGTCTTGCAGAGGTAATATACTATTTTTAAAAACAGATTTTTGAGATAGGCGGGCTTCAAACTTGCTCTGCAGTTGAGGGCAGCCTTGAGTTTTCAGTCTCCCTCCCTCCCTTTGTGAGTGTTGGAGCTAACAGGTGTGTATTACCACACCTGGCTTGGAATTTTTTCTAAATTGTGATAAAAGCATGCATGGAAAAAAATATGTAGCGTCCCAGCCAAACCAAAGGAAAAACACCAAATCAAACTTCAGCCTCTTAATTTAAGGCATAGAATTTCCATTTCTTGATATTTTAAAGTTATAAAAGGGGAACCTTTGGCACAGTATTTTAGTGTAAAATAAAAGGGATTTCAAACTTATCTTTTGCTCAGGGTATAGTTTTTGAGAGACGGTTCAGTGTTTCAGAGCACTTGCTGTTCCTGCTGATGATCTATCTGGGTTTGGTTCTAGCACCTGTCTGTTGGCTTATAATCATCCCTAAACCCAGTTCCATGGGACCCAATGTCTTCTTCTGAGGACACGAGGTACATGTGCTGTGCCCACACATACACACGCACACAAGAAATTAATGCAAAGCAATGTGATGATCTTTCCTTTTTCTTTTATTTGAGATAGAGTTTCTCAGGGTGTAGCTTTGGCTATCCTGGAACACTCGGGTTAGCCTGAAACTCAGATCCCCCTGCCTCTGCCTCCTGAATACTATTATTAAAGGTGTGGGCCACCACTGCCTAAAATGACATGTGATAGTCTTAAAAAAAAAAAAATCAAAACACTCATGTGGTAACCAAGTTTATCTATTTGTTAATAATTGAATCAGTAAGGGACTAAGAACACTCAGGAAGTGGGATGCAAGCTCAAAACCATTTATGTAATAACTCAAGGAGCAACGGGCTGGGTTAGCTTGACAAACTTTTCAAAGATGCGGAATTGTCAAGAAGAGCTTTCATTATTTATTCAAATATCGCTTTCACCAGTTTTTGTGTGGGTGTGTATGTGTACGTGGTGGGTGATATAAAGTCTTACTATAGACTGTCCTCAAATTTTAGATGCCCTTCCTATCTTAGCCTAGAAATAGTTTAGATTTCAACCAAAACATAAACGAAGGTCCAGTCAGTTCCCCAGGCAGGAAACATAGGAGGACTTAAAACGGAACTCGGCAGTTCGTCCCAGCCATGGAGGCCAGTTCTGAACCTGCACCCGACTGTCTCAGAGGGAGTCTTTACCTGGGCTGCTGGAGGAAGGCGACAGCACGGAAGCCAATGTCCTTCCTATAAAATGCTCCCTCAAACTTCAGAGCAGTGAGTCCTTTCCTGGCCTCGTCAAGGGCTGACATGAGATTTTGCTGGACGGCTGTCACTGTGAGGACTCTGCCCCCGCTGGTCACCACTTTGCCATCTTTAAAAGCAGTGCCTGCATGGAATACCTGCAGTCCTAAAGCCTGGGCCTCAGGAAACCCTGGAAGAAAGCAGAGTTAGACTCTTGTTGGTTTCTTCCTTTTGAGGTAGAGTCTTCACTCTGTAGACCATGCTGGCCTAAACTAAGTGATCCTCCTGCCTCTGCCTCCCAAGTCCCAGGATTGAAGACATGCTCTACAACAGAGATTTTGAAATGACATTTTATCCTTTGCTGTGGTCCTTGTACTGGCTGGTCTTGTGTGTCAACTTGACACACAACGGGAGAAAGGAGGCTCCCTTGAGGAAATGCTTCCATGAGATCCAGCTGTAAGGCTTTCTCTTAACTAGTGATCAAGGGTGGGAGGAACCCACTCTGGGTGGTACCATCTCTGGGCTGGTAGTCTTGGGTTCTATAAGAAAGCAAGCTGAGCAGGCCAGGGGAAACAAGCCAGTAAGTAACATCCCTCCATGGCCTCTGCATCAGCTCCGGCTTCCTGACCTGCTTGAGTTCCAGTATTGATTCCCTTTGGTGATGAACAGCAGTGTGAAAATGTAAGCCAAATGAACCCTTTCCTCCCCAACTTGCTTCTTGGTCATGATGTTTGTGCAGGAATAGAAACCCTGACTAAGGGATGGAGAGATGGCTCAGTGGTTAAGAGCGCTGGCTACTCTTACAGAGGTCCTGAGTTCAATTTCCAGCAACTACATGGTGGCTCACAACTATCTGTAATGGGATCTGATGCCCCCTTCTGGCTACAGTATACTCATAAATAAAGATAAATAAGAAAAAAAAAAAAGAGAGAGAGAGAGAAAGAAAGAAACGTTGAATAGGAATTTTAAAAATTCTAGTTTCTGGGGAGTGAGAGAAAAACCACAAGTACAGTTTCAATGAGGGAGGGAAAAATGCCTGAATGGTTAGTTTTTCTTCACAAGAGGTTTCAAAGATAGCTACACTGTTTCTTTAACTGTGAAACAGCCAGTTACAAAGATAACCCTCCCTCATCTCCTATCTCAGTCTCCTGTACCCAGTGTAGTCACCCCCCAACCCTCCTCACCCGGTATGATAATGTGCTAGCCAAGGTCTCTCTGTGTGTCTGACCATGCAGTACCACCCAGCATGAACTACTTCCTGCCTGTTGGTGGTGTTCAATACTTCTTTACTGAGACTGCTATCTCATTTCTCAGCCCCGGTCTGAGGAGAAATTTCATCAACACAAAGGCTCTTGGTTCAACCTCATCTTCCCGCTCCCTTCCAAATGCGCACAATTTCTGAGTGTTTGAGACCAGGGTGACAGACTTCTTGCTTACTTTGCTGGGCAGGAGAACAAATACAGTTCTTTTTTTTTTTTTTTTTGGTTTTTCGAGACAGGGTTTCTCTTTGTAGTCCTGGCTGTCCAGGAACTCACTCTGTAGACCAGGCTGGCCTCGAAATCAGAAATCCGCCTGCCTCTGCCTCCCAAGTGCTGGGATTACAGGCGTGCGCCACCACAGCCCTGCACAAATACAGTTCTTGAACCAAACACACCTTTTGAGTACTACCAAGGCTACATTAGAACACTTTAGGAACTACAGAGGGTTTTGGCTGGATAGCACAACTTACCTGGCACTTTGTTTTCATTTATAAACAGACTTAACACCAGATACCTCACGGCCTGCTAAAAAGAGCGGGTGGGGTGGGGAAAAGTAGACCTTTCAAGCTTTGGATCCTGCCACAGAAATCACTGTCTGGCACACTGTCCGGCATTAGCAGAGCGTACACCTCAAACCTCACCCTTTCATGTTAACAGTGTTGAGCCTCACCCGTTCAGTCTATCATTGCCACTCTGGGATGGTGGAGGTGCTGGGCTGCAACTCGATCACACTGGAAACTTGGCCAGGTCACTCACACCTCCCGGGGCCGGGAAAGGACTGAAGGGCACTCGCTGACCCGCTCGCTGCTCCTCACCTGTGATCTCCACTCCCTTGGTGTAGGCTCCGGGGTACCCTTTACTCGCCATGACGACAGTTACTGCGATGTGGTTTTCTAGCCAAACAGGCAGAGCTGTGCTCAGCAGGCCATCCAGGGTGGACTGAATCACTTCATAGAGGTCACTCTTGAGAAGTGGGAGGATGACCTGATGAACAGTCGGAGGTCACGAGATGAGCTCAGGGCCTCCGTCTCCACTGTTCCTATTTCACTCACAGGGATGCTGACTGACACATTTCTCAACAGCAAGTGTTTCAGGACTGGAAATCAGTGAGAACAAAGCGGTGCTTGTCTTCTAAAACGCGGTTTATTACTGCTACCACTACTACTGTTATTATTCCTACTATTATTACCACCATCATTATCAAGTCTCTCCCTGTAGCCCTGGCCTTCTAGAACTCACTGTGTAGACTAGGCTGGCCTCAAACTCAGAGACCCATCTGCCTCTGCCCCCGAAGTGTTAGGATTAGACATGCAGCACCACAGCAGGCAGTAGTACTTTGTGTATTGTTACCCACTTGGCATTCTGGATCTCCAAAACGGCAATTAAACTCCAAAACTCCGGAACGCATGAGGGAGAGCGGCACGCCCTCCGAGCACTCAGCACCGTCCTGAGTAGGAGGGCAGGGTACTTAAGGGCTCAGTACCCACATAGTAGCTCAACTCCAGACGCAGGGCAGCTAGGCCCACACCTCACCTAGGTGGGCACACCCATACATGTAAAAGAAATAAACCTTAAAAATACAAAAACAAAAAAACCCTTACAAAGTCAGTAACCCTGCTGGGTATGGTGGCTCACACCCACTGTCCCAGCAGTTAGGGAGCTGATACAGGAGGATTGCCATTAGTGCTGCTCTAACTCATCACTGTGTTTCTGGGTTGCAGACAATGTGCATTTCCTCTTAGAGGTCTCTCAGTGGTGAAGCCATCAGATATGGTCAGTGTACAAGATTACCCCAGAGAAGTACGCACAGAATCCTAGGCTGCTTCTATTTCTTCTCCTTTTGGTTTGAAACTGTATCTGTGTAGCCCAGGTTGGCTCTGAACTGACCCTTCAGCTTCTACCTCTCAAATACTGGAGAATCCCATCTTATTTTAGTGTTGAAAAAGGAAACGAGTTATTTTATTGAGTATATTTCCGTAATTAATTCAATATAAACCTGTGAAAAGTTTTACAAAGAAGTAAAAAAATTTTTTTACTGTTTGTTTGTTTTTCAAGACATGGTTTTTCTGTGTAGCCCTGGTTGTCCTGAAGCTTACTCTATAGACCAGGTTAGCTTTAAATTCAAGAGACTCACTTGCCTCTGCCTCCCAAGGGCTGGAATTAAAGGTGTGTGCCACCACTGCCTAAACTGTGTGTTTTAACAGGGAAGTGACTTCACAGGCACATTCTATTATTATAAGGCACCCGCCCTTTAAAGGTCATGGCTGCCCACCTCATAATAAAGCTGCAGGCGTCTTCAGGTTTGGTGAATGCTTTCCACTGTGCAGTTGGGATTCCATGCCGGTCCATAAACTCCTTGGCAAATTTTTTACTGGACTCTAATTGAGCTGCTTGTGCCGTGGGGCCGAAGCAGCGCACTCCTGCTGAAGTCAGGTCCCCAACAATCCCTACAGATGCAAACAGAAATCTAAGTGATGCAGGGTCTCTATGGACTTAGACTGAATATGAATCATGATTAGATTAAACTTTAGGGGTTGAAAGCTCCTCTTCTAGTATATTACAAATCCACACGAACAATGATTCAGATGCAGTGATCTCTAACCTTCTGTGGGCACTGTGCATGTTGTAACAATGAGATAAAGCTTACCTGCAGCCAGAGGGGCCTCTGGTCCGACAACTACAAGTTCAATCTTTTCATCTTTACAGAACTGGGCAAGGGCAGTGTGATCATTGACGGAGACAGCTGTAAGCAGAAAATATAAACTCACACATGTGCAAAAACAGCCCCAGTTAATGAGATAAACTAAGCACTAGCCTTAGTAAGGTAATTAAAAGCCAAGCTAATGGTTGGTTTGCTTCTGCTGGAACAGTTAGTAATTTTACCATGAGAAATTCAAATCGGACATTAGGTTCAATCAAGCTCAGCCGCAGACGACTGACTCCCAACATTATAAGGCCACTGTCCCTGTCCCCATTGGTCACAGGGTAAACAGACAAGCTCCAACAATACACTCAGAAACTTGTCTTTTAAACATTGCTGGGAAAATCCACTATGTATTAGGTACTGTGATAAGCCCTGAAATTAAGATGTTATAATAAACTAGATCCTTAATCTTGGGCTATTAATAATGTATTGCATGAATATTAATAAATACATAAGCAATAGCAAACATGGAAAAATTAAGCAAATCTGCTCTAAGGCAAACAGGAGGCTAGCTCTGGTCAAGTCAGGGAGGGTCTCTGAGCTGTCTAAGCAAAGAAGGCAATGATCCTACGTGAGAAAACGCCTCTCCATGCCCAGTCCAGAGCAGGCCAGGCTCTCCACCCAGCACAGATGGGCCGGTAGGTTAACTAGATCAGTCCAGCAGAGGAAACAGGGGAGGACCCGCCCCTCCCCCACCCCCCAGCCTGGGCCAAGGGCAGTTATTCATGATAGTCCTGGGGGATTCTGATGGGTGGGTCCCTACCACCCCAACTGCAGATGTGCCACTTCTCCAATAAGCACACAATACCTTGTCTCTAGTTAAAGCACCTCAGAGAAGGAGGTATTTTCTTATTATTTCCATCTCTCCCCTAATCCCCTTCATAAATATGATGCATAAATATACTTATCATTGGCTATTGTTCAAACGAGGTGAAACAGGACAGGTAAGGTGAGGAGCCTGGGCTTCACCCTGCGTCCACAGCTGACAGCCCCACTCACGTTCCCATCTGCACAAATATACACCTTTGGTCTCCCTTGTGCGCTTGCTGCCTTCTCAGTCTCAGCAGTTCAGAAGGCCTAGGATATGCTCACTACCCTTTGTTCGCCTCATACAAAGAGAATTCACGTTTCCACCTTGAAAATGTAAACTTACAATGCATTCAAACTCAATCAGAAATACACCCTATTGAATGGCATACATGTATTACCAATGAGTATTAGCCACCGCTCCCCATTTTGAAACAATTACCAGCATTGGAGATCTTCTCAGCATGGGCGGTGCCTGCATTTCCAGGGGCGACCAACACTTGTTTGATGTGAGGAGACTGTGCGAGTTTCCAGGCCAGGGCATGTTCCCTTCCTCCACTACCAAGCACAAGAACTCGGGCTGCCATTGCTGACCCCGAACTGGGGATTCAGAAGCAAAATGAAACCTGCAGAAAGTAAACCACAGTTGACATTTTAGATTACATGTATTTTGAAAAACAATTTCTTTTTTGGTGGTGTTTTATTTTGTTAATTTTTATGTGGGCTGGTGTTTTGCCTGCATGTATGCCTGTGGACCATGGCTGTGCTATGTGTTCACGGAGGCCAGAAGAGATTGTTGGATCTCCTGGAACTAGTATTACAGGTGGTTGTTTGCCACCATGTGGTTGCTGGGAATTAAACCCCAGGCCCCTAGAAGAGCAGTCAGTGCTCTTAACCGCTGAGCTGTGTCTCCAGCTATTTTCGTTGTGAGAAAGTTGTTCAGGCTAGTCCCAAATTCAAGGCAAAACCGTTTTAGCCACCATCCATGTGTTGGTATTATAGGCAGGTACTACCATGCCTGGCTGTACAAATCATAATTTATAAATAGGATTTTCACATAATCACTTGTTTTCATACAAGTGACATTTTCATTCAGAGATTCATTATTTAGAAATTGGGATTCATAGCAGGACGTGTTGGCTCACACCTTTAATCCCAGCACTTGGGAGGCAGAGGCAGGCGAATTTCTGAGTTCGAGGCCAGCCTGGTCTGCAGAATGAGTTCCAGGACAGCCAGGGCTACACAGAGAAACCCTATCTTGAAAAACCAAAAACCAAAAAAACCCAAAAACAAAACAAAACAAAAAAACAGATAACTAAAATATCAGAACCCTCCCCACCAAAACCTAGAAGTTAGAATTGGCAAGACATAACCACCATTACAGGAAAAGTGAGCAGGTGCTAAGGAGGCAGATCCACTTACAGAGACCAAACACCTCTGCAGCCATAGGCCTACACAAATATCTTCTCGTTGTAACTTATCCAGTCTGTAATATTATAACAGTACACCCAACCAACCAATCAAAAACCTGTACATTAATAGAGCATCTTATCTGAGAAATAATCTACCAACATTCCTTCTCTTTTGGAAGATCTGATAATCATTAACCCTTAGCAAGAAAATAATTTTTTTTTTTTTTTTTTTTTTTTTTTTTTTTGGTTTTTGGAGACAGGGTTTCTCTGTGTAGTCCTAGCTGTCCTGGAACTCACTCTGTAGACCAGGCTGGCCTTGAACTCAGAAATCTGCCTGCCTCTGCCTCCCAAGTGCTGGGATTACAGGCGTGTGCCACCACTGCCCGGCTGAATCTCTTTTCTGCCACCACCACTGGTATTTCAGTTAATTCTTAAGAACTAACCTTTTAGCTGGGCGGTGGTGGCACACGCCTTTAATCCCAGCACTTGGGAGGCAGAGGTGGGTGGATTTCTGAGTTCAAGGCCAGCCTGGTCTACAGAGTGAGTTCCAGGACAGCCAGGGCTATGCAGAGAAATCCTGTCTCGAGAAACAAACAAACAAACACAAATCCAAAAGCAAACAAACAAACAAACGAAAAAGAATTAACTGAAATAATTCTTTAAAAAGGGGGGGGGGGCGGGCGGCGGTGGCACATGCCTTTAATCCCAGCACTTGGGAGGCGGAGGCAGGCGGATTTCTGAGTTTGAGGCCAGCCTGGTCTACAGAGTGAGTTCCAGGACAGCCAGGGCTACACGGAGAAACCCTGTCTCAAAAAAAAAAAGGGGGTGGGGGCCGGGGCTGGAATGATGTGGTTAAGAGCACTGACTACTCCTCCAGAGGTCCTGCATTCAATTCCCAGCAACCACATGGTGGCTTACAACCATCTATAATGGGATCTGATGCCTTATTTTGATGTGTCTGAAGACAAAGTGTACTCCTATACATAAAAGAAATAATTCTTAAAAAAAATTAACTGAAGCCGGGGTTGGGGGGGTGGGGGGTGGGACACACCTTTAATCCCAGCACTTGGGAGGCAGAGGCAGGCGGATTTCTGAGTTCAAGGCCAGCCTGGTCTACAGAGTGAGTTCCAGGATAGCCAGGACCACTCAGAGAAACCCCGTCTCAAAAAGCCAAACCAAACCAAACAAACAAACTTAGTACTCTTGCAGAAGGCTGGGGTTTGGTCCCCCAGCACCCACAAGGTGGCTCACAAACATCCTAACTTCGGGTCCGGAGACTGAACGCCTTCTTCAGGCTTCTTTGGGGCGTTCATTGTATGCACGTGGGCACAAACCGACGGGTAAGGGACAACACTCCTACACACAAAGCAGACTTCAATTCTGTGTCATTTTCTTGGAAATAGCTGAAGCCATTAGACTTGAAGAATTACTCAGAATCTGAAACAGCAGGACCAGTCTCTTCACCAGGAGAGGCTGGGTGCCTGAGCTCCGGTGACAACAGGGCCTTACTAACCACGGGAGACCGGGAGAGTCTTTAGTAACTTCCTGGGTGTCAGTTAACTACCAGGCAATTTACATCAAGGATAAGAGACAGGTAAGGAAAGAATGAAAGGCCGGGCGTGGTGGCGCACGCCTGTAATCCCAGCACTTGGGAGGCAGAGGCAGGCGGATTTCTGAGTTCGAGTCCAGCCTGGTCTACAGAGTGAGTTCCAGGACAGCCAGGACTACACAGAGAAACCCTGTCTCAAAAAAAAAAAAAAAAAAAAAAAAAAAAGAATGAAAGGATCGGGTAAAACCACTTCCAAATATTTGTTTTTAAGAAATAGAAATCAAATACGAATGTGGTCCAGGTCAACCGTTAGTTACTGTGATAAACCCAGAGCCGATAAAAAGCCGTCGGTGTACGGGGTCTGTTTAAAAGGCAGAGAAACACAGAAACCTGGAGCCGGCCTCAGTATTAGAAAGTTGGCTGAGATGTACCTGGCCGACCCCGTCCGGGCCGTGCAAAGCACGTGCCCTTTTCGCCAGCTACGATAACTAGCACCGGTCGCTGAGGCTAAACCCACAGGTCAAAGCGTACACGCAGTCCATGCATCATCTTAAAAACTAAGGGATTCACGCACCTGCAAGCACCGCCACGCCGCTCCCGCTCGCACCCGCTACTCGCACCCGCGGAAAGTTGGCCCGGGGAAGTAGCGCACTCCGGCCTCTGCCCCGCCCCCGACGGGCTCTGCTGCTCATTGGCCGGCCCGCCTGGGTCCCCGCCCGCGAGGCGATCCGTAGGGGTTCCTCCCGCCTTAGGGTGCGGTCGGAACCTGTCGCCCTGCCGGGCTCGGACCCCTGGTACCGAATAGAGCCGATGCTTGACGGAGGGTGGCCACATAAGGTTCCTCCGTTTTACTCCCAGAGCTTTTTGCCCTGGGGGCAGAGCCCAGGCTGCCTAATTGTGGCTGCTAACTGAGCGCCAACAGTTGGGAGGCAGAGGCAGGCGAATTTCTGAGTTCAAGGCCAGCCTGGTCTACAGAATGAGTTCCAGGACAGCCAGGGCTACACAGAGAAACCCTATCTTGAAAAACCAAAAACCAAAAAAAAACCCAAAAACAAAACAAAACAGAAAAACAGATAACTAAAATATCAGAACCCTCCCCACCAAAACCTAGAAGTTAGAATTGGCAAGACATAACCACCATTACAGGAAAAGTGGGCACGTGCTAAGGAGGCAGACCCACTTACAGAGACCAAACACCTCTGCAGCCATAGGCCTACACAAATATCTTCTCGTTGTAACTTATCCAGTCTGTAATATTATAACAGTACACCCAACCAACCAATCAAAAACCTGTACATTAATAGAGCATCTTATCTGAGAAATAATCTACCAACATTCCTTCTCTTTTGGAAGATCTGATAATCATTAACCCTTAGCAAGAAAACAGGCGTGTGCCACCACTGCCCGGCTGAATCTCTTTTCCGCCACCACCACCGGTATTTCAGTTAATTCTTAAGAACTAACCTTTTAGCTGGGCGGTGGTGGCATACGCCTTTAATCCCAGCACTTGGGAGGCAGAGGCAGGCGGATTTCTGAGTTCAAGGCCAGCCTGGTCTACAGAGTGAGTTCCAGGACAGCCAGGACTATACAGAGAAACCCTGTCTCAAAAAAAAAAAAAAAAAGAAAAGAAAAGAAAAAGAAAAAGAAAAAAAGAAAAAAAAAGAAAATGCCCCACAGCAGCAGGCCAGCCTAATGGGGCCATGTCCTCAATGGAGGTTCCCTTGTCTCAGATAACTCCAGGTTGTGTCAGTTTGGGAAAAACTGGCCAGCACAGGTGTATATGGTTGTGTTTGGATGACCTCAGTGTGCCCCCTGAAATCCCCTGTGTTAGGATTTCAGACTATAGGGCAGAATTTTAGGGTGGTGATGTGGAGTGCTTTAGAAGGTGGGAGGTCTCTGGGGCTGGGGGGTAGCTTCGCTGGGAGGCTGCTTGTCTGCCATGCTCAAAGCACTGGGTTCGATGTCCAGCACTGTGTAAACCCAGCATGGGGGCACATGCCTGTAATTCCAACGCTCTGAACTGATAGGCAGGTGGATTGAAGTCTTGGGATACATCATACCCTCTTTCAAAGTTAGATAGACAGACAGACAGACAGACAGACAGGGAGGTAGATAAGCCTGGTATGGCGGCACATGCTTATGCACCAGGGAGGCAGAGGCAGGAAGATCTCTGTAAATTCCAGGTTAGCCTGGTCTACATAGTGAGATCCTGTCTAACAACAACAACAACAACAACAACAACAACAACAACAATAATAGGGCTGGAGAGATGGCTCAGTGGTTAAGAGCACTGACTACTCTTCTGAATGTCTTGGGTTCAAATCCCAGCAACCACAGGGTGGCTCACAACCATCTGTAATGAGATCTGATGCCTTCTTCTGGGGTGTCTGAAGATAACCATAGTGTACTTACATATAATAAATAAATCTTGCCGGGCGGTGGTAGCGCACGCCTGTAATCCCAGCACTTGGGAGGCAGAGGTAGGCGGATTTCTAAGTTCGAGGCCAGCCTGGTCTACAGAGAGAGTTCCAGGTCAGCCAGGGCTATATAGAGAAACCCTGTCTTGGAAAAAAAAAAAAGTATAAAAAAATATATCCAGCAGGAGTCGGTAGGGAGCAAAAAAGGCAATCAGGTGAATGTGATAAAAATATATACATGTATTAAAATGTCATAATGATGCACATCATTATAAATAATACATGCTAATAAAACAAAACTAGTGGGGTCTAGAACCTGGGGTAGCAGTACTTGACTATAATCCCAGTACCTGGTGTGATAACTGAAAGCCCTGCAATCCCAGTACCTGGTGTGAGCACTGAGGCAGAAGAACCTCTGTGAGTATGGGCCAACCTGGGCTACAGAGACCCGGCTTCAGGAAACAAACCCACCAAAATGAGAAGTGGGGTCCAGTGGGAGGTCCCTAGGTTAACTGGGGATGTGTTCAAGGAAGGGATTAGGGTGTTTTACACAAGACTATAATTAGTTCTCCCCAAAGGATCATTACAAAAGCTCGAGTCTGGCCCCGCCCAGTTTCTCTCTGGCTTCCGGTTTCCAGTTGCAATCTCTCCAAAGTCAGGTTCCTGCCATGACATGATGCAACCAGGAGAACTCGGCACCAGAGCTGGTGGCAGTGCTGTACACTTAGCCCTCCAGTGCCATGGGCTACCAGACTTTTGATTATTAATAAAGTTAGCCCTCCCTGGGCATTTAGTTGTAGCAGTACCGGATGGATAATATACCGTGCCTGGATGAAAGGGCGGGCAGAACCAAGCTTGCCTGTAACAGAAGGCGGGAACCAGCTCTAAACATGAGAGGAACAAACAGTCCCGGAACCTCTTCAGCAGCACAGATGCCCTCTTTACCTGTGTACCCCAGGTAGGAACCGTCCCCACAACCGTGGGTCTGTCTCTTTGAGCTTACTTTATGGGAGTTTGAATGCATCTGGCCTGTTGTCTCTTAAGGGTGCCGGGGAATGTCCATATTCATGTCAATCACCTGAGAAGATAGAGCCCGCCCACAGGAAGCCAGACTTTTGAAATGGTGATTGGAAGCACAAAATGTCCATTATCCCTGGGACCACCTCTAGATTTTGGATGAGTAGAGTCCTGGTCAGGGCCTTTAAGGGTATTCTGAGGTGGGTGACAGTGGACTCTGTCACTCTCCAGTGTGCTAGGAACTCAGCTTGGTGGCAAACTGGAGTGACAGGTGAGCCTGCCCATCCTAAGGCCTGTCTTTATGTCTGAGCCTTAGGTAAAAAGGATTGGATACTCCAGTCTGGTGTTGGCTATTGGGGTCAGAGCAATTACATTTGTGTTTGTCTTTAAACCATCGATGAAGAGGGGCCCATTGTCCTCTGACTCAGGTGCTGGTGACAACAGACACAGCAGAGTCTGTATCCCAGGGCTACACTGAGGAGTCCATTTGGTGCTCTCAAATTTCTGGCAGTTCAGATAGGGGGATGGTAGATGTCATGATCTGTGGCAAGCTATTTCCTATCCATTCACATTGAGGCAGTGAGAGGCCAGTGATTGGAGGGGAGAGAGGAGGAGGGGCTAGGGAAGGAGTGAGGCTCCGTGACCACACTGAGAGGGAGACCAAGATATCCAGATGGCTTCAGACATATTTCTAGTTTTTGGGAGAGGTTAGAAATATTGGGATAAGACTTTATCATTGTAAATTGGCATTATGTAATTAGGAGTTTTATAAATCATAAATATATTTGGTTAGCTATTCAAGTTTAAGAGTCGTGCTTTACCAGATACTTGGAAGGAGTGGGTGCTGGGCAGAAGCGTGGGACTCCCACCGTTTACAGAGTCTATGGTGGAGAGGAGACACAGCTGGGACGCTGTGAGAGCTAGCTGGGAAAGACTGGCCCAGCAGTGACAGTGAGAACTGCCGGGACTTGGCGCAGAGGCCTGGTGGGGCGGTACTCTTTCTAAATTATTTCCCACTACAATGATCTCAGCAGACAATGACCAAAACACTGCCTAAAGAGAAAGACGATATTGATGATATTCCTAAGAACAGGTAAACCGTTAGTTGGCTATGGGGGATACCATAATGTCCCCCTCCTGGCATGCGTTCCCCTGAACTATGCCTCTTAGCTTGACATTCTCTCCTCCGCCACCCCCCATTAATTTGAGACAGGGTCTCACTCTGTCTGTAGTCCTTGCTGGCCTGGAGGTAACTCTCTGAACCATCTTTGAACGACTAAAGTGGGTATGCCTGTCCCTGGAAGTACTTTGACCATGTGTGGCTGCTATTCCCTCGGGGCTGTAGGGTTGAGGTACCAGCAAACTAATGCAGGCTGTGACTCAAGCACATGGCTCAGAGGCTCAGGCCTCAGATTCATGGGCCTGTCTTCACAGAAGAAGGTGGAGAGCAGGCTGAGGAACAGTAACGGTTCTCCGCGTGTCCACCAGTGTGCTCCGAAACCAACAGAGTTTCCTGCACTGGCTAGTTATGTTGGCTTGATACGACCTTGGAATCACTTGGGAAAAGCGTCTCAGTGAGGGATGCCTACATCAACAGACTGGCCTGTGGACACGCCCCGGGGGCGGGAGCTGTTTTACTGCCTTTAATTGGTATGGGAAGACTTAGCCTAAAAAGGGGCCCATCCCGTTCTGGGGTTTGGATCCTGAGCTCTGTGCGTGGGGGAAGCTAAGCCTGAAATGCCTCTGTGACTCTGCCTGACTCTGGAACCGACTGTAACGGGGAAGGGAGGGCTGAAACAGATCCTGTCTCCTCCCCAAGTTGCCTTTTGTCAGGGTGTTTAATGACAGCACAGCAATGAAGAGGGGTGTGCACTTATCAGTGTGGTGAAAATCGGAGGGGTGAAGACTACAAGCTCGGCTCTCATCACACAGTGGGAGTCAGTGCACTTGGGGAAACCAAATGTTGGCAAACCCCTTCTCTGGTGGAGAAGGACTGCTGAGATGAGGCTGTTTTTACATAAATGAAGTCTCCCCCTGTTAAAGAAATATTTTATTTATTTTATGTATGAGTACAGTGTAGCTGTCTTCAGACATAGAAGGTGGTGCCCCGGATTCCAATACATTTGGTTGTGGGCCATGTGGTTGCTGGGAATTGAACTCAGGATCTCCGGGAAAGCAGGCAGTGCTCTTAATGGCTGAGCCATCTCTTCAGCCCCCGAAGTCACCCTTTAAATGTGAAGCTTGATGTCACAGTCAGATGTTCTACCCTCCACCAGAAAGATGAGAAGGGCCGGGGTGTCAGCTGGGCCGGGGTGTCAGCTGGGCTGGGGTGTCGGCTGGGCTGGGATGTCTGTCAGCTGTGAGAGTGCTTGCCTAACTCTTGTGCCTAACCCTGGTCCTGTCCAGCACTGCAGAAGCCATAAACATGTGGTAAGGCACACCTCCTGCCTGTGTGTGCTCGCAGCACCAGGGAAGGGAAAAGCAGAAAGTCCAGAAGTCCAAAGCCACTCTTGGTTACGTGGTGAAATCGAGGCCAGCTTGGATTACCTCACACTGCTTCAAACAGTACAAGGAAAGGAGGCTGGAGACGCGGCTCAGTGGTTGAGAGGACTTGCTGCTCTTCCGGAGGACTGGGGTTCAATTCCCAGCATTCGCATGGCAGCTCACAACTGTCTATAACTCCAGGCCCAAGAGATCCTCCCACTTCTGGGCTCCGTGGGCATCAAGCCTGGGCACTCTGCACATACATGCATGGAAGGAAAACACCCACACACATAACATAGAAAAATTAAAAGGAAGGGAAAGAAAATAACACAAGAATAAAAAAGATGTAAAAATCCATTTTGATTACTAGCCCAAAATGTGGTGGTTATTTACTATTACTTGATTATAGATCAATGGACCACTGCATAATCACTGAGGCAATTTTATTAATATAGACATTTGCAAACATAAAGTAAATTTTATTAATATAGACATTTGCAAACATAGAGTGAATGGTACTATAATTAATAGTTTTGGTAATCTCACCTTCTCATGTACAATACTGAAAATTATTTCATTCATGTTTACTCCAAACTCCCATTTTTTAAAGTAAGCATCACAGAACAACGGGCTCTTAAAATGATCCGAGCCATAGCTTTTATCATAAAGCCATATTCCATACTGTTGACAATTTCATTTAGTAATATACAGAGCACTGTCACTCAAAGCCATGTAATGCATTCCAACTAAAAAAATATTTACTTATGCACGCCTGTAATCCCAGCACTTGGGAGGCAGAGGCAGGCAGATTTCTGAGTTCGAGGCCAGCCTGGTCTACAGAGTGAGCTCCAGGACAGCCAGGACTACACGGAGAAACCCTGTCTCGAAAAACCAAAAAAAAAAAAAAAAAAAAAAAAAAATTTACTTATGCCAACCAATTGCTTAGTCATCAAAGCAGAAAGGCCCCAAATTCCTTTTGAGGATGTCGGTTTCTTTGATATTTTAACCACCACAGACTTTACAAAATGACTCGGTCCCAAATCTGTGTCAGGAGCTGTCCTCCTGAGTCCCATCTCCACACTGCTCTCTGGCAATGAGTCACTTCCATTCTGTGCACTTTGGCTTCCTTCTGGGCACCCAATTCTGTGCCCTGAGCCGTTAGCCAAGCCTGAGAGCCCCAGGTTTTCTGAAAGGAGACAGGAACAACTATCTCATCAATTTCTGTCTCTTGTCACTTGCTGAAGATGCCAAGGAACAAATTTCAGATATGTCATCTTAGACAAATTGTCAAAGGGTCTCTAAGACAGGATGTTAGGTCCCCTACAGGGTTAACTTGGGGGTTAATGTTGTTGAACTGTCTCTGGGAAGTCTGATCTAGGACACTATGGCACTTAAGCAGAGTTTATGGAAACCTAGCATATCAGCCTGTGACCAGAGAAGAAACTAGAAGTGAACTTTAACCTTGTATCGTTCTTAAGGAATTTTGCCCCCTTTAAAAGTTACAAAAATATAATCAACTCTAACATTTTTAGAACTTTTAAATCAAATAGCTTAACTGACTTCTGTGGCCAATGGGTCACAGTTAGCCTACCCGCTTGGCCTTTTCTTTGTGCACTGCCCACAGGGAAGGCCTTTGCAAATACAGGAGTCCCAGAAGGCTATTATTTCCTGACCTTTAGTTTTCCACCACCTAGCAGGTGTTCTAAAAGCCTTTCCCCAGTTTAGAGCTTTAATAAACTCTGGAATATACTAAAGGAAACCTGCAAAAAAAAATCTGGAGATTTTAAATTTATCACATGTGTGTGCACACTGGATCCTTGGAGCTGGAGTTACAGGCAGTTATGAGCCACCTGACATGGACGCTGGGAATCTGGTCCTCTGCAAGAGCAGTGAGGAGCAAGGACTCTTAACCTCTGGGCAGTTTCTCCAGCCCCCTTTCTTTTTCACTTCCTTTCATATCTCCTTTCTTCCTTCCTTCCTTTGTTCTTTTGAGATTTTAAATTTTCATTTGGAGACTGTAGTTGGTTAAATCTCATTACAACTTCTTCGGTTCTACACCTTTTGGTTTCATTGCTGCTTAAATACTTATGTTTAGAAATGTCAAACAGTGACTACCTATAAGTTCCTAGTGTATCAGAGAGCTCTGAGGTTCTGGAAGGCCCTGTGTGGGCCTCGGGCCTGTGCTTCAGTTCTAGAGGCCAACACCTAAAGCCTGGCACTGGAGCCTGCTCCTTCAGGGGCAGAGGCTGCCTCTTACTACATACAGCATTACAGCAGAACTCACCCAAGTCTCTCATCGACCACCGGGCTATGATTAGTTCTATGAAAACTACAAAGGCACATACTTCTCAAGTCCCTGGGACAAGGCAATCAGATGTCAGAGCAACTCAAAACTGACCAGAGAAGGAAATGATCATGAAAGTCAAAGCAGTCATATTTTAATAAATTTTGACAGGTTCAGCCAGTTTAGAAAACCTGCCTTGACTCTGGGTGTTTTCTCCTCTTCTCCCTGGCTAACATTGGTTTGCTTTTCTTCTGTGGCTTCTTTTGCTTCTACGAAGGCCCCATACATTTCTTGGACTCTGATAATTTCTTTCTGTGCGTCAAAATGGACTTTCTGCCTGGTCAGAATGGGAACAATCAAGTTGAAATCACTAATTCGCTTGTTTAGCTTTCGTATGTTTTCTTGAAACTGCTCACACACCTCAGCCCATTGTTTCTGTTCTCCTGGTGACAGAGGGTTCCCAAGCTTCTTCCTAGACACTAAAAGTGCTTCTCGAAGTTGCTCGATCGTATCCTTAATTTCCTTCTGCATCAGAATCCACTCTGGTTGGTATCCATTATCTATCAATATTCGGTTCAGGTTGTGCGTCATGGGATCAATATATGAGCAGCCAGAAAACTTCTTCAGAGGTTTTCCTTTCCCACTGAGATTGTCAAAGTCTCCTTTTGCCATGGATTCCTGAATGAGGTCCTCCACCAGGCGCTCTATGGCTTGAGTTATCTTCTGTTCTTTGCTCTGCCGTACGTCTTTGACAGTTATGCTGTTGGCGAAGTACTCCCTTTGAAGCTTCTGCCTTTGGTATTCCATCACCTGCTCTGTTGCACGGTCTGCCCTAAACTGTCGGTATTGTTTCTCTCGCTGACTTGGAGTCCCAAAGCCAACGCCTTCGAAGCTTAAGTAATGTCGGTGCTGAGGTGTGTTATATTTGAAATTTTCTTCTTCTTCTGCATCTTCTGCTTTATTCCGTCTGGCATGCGTCTGTTTTATCACATGGGACAGCACATTCCTATATGCCTCTTCAATCTTTATAAATGTTGCAGAATCAGCGTCGGTAGAACCGCTGTCTGGATGGTACTGCTTGGCAAGCTTATGGAAAGACTCCCTGACATCATCTACAGAGCATCCTTCATCTAGATCCAGCAGCCTGTAATAGTCTCTGAGCTTCTTGGATTTATGGGTCGATATCATCCTAGATCCAGGAACTGAGAGCATTTTTACCCCAGGAGGAATCAAGGAAGCGTTTGTTAGATGTAGTCTCAGGATCCGAGCCATCTTTATGCACACTGTGTTTATCATTGTATCTGGAATTCTTCTTAACCGTGGTCTACAAAACAGCAAGGAGCAGTTGGATACATTTATACTATCAGTCATTTTCTTTTTGTCAATAACCAAGTAAGGGTGTGGGTTACAAGTCCTTAGTAAGCACTGGTTCTTGGGGGCAAGAGAGTCAGTCGACTGAGGTTTGGTTCCCAGCACCCACATGACAGCTAACAAATGCCTCTCATTCCAGTTCCTGGGGGTCTGATGTCTTCTGGTCTACTCAGGCATTGGATGCACATGGTGCACAACCACTATACAGGCAAAACACCATATGCACATTAAAAACGTCAATTCTTTGTAACAGTGTTGCTAAATATATAAATATCTATGGCTCTTCCTGGTGCAACTAGAAGATGGACAGTGGTGGTTGGCTATTACATAATGTGACACGACCCGAATTCTCACTTTGGAGACCAGGCTGGCTTCAAATTCAGAGAGATCCATCTGCCCCTGCCTCCCATGTTCTGGGATTAAAGGTGTGCACACTACTGCCCCGGTTCAGTGCACAGAATTTTAGACCTAGAATGTTGTTCGAACTCATCTAATTTTCTTATTTTATAAGAAAACAGAAGGTTGCCGGGTGTGGTGGTGCACGCCTTTAATCCCAGCACTTGGGAGGCAGAGGCAGGTGGATTTCTGAGTTCGAGGCCAGCCTGGTCTACCGAGTGAGTTCCAGGACGGCCAGGATTACACAGAGAAACCCTGTCTCGAAAAAACAAAACAAAACAAAAACAAAAACAAACAAACAAAAAAAAAAGAAAACAGAAGGTTAAGCAACTCTTAAGGTTAACCAAATTACAAGGTACGACAAATAATTAGGTCTGGGGTCCAGTAAGGTTTAACTTTTTGCTTTTTGTTTTTTTGAGATAGGGTCTCTCTACATAGCCCTGGCTGTCCTGGAACTCATTATGTAGACCAGGCTGGACCTGAACTCACAGAGATCAGCCTGCCTCTGTCTTCTGAGTGCTGGGACTAAAGGCAAGCGTCCAAGCCACACTTGGCTTAGCTATACTCATCAAATTACACATTTCCCTGAGAACAATTTGTGTTGTTGTTGTTATTGTTGTTTTGCATGAAAGCGTAGCATAGTCTTTTGTTTTGCATATAGTGTAGCATGGTCATCATTCCAAGTATCTACTTGCTTGTTAGCAGACAGGGACCTCCAGACTGGTACTCAGTGTGATACTGCATGGGATAGCGAGCGAATCAAGAACACCAGCGACTTTAAGCTCTGCACCACACTATTTGCTAAGTGCTGGAGCAGGGAAGGGCGATAAAAAGTGAGAGAGCTTTTGGTGTATTTAAAAATGCACGGTGTTGTGGAGAAAGATACTGAACACTGACAAAAGGTAAGGAAGTACTGGAGAATTACTGGTCGTTTGAACATAAGGTGCGTTTTAGAAGTCATAGTAGCCTGGATGTCACAGTATAAGGGTCAGTGGATTTTAGAGTTGTCTGGATGCTGGTGGTTATGCTCACCGTGGTGAGGGTGTCTCAGAAGAGTGTCAGTCCACTGTACCCCTTACTCACCTTCACAGACCTGATGAGGGCTCAGCGACTCAAGCCCAAGCTGCGGCTTTGCGCAGCACGCTCGGCCCGCTCCGTCCCGTCCTCGGCTACTGGACCCTCTGCCGCGCTACCCTGCGGAGCCCTTCATCATACCTTACTACGACAGGCAGCCTCCCTCACCAGGGACACCGGTGGTCTCTTTCTTATAGAACCCCATGGAACAGAGGACGGCCACCTCTGGACGCCCGTTGTTGTGCCGGGGGCGACAGGCCCCGCCTCTACCCGCTTTCGGGGGCAGGGTTCGGCCGAATTGGATTGTGGGAAATGTAGTTCTTCGGCAGGTGCGGAGTAGAGGCATTAGGGCCTGGAGAGGAGTTTATGACTCCAACGTGTGTGTGATTTGGAGAGTACTGACCTCAATAAATTGTTTTAGATGGAGGAAGATTAAGCTGTTTGCCTCTGTGGGACACCTGCACCATTAGTAGGTTTCTTTAAGCCTTGAAAGATGGTCTTTCCTTCAGCCAAGCTTTGGTTGGTTGGATGGCTATTATTTTTTGACATGTTGTCTCCCTTAGTTCAGGCTGGCCTTACACTCCCTATATAGTGGAGGAGAACTTCGAACCTCCATGCTTCCATTTTCCAGGTGCTGGGATTATACAGTAACATTGCTACTTGTTTGTGGAAAGTTGGGGATACAAAACCAAGGGCTTAAGCTTGCAAGGCAAGTTCTCTCAGGGCTCTGCCATTTGAACTATACCTCACCCCAGTGAGCACTGCACAGGGCCGGGTGTTGGAAGGGGAGGAAAAAAATGAGAGGTCTTTGGTTTTGTTTTATTTTATAAAAAGATTTACTTATTTATTTTATGTATATGAGTACACTGTAGCTGTCTTCAGACACACCAGAAGTGGGCATCAGATCCCATTACAGATGGTCATGAGCCACCATGTGGTTGCTGGGAATTAGACTCAGAACCTCTGGAAGAACAGTCAGCACTCTTAACCGCTGAGCCATCTCTCCAGCCCAAAGTCTTTGGTTTTAAGTCTAATCACTGATGGAATTAAACATGGTTCCCCCATCACCTTGTAGAGCAGTTTTTTGATGTATTTGTGTATGCGTTATGTGTGAGGATGATTTGCCTGCATGTATATCTTTGCACCAGATATGTGTAGTTCTCATGGGGATTAGAGACGTTGTTCTGGAGTTACAGACCGTTGTGAGCTGCCATGCGGGTGCCGGGAATCGCACCCAGTGCTCCACAAATGCTCTTAACCACCGAGCCAACTCTCCGGCCCTTTGTATTTATTTGTACTTTACGTGTATGGGTGTTTTGCCTGCATGCATGTCTTTGTATTAGGTAGGGTTAGAGGCAGTTGTGAGCCATGAGTCCAGAGACCTGAATCTGGGTTCCCCAGAAGGAAGTCAGTGCTCTATTGGCTTATTTATCTCTCAAGTTCCCTCTTGATTGTTTTGAAGACAAAAGCGATGACTTGGGAATTTTCCGACTTGGGTTGTGAGCCCTGTTGATCTCACCTTCTATGTTATGTGCCTTAGATGAGCGACTCCTCTGTAAAGTCCGATTCCAGTTAATAGTGGACGTGGCGGCTGGAGCGGTGGTGTGGCAGAAGAGCACTGGCTGCTCTTCCATTCCCAGAACCCACATGATGACTCCCAACTGTCTGTAACCCATTCCAGAGCACCTGATATCCTCTCCTGGTCCCAGTGGGCACCAGGCACATATGTGGTGCACAGACATATATGCACAACAAAACAACTGTACACATGAAATGATAAAAATCAAAAAATGTAAAATAGTAAGTGTGGGACTGTAATTGGCTCAGTCGTTAAGAGCACTTGTTTCTCTTGTAGAGGACCTGGGTTCAATTCCCGGCGCCCACATGGTAGTGAACACATATCTGATCCAAGGGATCCAGTGCCCTTTTTGACCTCTGTGACACCAGGCACACATGTGGTACACATAAATATATGCAGGCGGAACACTCAGAGATGCAAAACAAAATAAATCTTGAGACGTAAACAGTTAATGTGTATTTAGCATTTTCTGTTTGCCAAGCACTGGACTGTAAATACTCCATGTTAAAAAGCCATGCCAAGAACAACAAAAGACAGCTCTCACTTCAAAAGGAATAAGGAATGGTGTAGCAAGGCATGCTAGTACACGCTTTAATCCCAGCACTTGAGAGGCCGAGGCAGGCAGGTCTCTGAGTTCGAAGCCAGCCTGGTCTACAGAGTGAGTTCCAGGACAGCCAGGGCTGTTACAGAGAAGCCCTGTCTCAGAGGCAGGGGAAAGAAGAAAAAAGAAACCGTTTATTCTGAGCTATACGAATGGGCAAGACTGGGAAGCATCGATTCGGGTTGCTCGGTATTCTGAATCAGTTATTACATGTTCCACTATGGAAGTGAGTCTGCGAGATTTCATTAGCTACGAAACACAGAATGTCACAGATCAAGGCACTTACCAAATACCTGGGCGGGGACCACAGGTTGGAGGGTTTCAGAAAAGCTGAGGAAATGGTCTTAAGTTCCCGATGCCAGCTGGTTTGAGGGAGGCTGGTGCTCTGCACAGAATATAACTTAAAGGCTTTTTGTGTTTGTCTGTCAGGGTAGACACTGGTCAGAAACGAATGTCTTTAAAACAAAACCACCTAAGTAAAAGTAGCCCAAGATAAATTTGTTCTGGCTCTGTGACATTTTTTGCTTTTGTTTTGTTTTGCTTTTCTTTTTAAAAAAAGATTTATTTATTATATGTAAGTACACTCTAGCTGTCTTCAGACACACCAGAAGAGGACATCAGATCTCATTACAGATGCTTGTGAGCCACCATGTGGTTGCTGGGAATTGAACTCAGGACCTTCAGAAGAGCAGTTAGTGCTCTTAACCGCTGAGCCATCTATCCAGCTCCTTGTTTTGTTTTTCAAGATCAGGTTTCTCTGTATAGCCCTGGCTGTCCTGGAACTCACTCTATAGACCAGGTTGGCCTCAAACTCAGGATCTGCCTGCCCCTGCCTCCTGAGTGCTGGGGTTAAAGGTGTGTGCCACCACTGCCTGGCATTGCTCTGGCTCTGTAACGTTCTGACACTCCACAATCATGAGGTTGGAGTCAGTCATTCACCTTGTAGGATCAAGATAGGTATGTCTCTGAGGTGGGGGCTTCTGTTTCTAAATCCTTATAACATCCCGATGAAATAAATGCCATTTTGTTCTGCTTTACATATGAGGAAGTAACCATTGCCTCAGACACTGATCTTGTGAGAATTACACAATGCATGTACACCATTTGGTATGAAACCTTGCACATGAAGGGATATTTTTCTAGGCCACCATCTCTCCTTTTGGAGGCAAAAATGAGTCCTTAACTTTGTAAAGTTATGAACAATATAATCATTGTTTTCCTTCTGTGTAAGAAATGCTTTCAACTGCAGAGTGTAAAGTAGTTAACACTGACACGAATTTATTTATCTTTGAGACAGGGTCTCACTGTGGACCCCTAACTGGCCTGGAACTCACTATGAAGACCAGTTGCCTTGAATTCACACAGATCCATCTACCTCTGTCACGGTCAATAAATCTGGGTGCTCTAGTACCCAACTGCACATCCCCTTTACAGTGTGTGGCAGTGAGTGACGATGTTGTCATCACTGTTGCCATCAGATGGGCTGGAAGGAGGGTGCCTAGATCACCGTTAATATATTCTCATCTCTGGGTGCCATCCCAATTCCTTTTTAAAACCACTTGATAGAGAAGGAGTTCTACACATAGTATTGGCTTGCAGGGCTTCAGGCTGGAAGTGTGCGCCTCTGATCAGAGCACTTGGTGGGCAGAGGCAGCGTCTGCCACCAGCTCGGTCCACATAGTTTCAGACCACACCAGAGGATTGACACGGTGAGACAGTCTCGAAAGTAGAGTGAGGTTGGGCATGGTGGCATGTACCTGTAACCGTGGCACTCTGGAATCGGAAACACAGGTATTGCCATAGGTTTCGAGGACAGCCTGGTCTATGTGGTGAGTGCCAGCCCAGCCAGGACTACATAGCAAGAACTAAATGAAAGAGAGGGAAAAGGATGTGAAAAAGAGGCGGGACACAGCAGTCAGGAGAGCATTGACAAGGGCCCAGCCGTCTCTAGTTCAGTGAAAGAATCTCCAAATAAACAAACAAAGGTGGTGGCAGCCGAAGGACACCCGAGATTGTTCTCTGACCCCTGCCTCTGTATGTGTACACACACACGTGCATGTCTAACCCTCCACATGCATGCACACCCCCACATCCAAGACTGCGTGGACAGCAGGCTAAACTTAAATGGACAAGCGTCTTCCTCTGTCCCTGAGATACATCTCAAGACGCCGAGTGGATTGCTGCGTGGGCACAGAAGAACACTGCTCTCACCTCAGAGGAAAGAAGAGTCTGTTCCAGAGCCCAGTGTGGGTGACTGTGGCTCAGGAACCCAGGTTCAGTTGCCTCAAACACCACACTCCAACATGGTGACAGTTTCTTGAAGTTTTTGTTTTGTTTGGGACAGGGTATATTGGAACTTTCTCAGACCTGCCAATGATATAAATAATGACACAGAGGCATATTAATGTTTTAAAGCTTAGGGTTTACCTGGGCACTCTCTTGACCACTCACCACTCTATCCTGATGTGGCCAGGGCTACCTCTGGTCCATTCATCCACCTTCAAGACAGCTAGTGACTCTTCTTCTCCCAGTGTCCCTCTCTTTACCCAGGAAATCTAGAAGTAGGAAATTCTACTTCCTGCCCAGTTATTGACTGTCAGCTCTTTATTACAACCAATCAGATATAATTCTAGATTTCGTTAGGCAGGTAAGAACGAATATTTACAAAATATGAGATCAGAAATGGCCATAAAAATACAATAGCAACATCCTGCCAGCATTTAGCTCTCTGCCAGTATAGAATTAACAACGGAATACACAGAGATACCTATGTAGACTAGGCTAGCCTTGAACTCACAGAAATCCATCTGCCTCTGCCTTGCTAATGTAAGAATTATAAGGGTGTGCCACTATGCCTGTTAACATAACAAAGAAACTCTTAAATCAAGACATCTTTCAATTACTCTGGTGGAAACACAAGTTAGATGCTTACAACAAAGCAAGACGATCTCTGTTTTAAGCTTTTGGGTCTGTGGAGGCTGAGGGTCTGTTCATGTATTTCAGAAGGATTTACGTATCAGTCACTTGGGTACTGGTTAACATATGGGTAGGCCACTGATGGCTACTAAAGGACTGAGACTGCCAAGGATAATGACTCTGGACCTACAACATTCCAACTCTCCACAGTCCTCGATCTTCTACCCAAAGTTCATATTTGTAGAATATGTTAAGGTAGGTGTGGCTTTTTGTTGTTGTTGTTGTTCTGTGAACTTCCGCTCACACCTGGAACCAGGCATGGTGTAGACCTATATATACTGTTTTATTTCCCCTATGAATGCATACCTAACAAGTTCTACTTGCAAATTAGACATACTAGAAGATGAAAAGGGTTTAGTAAAAGCTGAGCACTCCTTTAATCCCAGCCCTCTGGAGGCAGGCACTGGGTAGATCTCTAGGAGTTTGTGTTAGGGTTTTACTGCTGTGAACAGACACCATGACCAAGGTGAGTCTTATAAAGAACAACATTTAATTGGGGCTGGCTTACAGGTTCAGAGGGTCAGTCCATTATCATCATGGCAGGAGCAGCTGAGAGTTCTACATCTTCATCTGAATGATGTAATCGGCTAGTGGAAGACTGACTTCCAGGCAGCTAGGACCAAGGGTATTAAAGCCCATACTCAAAGTGATACCTCTACTCCAACAAGGCCATACCTCCTAATAGTTCTACTACCTGACCCAAGCACATACAAACCATCACAGAGTTCAAGGCCAGCCTGGTCTGTACAGCAAATTCCAAGGCACTTAGGGCTACATAGTAAATCCTTGCTTTTTTGGGGGGGCGGGGGGAGGGATGGGGTTTCCCTGGCTGTTCTGGGACTGGATCTGTAGATCAGGCTGGCCTCAAACTCAGAGATCCACCTGCCTCTGCCTCCTGAGTGTTGGGATTAAAGGCATGTTCCCAGCAAAAGAAGCCAGCGCATGACAGAAAAGCAAAGGCAAGGGTCAGGTGAGCCGTGATCATTATTACAGCACTGGACTGGACATGCTCAGGTGACCTCAGCAGACAAAGTCGACTGTGGCTTGGTCACACACTGAATTGAATTGATTCACAAAGACATACAATATGGATCTCACATTAATATGAGCCAATAAAGCTAAACACAGAAAGTATAGACATCTTGTGGTGTTCCATTTATATAGATGTTGATGCCTAAACAAATTTGCGTGTGCGAGTGCTCATATACACACACACATACACACTCACATATACTCATATACACACACACTCATATTTCACACTCACATACACTCACACACACAAATATACACCCATACCTATTTATACACACATACCCCTCCTTCTTCAAAGGGAATAAGAGATTATTCATTCTAGAGGCAAATAACCCAAGAATAGATTTAGGTAACCTCCAATTCCATGCTATGACCCAAGAACAGATTCAGGTAACCTCTAATTCTGTGCTGTGACCCAAGAACAGATTGAGGTAACTTCTAATTCAATGTTCTGTCATAGTAAGTTTCATTTTTTTTTTTTTTTTTTTTTGGTTTTTCAAGACAGGGTTTCTCTGTGTAGCCCTGGCTGTCCTGGAACTCACTTTGTAGACCAGGCTGGCCTTGAACTCTGAAATCTGCCTGCCTCTGCCTCCCAAGCGCTGGGATTAAAGGCATGAGCCACCACCGCCCGGCCTTCATTATGTTTTTTTTTTTTTGTTTTGTTTTTTTTTTTTTGTTTTTCGAGACAGGGTTTCTCTGTGTAGCTCTGGCTGTCCTGGAACTCACTCTGTAGACCAGGCTGGCCTCGAACTCAGAAATCCGCCTGCCTCTGCCTCCCAAGTGCTGGGATTAAAGGCGTGCGCCACCACCGCCCGGCTCATTATGTTTTTAAAATAGCAGAACAAAGAAAATTATAAGTCAAGATGTCTCTCAAATACATTACAGGAACATCTGCTGGGAAACCTCTATTGTGTTTGTGTTAGAAGGTAGGAATCTGATCTTTCCAAAAGCATTCTACCTGATAGTCCCAAAGATGTCAGGTCATTCCCAGAGGTGAGCAGCACAGAGCTCTTAAGGGGCTAAGCTAGTCCAACAAAGTGGAACTCCATTCCAGTTCTCCACAATCACAGGAGTTCAGAGCCGTCCCGTGGCCCGGTTGAAGGAATGTGGCTTTCTGAGAACCTCAGTTCCCTGAAGAGCTTACAATCAGGCAAAACCAATTAGAAGATGGTTTATGTTTTTTCTTTCATTTTTCCCGAGACAGGGTTTCTCTGTGTGGTCCTGGCTGTCCTGGAACTCACTCTGTAGACCAGGCTGGCCTCGAACTCAGAAATCCACCTGTCTCTGCCTCCCAAGTGCTGGGATTATAGGTGTGCACCACCACGCCCGGCTCTGGTTTATTTTCATGTTTATTTCCAAAGAGAAATCCCTAAATTACCTGGTTATTTTTTACTATATATTTAAATATGTAAATATATTAATATATATATATATATTAATTATATATTATTAATTCTATATAAATTATATAGAAATCCAGGATGTGATGGGGCAGGCCTTTAATCCCAGCACACAGGAGACAGGCAGATCTTTGTGAGTTCGAGGCCAGCCTGGTCTACAGATAGAGTTATTATATTTCTATATAATTTGAGACAGGTTCTTACTCTACAGCCCTGCCTCAGTCTCAGTCCTCAGATAGAAGGTGTGCACACCCATTCCCGGACCAATTACTTAGTTATTAAGAGATTTTTTGGCCGGGCAGTGGCGGGACATGCCTTTTTTTGTTTTGTTTTTTTGTTTTTCAAGACAGGGTTTCTCAGAGTAGCCCTGGCTGTCCTGGAACTCACTCTGTAGATCAGGCTGGACTTGAACTCAGAAATCTTCCTGCCTCCCAAGTGCTGGGGTTATAGGTGTGCGCCACCACTGCCCCGCAGCACATGCCTTATTATTAAACAATATATTTAATAACTTACTTTAGTTTGGCAGACAGATCTTACTCCATAGCCCTCTCTGCCCTGAAACTCCATAGACCAGGCTGGCCTTGAACTCGAAGATGCACCTGCCTCTGCCTCTCAAGTGCTGAGATTAAGGAATGTGCCCTATCTGGCTTTGGCATTTCTATTACACTGGTTATTTTCTGTAGGTGTGCTTTTGTGTTTTATGTGCTATGGTACAGAGTTGCGGAACAGTGATGGTGGACAGCACAGGAGGTCTCTTGCTGCTGTTGGCATTAGGCTGCTTTCCCTCCACGTTATACTATTTTTTTCTCTAGATAAGGTTTCTTTGTGTAGCCCTGGCTGTCCTGGAACTCTATCTGTAGACCAGGCTGGCCTCGAACTCACAAAGATCTGCCTGTCTCCTGTGTGCTGGGATTAAAGGCCTGCCCCATCACATCCTGGATTTCTTATCCTCTTTGAAGGCTACAGTTTAAGGATCTGCTGCTGTTATGAATTTAAAGCTTGAGAGGTTTCAGCAGTCTCTAGGTGGCCTTAGGTGAGGAACCCAGCTGTGCAGGCTGCTCAGTAGTGCCAGGCTACCTGGCTTTGGGTAGGGTACAGCCATCACTTGTTCTCTGGGAGCAGAAAAGTGTGGAGATCTCGTCTGGGTTCCTATGCGCCCAGTATGTTGGTGGCCTAGACCCTGCTACTTCTGGATGTTTTAAAAAAATCCTAAGTTTTGTTTTTAATGAATCTATTTATTAAAAAATGCCAGCGGGTAAGGATTGAAGTCTTTCTGCTAGCAGGTATTTATCTCAGTTTGGGCCATGATGAAGGGCTCCCAGAGAGAACCTGCCCTCTCTGGGCATTGCACACACCCGCGGCAGGATGGTCACGGCTCTCCGGCCCAGTGGATCTTGCCGTCTTCTCCCAGTTGTACAGCCCCGCTGGCCACCAGCTGGAGGGCGGCAGGAAAGATCTTATGTTCTGCTAGTTTGACTCGTTCAGACAGTGTTGCAACAGTGTCACCCCGCTGCACGGGGACAGCCTCCTGCAGGATGATCGGTCCGGCATCTACATCCTCCTGGAAAAGGAAGCCAATGTTTCCAACCTTGCTTTCTAGCCAGTGTAGACGGCATCCAGACACTGAGGCGAAAGCTTCATAGGAATAGGCATACTTACAGCTACAAAGTGTACGGTGCACCCAGTAATTGTGACCCCAGCTTCCAGGGCTTGCTTGTGAGCATTTGAACCCTTAAAAGACGGGAGTAAGGATGGGTGGATGTTGAGCATTTTCCCTAGAAAGCAAAAAGCAGTAGTCAGAGATCTTAGATCCTGTTTACTCTGCTAAAGGAGCAAGCGATAGCTACATTCATCTTAGGAAATACACATAGAGGGAATGTGCCCACTATGTGCAGACCAATGACCACAATAGGCTGCAGTCAGAGGGCTTAAGGAAGAGAACAGGGCTGGCAAGATGGCTGACAGGAAGCCTACCACCATGCCACCATGCCTGATGATCCAATCCCCAGGACACACAGGTAGAAGGAGGCACTTAGTCCTACAAAGTGTCCTCTATCTACCACAGGCATACAGAGGTGACCCACTGCCCCATGCTCACTTAGTAAAAGAAGTGCAAGGGAAAGGAGACGAGATGTAGACCCTGCACATTTTTAGCGACACCACCTTGCTTGTCACCTGCGTGTACACAGCAGGGCATGGGTCTCGCTTCTTCCTGTGGTGCCAGGTGGGCACGTGCTCTCCCACAGGACTAGCTCCCGCTAGTGCTGCTCCCCATTACTTTATTACAAGGGCTTTGCTTGCATGTATGCCTATGCTCCAGAAATGTGCCTGGAGCCTGCAGAGGCCAGAAGGTGTTGGGTCCCCTGGAAATGGAGTTACAGATGGTTGTGAGCTGTCATGTGGGTGGTGTTGGGAACTGAACTCAGGTCCTCTGCAAGAGCAACAAGCCCTCTCAACCACAGAGTTTCTCCAGCTGCTAGTTCTTGGTTTCTGTGACAGGGTCTTGGCCTTTTTTTTTTTTTTTTAAACTGATCATATCAAGGCTGGTCTCTGCCCAGTCCTCCTCCCTCCATCCTAGGATCTTTCTCCTTGTTTCTCTCCTGTTCCTTCACTTCTGAGTTTGAGAGAGTATGACTTATTTGACCACGCCGGCCTCCGGCCTCAGCTTCAGGTTACGGGTGTGGACTGAGTCTCACTTTTTGTTGACTTCCCGATTCTACTGACAGTCAAGTGTGTCTTTGCAGTTCCGGAGTTAGGGGTTAGTGACAGCCAGTCTGACAGCTGCTCAGTTCATCAGTCTGGACACTTTCTACCAAAGCTCCTTGTAACCCTGTGAGAGGGAGGACTGTTGCTCACCATCCCATTTTCTGACAAAGGGGCCAGAGAGGATCCTCATAAACCCTGCAAGGCAGACGATGTCGACAGAGAACTCTTCCAGGACGTGGTCAACCGCGCTGTCGAACTCAGCTCGGGTTTTATATAATTTATGATTAATTACCTGCAACAGGAAAAGGTAAACAGCATGTTTTCAGAGGAGTAACAATAATTTAAACACAACCTTGCAGAGACTATACTTCCACAGTAGAGATGTATCCACTGGAAGGTGCCTGAGAAGCGGCAGGGTGCAGCAGAAAAGCCAGCCCAGCACCCGCCCCAAATTGGGAAGTTCCACGATTACACAACCATCTGTAGTCTCGTGAGAGCAGTGTGCTTTAAGTATAGCCCGCAGGGGCTGGAGGTGTGGGCACGCTGGTAAGTCTGAGGCTCCAGGCTGAGCATCTGGCACTAAGCAAGTCAAGCACTCGCCCACCAGGCCATGCCTGCAGGAAGGCCTCTTCTGCAGTCACTCACCCTGGTGGGAATACCAGCTCGCTCTGCTAGGTCTAAGCCGGCCACAGCAGCTTTGTTGGAGATGACAAGAACAATTTGTGAGGAGCTCTTGGGATCCCGGGTGCTGTCTATGAGCGCCTGGAGGTTCGACCCTGAAAAGGCAGGAGAGTAAGTGAGCTGACACTTCTGAGAGCTCGTCCTCATGATGCCCTTGCTCCTCACGCAGCCTCTTTGCTTTATCATAACCTTGGGCCTAAAAGATATTCAAACTGTAAGAGCACCCTGCAGGGCAGCCGCGGTCCAGGCCGTCGTCTAAAGACAACACACTGCTCAGAGCAAGCCACTCTGGGGCAGAGCAGAGCTGGCTGTGGCCACTAAATCCTCGCACCAGGGACTTGGCGGTCAGGACGGCCTGGGTTACGTGGTGATTCTGAAAGCCAACTTTCACTGCAGTGACCAGTAGAGTCAGCTATCCTCCTACCCAGGTCTCACTTTTAAGAAGACAATTTTAGAATATTGTATTGTCTTCTCAAAGTAAGACATACACCAGGTTAGCAACATTCATTATCTCTCACACTTGAGAACATACTGAAGGTGAACACATGATATTTTCATTTAATTTTTAAGCTTTTCCATCTATAGAGATATGAAAGAGGTGGGATCATTCTGTCTTTTCAATGTGTGAGCGGTCTGCCTGCATGTATATATCTGCACCATGTGTGCCTGCTGCCCAGCCTTCAGAGGAGGGCGTCAAGATGCCCTGGAGTTAGGGATGGAGGCTGGAAATAAAACCTGGGTCCTCTGCAAGAGCAGCAAATGTCCTCAACTGCTGAGAAACCTCTCCTGGCTGTTTTTGGAGACAGGGTCTCACAGTGTAGTCCTGTTTGGCCTGGAACTCACAATAGACTAGGCTGGCCTTGAACTCAGGAATCTGCCTGCCTCTGACTCCCAAGCGCTGGGATTGAAGGCTGCACCAAGAGGATGTCCTTTCTATCTTACTTTCTCTTAGTCCTTTTCCCCCATCCCCCATCCAAGGTTCTGCTAGGGCATGTTTATTATCCAAGTCCCTCCCCCCAACGCCTGTGTGGACAGTGGTGAGGAGAAGCCATGCTTTACCTGTTCCAGATATTAAGACAGCCACTTTTGCCTTCTTTTGTTGGACAGGGAAATGACTTCTCAGGAAGCCATTTGCCACCACTGTCCCATTTGTTTGTATGGTTTCAATCAGATTCTTAACTCTGACACGAGGGGAGTCTTCATTTCAATTATATGCATAAATAAGAACAAGTATGAATTAATAGGAATAATAGAAAAACATCATAAGAAAACTTTAAAATATTGTGTTTTACACTGAAAGTAAAATATACAGGAACTAAAATACCAGGTTAATAACATTTACCATTTCTCACTTTTAAAACATTCTGAAGGTGAACATACTAATTACTACTTCAACTAGGAGCTGCTGTAGAACATCAGCATGCTGAAGCAGGGCTCCGCAAAACAACCTGCCCGTGCTCTCCACAACCTGTCAGGTTCCTAATGAGCCCATTTGCACAGTGCTACATCCTGGCTTTGTGGGAGGTATGTGACCCAACAAGGCCGTTCAAGACCGACACAGGATGCTGTTTTGAGAGGGGTGGGGCACTTCTCACTACAGGGTAAGCTGAAGGACATTACTATGCAGCTCTGGGAGAACCTGCCTATAAAGGAAACCTACACAGCATTGAGTAGACAGACAGACAGACAGAAACAAGGTGTGCTGACATCACTGTTAGCTATCTGAATGGCTCCGTCTGCCACCCTGTCAAATTCGGATGAGTTCTGACCAACACAGGGTCAGGGTGTTCACTGGCTAATGCTTGGGCTGAGCTAAACCTCTAGGCAGAACCATGAGGTGTTTTGTGTAGTGACTTTATCCAGGGAAATAATCCTCTGTAGTGTGGCTGTGTGTGTGAATATGACCCAGAGACGTCAAAGTTCCATGGTGGAAACAGATGTGTTCTGGCTCCAGTGTAGACAACCCATGATGCATCTGGGTAAAGGCAGATGCCACGGCAGTGGCTGGAAGAAAGGGTACAGAGCTTGACTGTCAGGATGCTGAGTTGTATTCCAGACTATAAACCTAAAGAAGGGGCTGTTACCTTCAGGACATGCAACGACGCTGCCTATCACCCAGGCTTCTTCCTGCTGCTGCCGAATGTCATGTAGGATCTGCTCTGTCTGGTCCTTTGACACCACCAGGGCAGCTCCGACTCCACAGTTGAATGTCCTGGCCATTTCTTCTTCAGAGAGCTGTCCTTCCTGCTGTAGCCATGAGAAGACCTTGGGGACCCTCCAGGTGCAGGCATCTTAAAACAAGAGTGATACAGTTAATCTACTGTCCCATACAGAATCCCAGGCAGACCACCATCATGTGCAGAACTGAACTATTAATGGTTCTCTCAGACCCCATTTCTGTCAGCACTGATACTTGGAGGAGGTATGCTCTATGCTTCATGACCTTACAGGATCTTTAGAAACCCCCTAATGGTTTAGATGTGTTAGTAGCTGATTACAGCAGAGTCTGGCATGCCACCTTGTGTAAATATTTAGCCGAGTCTCAGTGATAAGAGGTGCCCTAAATACTGTTCAGAGCTTCTCAGAGGGCAGATCTGCTGCAGAACATTTTCTGATAAATACCTTGTTCTGTGAATTACTTTTAAAATTCAGGCTCTGAGCTGAGCTGACTTGCAGTTCCTTTGTCACAAGCAGTACAGCCACCCTCTCATCAGACACATCAAGTACATGTTTACTACAGACACTGGCACAAAGTCCTTCAATAACAAAGTAACATGGATACTTTTTTTTTGGAGTGTACGGTTTATAGGATTTGATTTACACATTCTATACTGAACTATGTAGGATGACTCTAAAAGATTTTAGCTTTGGTCTTGGTTGGAATTTGTCAGCTTGACACAGGCTAGAGTTATCTGAGAGGGGGCAACTGTCTCCAGGACACTGACTGTACGAAAGCCTGTGTATATACTCACAGTACATGTATGACTGTGCGTGTACTCACACCCACAGTATATGTACGACTGTGCATGCACTCACACCTACAGTACATGTATGATTGTTCATATACTCTCAGTACATGTATGACTGCATACACTCACACCCACAGTACATGTTTTTTCCCTTCAACCTTTTTTTTGAGACAGGGTTTCTCTGTGTAGTCCTGGCTGTCCTGGAACTCTGTAGACCAGGCTGGCCTTGAACTCAGAAATCCACCTGCCTCTGCCTCCCAAGTGCTGGGATTACAGGCATGCGCCACCACGCCCGGCCTCCCTTCAACCTTTTTTTTCTTAAATCAGAAATTTCCTCTGTGAGTTTATCTAAATCCACTTCCAACTCCTGAGGGAGGCCTGCGATGCCTCCCAGCAAATGAGCGTACCTAAGTCTACTCCCAGCTTTGGAGGGAGGATTCTGGGGATGTTTTCGAGCAATCCACCTCCAGTAATATGAGCAAAAGCTTTGACGCGTCCTGAGCGTATGACAGGCAGCAGTGAGTGGCTGTAGATCCTGGTCGGAGTGAGAAGTAAGTCCCCTGTGGATTGGAGAGAGAACCCAAAACTCAGCCCCCAGGCTTGAAACCCAAACGTAGAAGCCCTTCTGAAAGGAGCGATGACAGGACCTTACATGCAGAACACATGGGTCCTGTCATGCTGTCTGTCCAGGCAGAAAAACCAGTCAGTGCAACCCATCCATCTTGGTTCTAGGGAATATGGATTTACCCCCAAGTGCTGCTCAGACTCTCCAAGGAGGACAGCAAGAGTCCATTTACCTAAGGTCTGATCTCCACAACCACCAGGTGCTGGGGAGGAGTACTGGAGTGAAGACCTTGCCACGATTTTCCTCACGAGGCTAAAGCCATTGCTGTGAAGACCAGACGAAGCTACTCCAACCACAGCATCCCCTTCGGCGATCCTTTCTAGCTGAGGGAGCTTCTGGTGTCTCTCCATAGCACCAACAACAAACCCGGCAAGATCATACTCTCCAGGAGGGTACATGTCGGGCATCTCTGCTGTCTCCCCACCTGAAAAGTCAAGGACAAAGGCATTCTGATGCCTTCGGAGTATGCTAAGCAGTGACAGAAGCCACACTACACACAAACGATCGGTGCGTTGCTATAGTGCATGCTGTCTGCTGCCGAGTTTCTAGGGAGAAAGCTAATGTCTACAGTGAAGAGGCGATGCTGCAGGCCCTGCGTAGCCATCAGACATCTCTACCTTGACTCGTGAATGCTCAGTTGGACTTCACACTGGCGATTTCAGAAGTACTTCCATGTTTGACTTTTTAAAAAGAGACTTAACATTTTATGGAGTGTTGGGAATGTTGAGCGCCTGGTACCCACACAGAAGAGGCACTGGACTCCCTGGAACTGTAGGACTGAGAGCTGGCGTGTGGGCTCTAGGACCGGAACCCAGGTTCCCTGGAAGAGCAGCAGGTGCTCCTGACTGCTGAGCCAGGTCTCCAGCCATTAGTAGGTTTTATGGTCACTCCATCTTCCGTGTAATGCCGTCAGCTGCAGTACAGTGCTAAATAGACAGCAGACGCAGGTCGAAGGGGGAAGCAGCAGACCCCAGTGTAGAAACTGTAGTGTACAAACAGTTGAAAGGCCACTTTGGGCCTTGAGATCTGACTTCTCTATAGCTATAGAAGTGTATGTTTTTCCCATTGAGACAAGACTGTCTCAAACTCTCAGCAATCTTTCTGCTTCAGCCTCCAACTGCTAGAATTATAGGCACATACCACTACACCAACTCTGAAATGAAAGAGTTCCATTCTTTGATCTATCTAAAAATTAATTTTTCTAAAAAAGAAAGCAAAACTCCCTCATATGTGGTTAAGCAGAATGTCTTTAAAATAAAATCAAGGTTATGCTCCATGCCTACCCCAGAACCCCAGAGAGGGTTTCTTTGTGTAGCTTTGGCTATCTTGGAGCTAGTTTTGTAGACCAACCAGGCTGGTCTTGAACTTAGAGATCCTCCTGCCTCTGCCTCCCGAGTTTTGGAATTCAAAGAAGTGCCATCACCACATGGTTACACTCTGTTGTTTCTGTCACTTCTGAGGAAACTAGTCTACCATATGCAATCCCGGGAGCCCATCTCCCCTGCTGCAGGCCCAGGGAGGCTCTGGCCATGACACAACCCATTTGAGCTCTACATGACTGACAGAGCAGACAGGGGCCCGCGGCTCACGGTCATACCCAGGAGAGCACAGCCAGCCTGTTGACAGGCTGCGGCAATTCCAGCAATAACAGGTACAGCTGCACTGAGATCAAGCTTCCCGCAGGAAAAGTAATCGAGGAAGAAGAGAGGCTCTGCTCCTTGTGCGAGGACGTCATTCACACACATCGCCACCAAGTCCTGACCGATGGAATCGTACTTATTGCAGAGCTGGGCGATCTGCAGAACATAAACAGCCGCACACGGTAAGCTCTACCTTTGATGTTGTGGGTTCGCCAGAGCCTTGCCAACGCTGCCGCCTTTGGCTAGCTGCTCAGAACCTCAGCCCTGAGAGCACACCATTCTTTCAGGCTGTGTTGTGCCCATTTCTTCTTAACATCCTTGCAAACAATGGACCGGGACACTAGCGTTTAAACTGTGCGCCTGAGCGACAGGGCTGCATAAATGGCTGGTTGCCATGGCTCTTTTAGCTCATGCCTGTTAAGATGTCTATTTGATAAACATAAAATTCATCTGGAAGACAAATTCCCGTTTCTCTTTCACAAAGCCTTTAACCACTAGTGTCTGGTTACCTTCAGTTTAGTTCCAACACCATCTGCTCCAGCGGCCAGGATAGGATCTTTGTAACCAGCATCTTTCAAATTAAAAAGACCAGCAAAGCCCCCAAGGTCAGCACTGCAGCCTGTGTGAGAGAGAACAAATTACTTGTTGCATTTTAACTGATAAGTCCAGGAATACTGGCACCATTTCTTCCTAACAGCAGGTAATGTAAGAACTAACTTTTCTCAGACAGTTTCATGTACACAGAAAACTAATCAAGCTGGGAGGAGATCACGTCCTTGGCTTAAGAATAACTTAGATGAGGGGCTGGAGAGATGGCTCAGCGGTTAAGAGCACTGACTGCTCTTCCGAAGGTCCTGAGTTCAAATCCCAGCAACCACATGGTGGCTCACAACCCTGTAATAAGATCTGATGTCTGAAGACAGCTAGAGTGTATTTACATATAATAAACAAATCTTTAAAAAAAAAAAGAATACCTTAGATGAAACTTCCATCAGCTAAATGCCCAAACCACATCGCAATACCATTGAATTATTTATTAGCAGAGTACAGGTTCTAATTTACCTGGTCTGGAGGTGGCTTTTGCTAAAGGCTGAATATTCTTAACCAGCTTATTTCCGGCTGCTATGTCTACTCCGGAATCCTTGTAAGTCAGGCCCCTAGGGAAATGAAAATAAAGATATCACCTTAATGACAGTGGAAAATATTATTTGAGAAGGTCTCTTTATGTAGACCAGCTCTGGTGGAGCTCACAGAGATCTGCTTGCCTCCACTGGGATGAAAGGCATGGACCACCACACCACCAGGAAAAATTATTTTCATCTAAAAACAACCTTAAGGGTAAGGGAAATGGCTGTGTGGTTAAAGCACTGCACTTGCCCCAGGAATCCTGGATGGATACGGGTGCCTGCCTGTAATTCCATCCTGGTGAAGCGGAGACAGGGGGCTCCCAAAGCAAGCTGGCTTCCAGAGACTAGCCAAACCAGCGAACTGAGGTTGATTGAGAGACCCTCAAACGATAAGGTGGAAGAACAGATCACACACACATACACACTCATAAAGAAAAAAGTAGCAGAAGACATTTGGTTTTCACAAAATTCACTAAGGTGCTCACAGTGTTTTAAGCCAGTGCCTGCACCTACCAGACTGCAAAGCAGGAGCAGTCAATGAAACGTGCTGATCTGATCTGACTGCATTGCCTATACTGACAACAGCTATTATCTGACCATCTGTGTCTTGCAGAGGTAATATACTATTTTTAAAAACAGATTTTTGAGATAGGCGGGCTTCAAACTTGCTCTGCAGTTGAGGGCAGCCTTGAGTATTCAGTCTCCCTCCCTCCCTTTGTGAGTGTTGGAGCTAACAGGTGTGTATTACCACACCTGGCTTGGAATTTTTTCTAAATTGTGATAAAAGCATGCATGGAAAAAAATATGTAGCGTCCCAGCCAAACCAAAGGAAAAACACCAAATCAAACTTCAGCCTCTTAATTTAAGGCATAGAATTTCCATTTCTTGATATTTTAAAGTTATAAAAGGGGAACCTTTGGCACAGTATTTTAGTGTAAAATAAAAGGGATTTCAAACTTATCTTTTGCTCAGGGTATAGTTTTTGAGAGACGGTTCAGTGTTTCAGAGCACTTGCTGTTCCTGCTGATGATCTATCTGGGTTTGGTTCTAGCACCTGTCTGTTGGCTTATAATCATCCCTAAACCCAGTTCCATGGGACCCAATGTCTTCTTCTGAGGACACGAGGCACATGTGCTGTGCGCACACATACACACGCACACAAGAAATTAATGCAAGGCAATGTGATGATCTTTCCTTTTTCTTTTATTTGAGATAGAGTTTCTCAGGGTGTAGCTTTGGCTATCCTGGAACACTCAGGTTAGCCTGAAACTCAGATCCCCCTGCCTCTGCCTCCTGAATACTATTATTAAAGGTGTGGGCCACCACTGCCTAAAATGACATGTGATAGTCTTAAAAAAAATAAAATCAAAACACTCATGTGGTAACCAAGTTTATCTATTTGTTAATAATTGAATCAGTAAGGGACTAAGAACACTCAGGAAGTGGGATGCAAGCTCAAAACCATTTATGTAATAACTCAAGGAGCAACGGGCTGGGTTAGCTTGACAAACTTTTCAAAGATGCAGAATTGTCAAGAAGAGCTTTCATTATTTATTCAAATATCGCTTTCACCAGTTTTTGTGTGGGTGTGTATGTGTACGTGGTGGGTGATATAAAGTCTTACTATAGACTGTCCTCAAATTTTAGATGCCCTTCCTATCTTAGCCTAGAAATAGTTTAGATTTCAACCAAAACATAAACGAAGGTCCAGTCAGTTCCCCAGGCAGGAAACATAGGAGGACTTAAAACGGAACTCGGCAGTTCGTCCCAGCCATGGAGGCCAGTTCTGAACCTGCACCCGACTGTCTCGGAGGGAGTCTTTACCTGGGCTGCTGGAGGAAGGCGACAGCACGGAAGCCAATGTCCTTCCTATAAAATGCTCCCTCAAACTTCAGAGCAGTGAGTCCTTTCCTGGCCTCGTCAAGGGCTGACATGAGATTTTGCTGGACGGCTGTCACTGTGAGGACTCTGCCCCCGCTGGTCACCACTTTGCCATCTTTAAAAGCAGTGCCTGCATGGAATACCTGCAGTCCTAAAGCCTGGGCCTCAGGAAACCCTGGAAGAAAGCAGAGTTAGACTCTTGTTGGTTTCTTCCTTTTGAGGTAGAGTCTTCACTCTGTAGACCATGCTGGCCTAAACTAAGTGATCCTCCTGCCTCTGCCTCCCAAGTCCCAGGATTGAAGACATGCTCTACAACAGAGATTTTGAAATGACATTTTATCCTTTGCTGTGGTCCTTGTACTGGCTGGTCTTGTGTGTCAACTTGACACACAACGGGAGAAAGGAGGCTCCCTTGAGGAAATGCTTCCATGAGATCCAGCTGTAAGGCTTTCTCTTAACTAGTGATCAAGGGTGGGAGGAACCCACTCTGGGTGGTACCATCTCTGGGCTGGTAGTCTTGGGTTCTATAAGAAAGCAAGCTGAGCAGGCCAGGGGAAACAAGCCAGTAAGTAACATCCCTCCATGGCCTCTGCATCAGCTCCGGCTTCCTGACCTGCTTGAGTTCCAGTATTGATTCCCTTTGGTGATGAACAGCAGTGTGAAAATGTAAGCCAAATGAACCCTTTCCTCCCCAACTTGCTTCTTGGTCATGATGTTTGTGCAGGAATAGAAACCCTGACTAAGGGATGGAGAGATGGCTCAGTGGTTAAGAGCGCTGGCTACTCTTACAGAGGTCCTGAGTTCAATTTCCAGCAACTACATGGTGGCTCACAACTATCTGTAATGGGATCTGATGCCCCCTTCTGGCTACAGTATACTCATAAATAAAGATAAATAAGAAAAAAAAAAAGAGAGAGAGAGAGAAAGAAAGAAACGTTGAATAGGAATTTTAAAAATTCTAGTTTCTGGGGAGTGAGAGAAAAACCACAAGTACAGTTTCAATGAGGGAGGGAAAAATGCCTGAATGGTTAGTTTTTCTTCACAAGAGGTTTCAAAGATAGCTACACTGTTTCTTTAACTGTGAAACAGCCAGTTACAAAGATAACCCTCCCTCATCTCCTATCTCAGTCTCCTGTACCCAGTGTAGTCACCCCCCAACCCTCCTCACCCGGTATGATAATGTGCTAGCCAAGGTCTCTCTGTGTGTCTGACCATGCAGTACCACCCAGCATGAACTACTTCCTGCCTGTTGGTGGTGTTCAATACTTCTTTACTGAGACTGCTATCTCATTTCTCAGCCCCGGTCTGAGGAGAAATTTCATCAACACAAAGGCTCTTGGTTCAACCTCATCTTCCCGCTCCCTTCCAAATGCGCACAATTTCTGAGTGTTTGAGACCAGGGTGACAGACTTCTTGCTTACTTTGCTGGGCAGGAGAACAAATACAGTTCTTTTTTTTTTTTTTTTTTTTTTTTGGTTTTTCGAGACAGGGTTTCTCTTCGTAGTCCTGGCTGTCCAGGAACTCACTCTGTAGACCAGGCTGGCCTCGAAATCAGAAATCCGCCTGCCTCTGCCTCCCAAGTGCTGGGATTACAGGCGTGCGCCACCACAGCCCGGCACAAATACAGTTCTTGAACCAAACACACCTTTTGAGTACTACCAAGGCTACATTAGAACACTTTAGGAACTACAGAGGGTTTTGGCTGGATAGCACAACTTACCTGGCACTTTGTTTTCATTTATAAACAGACTTAACACCAGATACCTCACGGCCTGCTAAAAAGAGCGGGTGGGGTGGGGAAAAGTAGACCTTTCAAGCTTTGGATCCTGCCACAGAAATCACTGTCTGGCACACTGTCCGGCATTAGCAGAGCGTACACCTCAAACCTCACCCTTTCATGTTAACAGTGTTGAGCCTCACCCGTTCAGTCTATCATTGCCACTCTGGGATGGTGGAGGTGCTGGGCTGCAACTCGATCACACTGGAAACTTGGCCAGGTCACTCACACCTCCCGGGGCCGGGAAAGGACTGAAGGGCACTCGCTGACCCGCTCGCTGCTCCTCACCTGTGATCTCCACTCCCTTGGTGTAGGCTCCGGGGTACCCTTTACTCGCCATGACGACAGTTACTGCGATGTGGTTTTCTAGCCAAACAGGCAGAGCTGTGCTCAGCAGGCCATCCAGGGTGGACTGAATCACTTCATAGAGGTCACTCTTGAGAAGTGGGAGGATGACCTGATGAACAGTCGGAGGTCACGAGATGAGCTCAGGGCCTCCGTCTCCACTGTTCCTATTTCACTCACAGGGATGCTGACTGACACATTTCTCAACAGCAAGTGTTTCAGGACTGGAAATCAGTGAGAACAAAGCGGTGCTTGTCTTCTAAAACGCGGTTTATTACTGCTACCACTACTACTGTTATTATTCCTACTATTATTACCACCATCATTATCAAGTCTCTCCCTGTAGCCCTGGCCTTCTAGAACTCACTGTGTAGACTAGGCTGGCCTCAAACTCAGAGACCCATCTGCCTCTGCCCCCGAAGTGTTAGGATTAGACATGCAGCACCACAGCAGGCAGTAGTACTTTGTGTATTGTTACCCACTTGGCATTCTGGATCTCCAAAACGGCAATTAAACTCCAAAACTCTTGGGCCATCTTTGGTCAGCATTATACCAGCATAAAGAATTCCTTTATTAAAAAAGAAAGAAAGGAAGGAATCAATCTCTAACGACAACAGCGCATTATAACTCTAACACCTAGGACATGAATTGTTTCAAGATAAAGTCTCATGCATCTCAGGCTGTCCTTGAGCTCATTTTGAAGTTGAGGCTAGCTTCGAACTTCTGAGCCTTCTACCTCCACATCCCAGGTGCTAGGATCCCAGGAGTGTTCCACCGTAACCAGTTTATGGTAGAAGAGCCAGAACCAAGGGCTTTATTCATGACAGTCAAGCATTTTATCAGCTGAGCTACAACTCTAGTCCTAGAATACAAGCCTCTAATACTAAACATTTCAATGTAATTAGAGTTGTAGAAAAGAGAAATACATTCCAGGAAAAGGAGAAAGTTACTGTGAAGATGATCTGCGTCAGCGTACTCACCCATGTATGGTGTACCCTCCTGCTGCATGCCGTCCACTGTTCTCTGAAGAATAGTATTTTTAATTTTTACTAACAAATCCTTAGGAACCTGGGAACACGCAGAAACATTTACATGTAACTTTAAATACGACTTTTGTTTTGAAAATTATTTTTAGGCTGGGTGTGGAGGTCTACTCCATGAATCCTAATAGCTGGGAGGCAAGGGCAGGTAGGTGGTGAGTCTGAGACCATCCTGGTCTACATAAAGAATTCCACGCCAGCCAGGCCTATAGAGGGACCTATCTTAAACCAACCAAAATCCTCACATTGGTGGTAAGAAAAGCACCCAGGATTTCCTCAGCAATGGCAGGTGTCTACCTTCACTTCTCCTCAAAACTTCACCGAATGTCAATCATACTCAGCCTCAGCTGGCCTAAAAGTAGCTTGCTCAAAATTTCCTCAGATACAAATGCTAAAATTAAGTTTTCTCCCCTAATTCTCCTTAGGAACCCTCTTGCATATTATTTATTTATTTATTTTTTTGGCTTTTTCGAGACAGGGTTTCTCTCTTTAGCCCTGGCTGTCCTGGAACTCAGTCTGTAGACCAGGCTGGCCTCGAACTCAGAAATCCGCCTGCCTCTGCCTCCCAAGTGCTGGGATTACAGGCGTGCGCCACCCTCTTGTATATTCTCCCCAAAGTTTTGAGCCTGCATATCTGTGGATGTGAATTAGTAGACTTAATTGAGGAAATCAGAGTTACAGACAGCTGTCTCAAGATCACCATCACCAAAGCCCATAAACGATGCTTGCTTGCTTTTGCTGGTTTTTTTTTTGAGACAGAGCCTCCCTGTGTCCTTGTACTCAGAGACCCACCCTCTCTGCCTCCCAAGTGCTGGGATTTAAGGTGTGTGTGCGATATCACTCTAGATCACTGTTAGCTCCTCAGGCTCTCAGAGGTTGTCAGAGCCCAGAACTTCCCAGCTGCACTAGTCAGCCTGCGGCGGGGCCAGCGCAGTGCAGGTACCTGCGGTGCTGGGCAGTAGGCTCCCATTCCCCCGGTGTTGGGGCCCTGATCTCCATCCAGCAGTCGCTTATGGTCTTGTGCTGGGGGCATCGGGGCCACTGTCTTCCCGTCAGTGAAGCACAGGCACTGGGGAGCAGACAACCAGGTTAAACTAAATGTCAGAAAGTCAAACGGGACTCTTCGGAGAGGACAAGGTTTCATTTCTGAGGAAAGCTTAAAACACCATTCCTAGGTCAGACAGCAAGAGCTGGAAGACCTTGGGTATCCAGCTTGTAAAGGAGCAGCCATTTGTGACACCAGGGACAAACGCAGGCTCCACCTGAGACAAAGGTCAGCCTTCCTGCTGTTGAGGTCAGACTGTATTTAAGGTGCATGTGCTGTGTAATAAGTGGATGTGAAATAAAGACCACAAATGTATAGAACCATAATGTGATTAAGTCCAAGTGTCCCCACCAAAGGACAGACCAGTGGTTCTCCATCTGTAGATCATGACCCCTCGAAAGAGGTCGAGTATCATATCCTGCATATCAGATATTTACACTGTGATTCATGACAGTAACAAAAATCACAGTCACAAAGTAGCAAGAACAATTTTTATGTTTGGGGATCACAACGTAAAAGGGTCACAGTGTATGGAAGTTGAAAACTAGCACTGCAGGGGACTTCTGAAAGAACACGCACAGCCTCATCTGGTCTGAAACTGCTGGGCTCATGTTCCCATGGGACGCTGCCAGAGTTAAGTAAGGTATTTTCTGGGGGAATAGGGGAGTGTTAAAGGCAAAGAGATGGCTATACGCACAGACACTTCTTCCCCTTCCAGAAACTCTTCCACAACAACCGTTTCACCAGCTGCTCCAAAAGACTTTTCCTAATTGTAAAATAAAAGGCCTTGTAAATTTGAAAGCTTTTAATATTTACCAAGTTGACTCAGAACTGTCTCCTATTTGAGTTATGAAATACATAAGCGTCAGAATTCTTTCTTGTCTCAAGACTTAACATGGATGGTCTTTCCTGTGACAGCAGGCAGAGCTCACGCTGTACAGATGTAACAGGCACGTCTCTGGGTTTGCTTTCACGATCATCACTTCATCCTTATTCCTGAGAATGACCATGTAGCTTTGTCCACATAAATTAGACAAAACTGAGAATGTGAAAATTGATCCCTCTAAGGTGGATCTCTCATCAATGTAGATTATGAAAGGAACACTGCACCCACCCACTGCTCCACTTCGAAGACTTGGAGCACACCAGACAAATGCCTTTGTTCTCAGGCCTTGGAGAGGGATCTCTTAAGTGCCGTGGGCTGAAGACCTTCCACCTTAGAGTAGCAGACACTGAGGTGTTTAGAAGTTGGTGGAGCTCAGGACTTGCCAGTTTGCAACTATGGATCACACACAGTGCAGTGAGAACTAACTTTCTGGTGGTTGGTACATTCTGAGGCCCGCTCTGTAAACCTGCAGCATCTATCCATTCACATGGAGAACCTTTCAGAAGCATCCACCTACCTGCATGATCTCCTGTACACTTTTGCAGGCCTCCGCTTTGCTCTTTGCCACAATCACCCCCTTCCCTGCTGCAAGGCCACTGGCCTTCACGACCAAAGCAGGAAAGTTCGCACTGTGAAGACAAGAGCAGTTAGTCGTGTGTGATTTTTAACAATGTGTTTCAGCAGAATTGAAAGGTACATAGAAAAAGTAAGACTCCAGCATTATTTCAGGTACTTCTTGCCAAGATTTTTTTTATACATTCCTTTGTAATTTTGATCATAATGCACAATTTTGTTTTTCACATATTGTGAAGTCATAAGGAAGAATCATTTGAAAAATAAGCAGACCTGTAGAACAGATATGAGAAGATCTTTAAGTCACAAAGCAAAGCCCCTCACTTATGTAAGGGATACTGCTGTAGGAGACTAACACTGGCAGACACCCACAGACCATTTGTAGAAGACACAAAGCAGTGGAGTGGGCTGGAGATCTGGACGGAGGCTTAGCTAACACAGCTGTCACTTACCCAAGGCGAATGGGTGCAGGGTGACAATGGTCAGTGTTTAAGAGACTCTAAGAGCCGGGAAGTGGAGGTGCACGCCTTTAATCCCAGCACTTGGGAGGCAGAGGCAGGCGAATCCCTAGGTTCGAGGCCAGCCTGGTCTACAGAGGGGCGGCCAGGAACACACAGTTCTCCCTTGCCTGCCACCCCAGGAAAAGGAGCCTTGTAGGATGAAGAATGAAGGTTGAACTAGGGTCAGCAAGGTGCCTGACTGCGCTCCATTCCTGGAACCCTCATGGTGGGAGGAGAGAACTGACTCTTACACACACACACACACACACACACACACACACACACTCAACTGAGAGGAAACACACTGGGTGGCTGGAAGGAACGCATGAGGGAGAGCGGCACGCCCTCCGAGCACTCAGCACCGTCCTGAGTAGGAGGGCAGGGTACTTAAGGGCTCAGTACCCACATAGTAGCTCAACTCCAGACGCAGGGCAGCTAGGCCCACACCTCACCTAGGTGGGCACACCCATACATGTAAAAGAAATAAACCTTAAAAATACAAAAACAAAAAAACCCTTACAAAGTCAGTAACCCTGCTGGGTATGGTGGCTCACACCCACTGTCCCAGCAGTTAGGGAGCTGATACAGGAGGATTGCCATTAGTGCTGCTCTAACTCATCACTGTGTTTCTGGGTTGCAGACAATGTGCATTTCCTCTTAGAGGTCTCTCAGTGGTGAAGCCATCAGATATGGTCAGTGTACAAGATTACCCCAGAGAAGTACGCACAGAATCCTAGGCTGCTTCTATTTCTTCTCCTTTTGGTTTGAAACTGTATCTGTGTAGCCCAGGTTGGCTCTGAACTGACCCTTCAGCTTCTACCTCTCAAATACTGGAGAATCCCATCTTATTTTAGTGTTGAAAAAGGAAACGAGTTATTTTATTGAGTATATTTCCGTAATTAATTCAATATAAACCTGTGAAAAGTTTTACAAAGAAGTAAAAAAATTTTTTTACTGTTTGTTTGTTTTTCAAGACATGGTTTTTCTGTGTAGCCCTGGTTGTCCTGAAGCTTACTCTATAGACCAGGTTAGCTTTAAATTCAAGAGACTCACTTGCCTCTGCCTCCCAAGGGCTGGAATTAAAGGTGTGTGCCACCACTGCCTAAACTGTGTGTTTTAACAGGGAAGTGACTTCACAGGCACATTCTATTATTATAAGGCACCCGCCCTTTAAAGGTCATGGCTGCCCACCTCATAATAAAGCTGCAGGCGTCTTCAGGTTTGGTGAATGCTTTCCACTGTGCAGTTGGGATTCCATGCCGGTCCATAAACTCCTTGGCAAATTTTTTACTGGACTCTAATTGAGCTGCTTGTGCCGTGGGGCCGAAGCAGCGCACTCCTGCTGAAGTCAGGTCCCCAACAATCCCTACAGATGCAAACAGAAATCTAAGTGATGCAGGGTCTCTATGGACTTAGACTGAATATGAATCATGATTAGATTAAACTTTAGGGGTTGAAAGCTCCTCTTCTAGTATATTACAAATCCACACGAACAATGATTCAGATGCAGTGATCTCTAACCTTCTGTGGGCACTGTGCATGTTGTAACAATGAGATAAAGCTTACCTGCAGCCAGAGGGGCCTCTGGTCCGACAACTACAAGTTCAATCTTTTCATCTTTGCAGAACTGGGCAAGGGCAGTGTGATCATTGACGGAGACAGCTGTAAGCAGAAAATATAAACTCACACATGTGCAAAAACAGCCCCAGTTAATGAGATAAACTAAGCACTAGCCTTAGTAAGGTAATTAAAAGCCAAGCTAATGGTTGGTTTGCTTCTGCTGGAACAGTTAGTAATTTTATCATGAGAAATTCAAATCGGACATTAGGTTCAATCAAGCTCAGCCGCAGACGACTGACTCCCAACATTATAAGGCCACTGTCCCTGTCCCCATTGGTCACAGGGTAAACAGACAAGCTCCAACAATACACTCAGAAACTTGTCTTTTAAACATTGCTGGGAAAATCCACTATGTATTAGGTACTGTGATAAGCCCTGAAATTAAGATGTTATAATAAACTAGATCCTTAATCTTGGGCTATTAATAATATATTGCATGAATATTAATAAATACATAAGCAATAGCAAACATGGAAAAATTAAGCAAATCTGCTCTAAGGCAAACAGAAGGCTAGCTCTAGTCAAGTCAGGGAGGGTCTCTGAGCTGTTTAAGCAAAGAAGGCAATGATCCTATGTGAGAAAATGCCTCTCCATGCCCAGTCCAGAGCAGGCCAGGCTCTCCATCCAGCACAGCTGGGCCGGTAGATTAACTAGATCAGTCCAGCAGAGGAAACAGGGGAGGACCCGCCCCCCCCACCCCCCTTAGCCTGGGCCAAGGGCAGTTATTCATGATAGTCCTGGGGGATTCTGATGGGTGGGTCCCTACCACCCCAACTGCAGATGTGCCACTTCTCCAATAAGCACACAATACCTTGTCTCTAGTTAAAGCACCTCAGAGAAGGAGGTATTTTCTTATTATTTCCATCTCTCCCCTAATCCCCTTCATAAATGATGCATAAATATACTTATCATTGGCTATTGTTCAAACGAGGTGAAACAGGACAGGTAAGGTGAGGAGCCTGGGCTTCACCCTGCGTCCACAGCTGACAGCCCCACTCACGTTCCCATCTGCACAAATATACACCTTTGGTCTCCCTTGTGCGCTTGCTGCCTTCTCAGTCTCAGCAGTTCAGAAGGCCTAGGATATGCTCACTACCCTTTGTTCGCCTCATACAAAGAGAATTCACGTTTCCACCTTGAAAATGTAAACTTACAATGCATTCAAACTCAATCAGAAATACACCCTATTGAATGGCATACATGTATTACCAATGAGTATTAGCCACCGCTCCCCATTTTGAAACAATTACCAGCATTGGAGATCTTCTCAGCATGGGCGGTGCCTGCATTTCCAGGGGCGACCAACACTTGTTTGACGTGAGGAGACTGTGCGAGTTTCCAGGCCAGGGCATGTTCCCTTCCTCCACTACCAAGCACAAGAACTCGGGCTGCCATTGCTGACCCCGAACTGGGGATTCAGAAGCAAAATGAAACCTGCAGAAAGTAAACCACAGTTGACATTTTAGATTACATGTATTTTGAAAAACAATTTCTTTTTTGGTGGTGTTTTATTTTGTTAATTTTTATGTGGGCTGGTGTTTTGCCTGCATGTATGCCTGTGGACCATGGCTGTGCTATGTGTTCACGGAGGCCAGAAGAGATTGTTGGATCTCCTGGAACTAGTATTACAGGTGGTTGTTTGCCACCATGTGGTTGCTGGGAATTGAACCCCAGACACCTATAAGAGCAGTCAGTGCTCTTAACCGCTGAGCTGTGTCTCCAGCTATTTTCGTTGTGAGAAAGTTGTTCAGGCTAGTTCCAAATTCAAGGCAAACTCGTTTTAGCCACCATCCATGTGTTGGTATTATAGGCAGGTACTACCATGCCTGGCTGTACAAATCATAATTTATAAATAGGATTTTCACATAATCACATGTTTTCATACAAGTGACATTTTCATTCAGAGATTCATTATTTAGAAATTGGGATTCATAGCAGGACGTGTTGGCTCACACCTTTAATCCCAGCACTTGGGAGGCAGAGGCAGGCGAATTTCTGAGTTCGAGGCCAGCCTGGTCTACAGAATGAGTTCCAGGACAGCCAGGGCTACACAGAGAAACCCTATCTTGAAAAACCAAAAACCAAAAAAACCCAAAAACAAAACAAAACAAAAAAACAGATAACTAAAATATCAGAACCCTCCCCACCAAAACCTAGAAGTTAGAATTGGCAAGACATAACCACCATTACAGGAAAAGTGGGCCCGTGCTAAGGAGGCAGACCCACTTACAGAGACCAAACACCTCTGCAGCCATAGGCCTACACAAATATCTTCTCGTTGTAACTTATCCAGTCTGTAATATTATAACAGTACACCCAACCAACCAATCAAAAACCTGTACATCAATAGAGCATCTTATCTGAGAAATAATCTACCAACATTCCTTCTCTTTTGGAAGATCTGATAATCATTAACCCTTAGCAAGAAAATATTTTTTTTGTTTTTTTTGTTTTTTTTGTTTTTCGAGACAGGGTTTCTCTGTGTAGTCCTAGCTGTCCTAGAACTCACTCTGTAGACCAGGCTGGCCTCTCAGAAATTCGCCTGCCTCTGCCTCCCAAGTGCTGGGATTACAGGCGTGCTCCACCACGCCTGGCTTAGAAAATAGATTTTGATATTTGCTTATTTATTCAGGAGATGGGGCTGCGACTTTGCTTACCCTAGACCTCAATCCCTGAGCTCAAGAGAATCTCTGTGGTAGTGTGTGTTGGCACACTCCTTTAATCCTGCACTCAGGAGGGAGGGGAAGGAGGATCTGAGTTTGGGGCCAGTCTTGACTACAGTCTGAGCTCCATGACAGCAAGAACTGCAAAGAAACCCTGTCTCAAAGCCAAAAAAGCAAGCAAGTCTCAGTCTTCCAGGTAGCTGGGATAACAGGCATGGGTCAGTATACCCAAATTTAAACCTTGAGGCGGCACAGAGAACAGGCATTAACAGTACACAATTTCTCTGTCAAGGGCCAGGAAACAAATATATTTGAGGGCCATCTGTGCTTTGCCCAAACTATGAAGTTTGTATCGTAACTTTGACAGGTCATTGGTATACTATCCCTTCATAAGTGAGCATGTATCACCTGAAGGAATGATTCATGTAATCAGTGGATGGAGGATCTTTGCCTAATCAGAGCCCTAAGCCACAGGAAGCCATTATGCATAGGAGGGCACTGCAACTTCAATGCTGAATGCATGGAAGCCAGCCAGTCTTCCTTTGCCCTTTTTGCTCTCCACTGTAGCCCTGGCTGACTCCAAACTTGCTGTGGCAGGTCTCAGGCCTTCAGAGAGACCCTTTGGCTGCTGCCTCCCTGGTGCTGAGATTACAAGCATGGGCCACCATATCTGGCTCTTCTCACCATTTTTGTTTGGTGTCCGTACAAAAAAAGTGGCAAAATCATGTTTTTTTCCATAGCTTACAGGCTAATGATTTGAGATCTTACGGGAGGCTCTGGATTGGAAATCTGTTAGAAACCAAAATTAAATACTAACATATCTCACTTGAATACAAGCATTGGTTAAAAGGCTAGGTTTTTTTTTTTTTTTTTTAGTCAGGGTTTCTCTGTGTAGCCCTGGCTGTCCTGGAACTCACTCTAGTCCAGGCTGGCCTTGAACTCAGAAATCTGCCTGCCTCTGCCTCCCAAGTGCTGGGATTACAGGCGTGTGCCACCACTGCCCGGCTGAATCTCTTTTCCGCCACCACCACCGGTATTTCAGTTAATTCTTAAGAACTAACCTTTTAGCTGGGCGGTGGTGGCGCACGCCTTTAATCCCAGCACTTGGGAGGCAGAGGCAGGCGGATTTCTGAGTTCAAGGCCAGCCTGGTCTACAGAGTGAGTTCCAGGACAGCCAGGGCTATGCAGAGAAATCCTGTCGAGAGAGAGAGAGAGAGAGAGAGAGAGAGAGAGAGAGAGAGAGAGAGAGAAAAAACCAAAAACAAACAAACAAACAAAAAAGAATTAACTGAAATAATTCTTTAAAAAAAAGGGAGGGGGCGGGGCTGGAAAGATGTGGTTAAGAGCACTGACTACTCCTCCAGAGGTCCTGCATTCAATTCCCAGCAACCACATGGTGGCTCACAACCATCTATAATGGGATCTGATGCCTTCTTTTGATGTGTCTGAAGACACAGTGTACTCCTATACATAAAAGAAATAATTCTTAAAAAAAATTAACTGAAGCCGGGGTTGGGGGGGTGGGACACACCTTTAATCCCAGCACTTGGGAGGCAGAGGCAGGCGAATTTCTGAGTTCAAGGCCAGCCTGGTCTACAGAGTGAGTTCCAGGATAGCCAGGACCACACAGAGAAACCCTGTCTCAAAAAGCCAAACCAAACCAAACAAACTTAGTACTCTTGCAGAAGGCTGGGGTTTGGTCCCCCAGCACCCACAAGGTGGCTCACAAACATCCTAACTTCGGGTCCGGAGACTGAACGCCTTCTTCAGGCTTCTTTGGGGCGTTCATTGTATGCACGTGGGCACAAACCCACGGGTAAGGGACAACACTCCTACACACAAAGCAGACTTCAATTCTGTGTCATTTTCTTGGAAATAGCTGAAGCCATTAGACTTGAAGAATTACTCAGAATCTGAAACAGCAGGACCAGTCTCTTCACCAGGAGAGGCTGGGTGCCTGAGCTCCGGTGACAACAGGGCCTTACTAACCACGGGAGACCGGGAGTGTCTTTAGTAACTTCCTGGGTGTCAGTTAACTACCAGGCAATTTACATCAAGGATAAGAGACAGGTAAGGAAAGAATGAAAGGATCGGGTAAAACCACTTCCAAATATTTGTTTTTAAGAAATAGAAATCAAATACGAAAGTGGTCCAGGTAAACTGCTAGTTACTGTGATAAAACCAGAGCCGATAAAAAGCCGTCGGTGTACGGGGTCTGTTTAAAAGGCAGAGAAACACAGAAACCTGGAGCCGGCCTCAGTATTAGAAAGCTGGCTGAGATGTACCTGGCCGGCCCCGTCCAGGCCGTGCAAAGCACGTGGCCTTTTCGCCAGCTACGATACTAGCACCGGTCGCTGAGGTTAAACCCACAGGTCAAAGCGTACACGCAGTCCATGCATCATCTTAAAAACTAAGGGATTCACGCACCTGCAAGCACCGCCACGCAGCTCCCGCCCGCACCGCCACGCAGCTCCCGCTCGCACCCGCTACTCGCACCCGCCGGAAGTTGGCCCGGGGACTGTAGCGCACTCCGGCCTCTGCCCCGCCCCCGACGGGCTCTGCTGCTCATTGGCCGGCCCGCCTGGGTCCCCGCCCGCGAGGCGATCCGTAGGGGTTCCTCCCGCCTTAGGGTGCGGTCGGAACCTGTCGCCTAGCCGGGCTCGGAACCCCTGGTACCGATTAGAGCCGATGCTTGACGGAGGGTTGCCACCCTAGGTTCCTCCGTTTTACTCCCAGAGCTTTCTGCCCTGGGGGCAGAGCCCAGGCTGCCGAATTGTGGCTGCTAACTGAGCGCCAGAGCGGACCGCCTAGGGCTGGACTCTGGCTGAGTCCAAGTGCACCCCGTTTAGAACGCAGGTCGCGCAGACCCTCCAGCCTTTGCTAAAAAATATGCGAGGCCGGCTATAGGGAATATCGAGACGGAATCGGCATTGCGCCTTTCCACTTCTCAGTGGGGACGCGGGATGGGGATTTCTTTCTCATGCACGTCTTCCTGACCAAAGTAAACTTGGCGCTTGCAACGAATGCGTTAAACCTCCGTGCCACGACAGCCTGAGGCTTTCCTTGTCCCCTTTTTTCATGGCCTCTAATCTCAGGCATTTACTCGCTACAGAAAGCCTCTTAGAAGTCCCCGCAGGCTGAGGGGATCAACAACCGAAGGTGTCGCGGTCGTCTCGGGAGCGACTTCTCCTGTAATGGCGCCTGCGTCAAACACTAACATGGCGGACTAGTTCGTGCGCGGCGCAAACGTCAGCAGCTCTACCCCGGCGGCTCAGAAACAGCGGAGGAGAGCGGGCCGGTGTTCGCTGATTGGCTCGTGGGTGGAGCGAGCCCGTGCGGTCGCTCCCTCGCGAGCCAATTAGGAAAGGGATAAAAGGAATTGGCCGCTGCGCCTCCTCCCGAGGCATGCTGGGAGCCTGGAGGACTAGCGAGGAGGAGTTGAGAGAACGGAGCGGACGCCATGGCGGCCGACATCGAGCAGGTTTTTAGGTCTTTCGTGGTCAGTAAATTCCGGGAAATACAACAAGAGCTTTCCAGGTAAACGCTTCCCAGACTTTTCTCCTCCTCGCAGGCTGTTAGGGCTTCGTCTATCCTCCCGTGGCATCTTTCTCGGAGACGCCGTCGTTTCTCGGCTCAGGCCCCGCTACGGCCCCGCCTGGGCCTGGGATCCATTTTCCGGGCCATCCCCCCCCCCTCAGTCCTCCGCTCGTTCCTTTCGAGAAAGATCGCCTCTCCCGCGGTGTCGCACACGCGGTTTCTTTCTTCGAGTCACCTTTCTCTCATTTGGACACCCCCTACCCTCCAGCTACTCGGAGGCCAGGCGTCCACCAGGGACGGGCCTAGTTCCTTTCCCAGCTCCTCCTCCGCCGCCGCCTTTCCCCTCCCCCTCCCCGCCTCCGCGCATTTCGCCGGCCGGTGTCTATGGCCGGAAAGGGTCTCTAACGGCCGCTTCTTGGGTAATCTTAAAACTTCTTTATTATTGTTCGCTTCGGATCGTTTGGCCACCGGAGTCCATTAGACGATTCGGGCCCCAGTTAGTGCTCTGTGCTTTAGACCGGATAGCACTCTTTTCACAGTTGTAAACTAAAACAACTCAGTTCGACATAAGACACAACCACAAGATAAAATATTCGACAGGATGATAGAAGGGGGGCTTTGAAACAGCTGGATGTTTAATTTTATTGAGTAGAAAGTGGAGTATGTTATTTTTGTTATTTTTCTTGGTACTCCGACCTAACGGACGGGTTTTTGTCGCTGCCAGTAGACTTCAGAGACTAGCTGGTTCTCAAAATTTCATGTTGAAGAGATCTCCTCAGTTGTTTACTTAGGAAAATAGTGTGGGTCGAGTTGCTTCCTTTTATAGATTGTTTTGTATAAAACGACCATTTCTTTAAAACACGGTAGGAAAGATAAGTAAATATTCAGAGGTAAATATTTCTACTTTTTTTTTTACACAAATGGTGTAAGTTTTAAACAACAATACGTGGGTTAGAAAAATCAGCTGATGAACAGTTGTAAATTATATATCCAAATTACCTAGGACTATGGAAACAATAATAATATAACATTTTATTGCAGAAATTGTCTTTTTTTTTTCCAGAAAGGGTGTTTTGTTTGTTTTCTGTTTTCTTTTTTTTTTTTTTCCCTTTTTTGGTGGACATGCTCCAGTGTCAGGGCTCACAGCCTAGCCTTGTAGCTGAGACTTGCCTGTTGTCATCTCTCAACCAATGACGAGCGGCATCATAAATTTTTTAAGTAATATAAATATTTACCCACTGTGTTGCTCTTTAACATTTTGGGACTTCAGCTCCCCCCCCCTTTTTTTTTTAAATAAGATGAAACATAAACTAAGGGAATATAATTTTTCCTGGAAACCTTTGTTTTTTGAGACAGGGTCTCTGGCTGAGCTAGAATTCACTATGTAGATTAGGCTGGCCTTGAACTAGTAGGATCTTCTGCCTCTGCCCGGGGTTACCACCATTCTGAAACTCAAGCAGCCTCTCATACTGATTGTATTTACTTTTTTGTGAGGTGGTAGTTGGAGACTGGGTTTCTTTGTGTGGCTCAGATTGTCCTGGAAATGGTTCTGTAGACCAGACTGGCCTTGAATTTGCAGAGATCCACTTGCCTCTGCTGGGATATAAGGCTTGTGCCACCAAGCCCTGCTAATATGTTTTCTCTTAGTGTGATATTTTGTATTGTGTTTTAGACATACTATGAACAGGTTTGTCCGTCAGAGTCTCATTTACTTGAACAGTTTTCATAACTACATAAATTACTTTTTAGGATATTTATTGGTGGACAGAAAATGGCTTAAAATTGTAACTAACTTTTTTAGTAATTGTAATTAACATTCTGGTAGCTTTAATGAAAATTGTTTATAGATTGTTGACCTCCCTCCCTCCCCCCCCTCTGAGAAAGTTTTCCCTGCCTCTGCCTCTCCCTCTGCTTCACAATGCCTGAATTGTCCCCTAGATGACTAGAACAAACTTTTAATCCTAGTGCTCAGGAGGCAGAGGCAGGAAAATAAATCCCTGTAAATTGGTCACCCGTAGTGAGTTCCAGGCTAGGCAAAGCAGAGAGACCATGTCTTTAAAAAAAAAAAAAAAAAGCATAAGCCCGGCAGTGGTGGCACGTGCCTTTAATCCCAGCACTTGGGAGGCAGAGGCAGGCGGATTTCTGAGTTTGAGGCCAGCCTGTTCTACAGTGTGAGTTCCAGGACAGCCAGGGCTACACAATGAAACCCTGTCTCAAAAAAAACCAAACCAAAAAAAAAAAAAGTATGCTTAGAAAAAAGTAAAACTAATTTTTGAGAGCATTAGAAAAAACGGCATGCTTTATGGCATTATCAATCTAAAAACATTTTTTTAATTTGCTACTTGAATGAGCTACTTTTTCCCTATTTATATGTTCATCAGTATAGGTGGTAAGACTAACACAATTGTAATTTATAGTATATTTCATATAGCTTTTTCCTCCATTTATAGAAACAAAAATAGTCCTGATTGTAGAGTCTTGTTAAAATTTCATGATTTTTAAAAATAGGTGGCGGGCCTGGTATGGTGGTGCATGCCTGTAGTCCCAGCAGATGGGTAGAGGTGGGCATATCTCTTGAGTTTAAGACAGCCAGGGCTGCATAGTGAGGCCTTCAAAACAATAGAAAGTGGCACTAGTCAGTACTTAGAAATGTTAATTATTAGCCTAACAAGGCTTGTGTGTTAGAAAACCAATCATTCCTCACTAAAGTGTTTTGTTTTTCTAATAAAACTGTTAGCAGGTAGCAGTTTTATGTGTATTCGGGTAGTAAAAAAAAAATTCTAATTAAAACTGAATGCATTTTAAATTTTTTGCCAATTTACCCAAAAATAGTAAAAAAAAAAAATATTTACATACATGACCCTGTTTGATCTATAGTGATGTTCTGGCCCTGTGATCTGAAAACAAGCTATTGGCCATTTTACTATTAGTATAAATGAATTGCCACTTGTTCTGTGTAAATTTCTTGAATTTCAGAAATTGTTTAGTATGCAGACTTTATAAAAAATAGGTTTAAAGTACTAGTTATGGTTTTCTTTCTAAAATGTACAGCATTTCAGTTACAGTGTGAACACAAAGAGGCTACAAGTAACCCTTTACATAGTGTTTGCCTGGATGGTTTGTGATCAGTGCACAGTGATTCCTACCATAATGCTTAGTTGTCTGTTTTTCTTTGTGAATGTGAATTGGCTCATTATTATTATTATTATTTTTTTTTTTTTGAGCCAGTTTTCTGTGTATCCCTGGTTGTCCTGGAACTCCCAATGTAGACCTGGCTGGTCTTTACAGAGATCCTCCTGCCTCTGCCTCCTGAATGCTGGGATTAAAGGCATGTGCCACCGCTTCTAGCTTACCTTATTTTTAAAACACACTTAGACATCTGATTTTAAGATTTCTTTTAACTGTCACAGTTCTGAAAACTTTGTGTACTAATGGCAAACATCTGAAATAGAAAAACATGAGGTTATCGGTAATATAATATAATGTAAGGTTATGTTAATTACATTATTAATGTTAAATTACTGATTTATTATGGTATGATGGAAGTATTGATGAATTTTGATTTTTTTTTTCTTGTCAAGTGGAAGGAGTGAAGGCCAGCTGAATGGCGAAACAAATACACCTATTGAAGGAAACCAGGCAGGCGATACAGCTGCCTCTGCAAGGAGTCTCCCAAATGAAGAGATAGTGCAGAAGATAGAGGAGGTCCTTTCTGGGGTCTTAGATACAGAACTGCGATACAAGCCAGGTAAGTTGAAGTTCACTGTCAGGTTAAAAAATCTTTTGAAATTTTTGAATGTTAATTGTACTATTTTTAGGTTTTTTTTTCATAGTGTCGAATTTCTTTGAAAACAGTCTACCCAGACATCAACATTGGATTTCTTACATGTTTTACTGGTATAATAAGGTTTATCTCTCTATTTAACTCAATTTTGATGTGACTCAATGCCGGGAGTTTTCTGTGTATTTTCTTTTTTTTTCTTTTTGGTTTTTTTGAGACAGGGTTTCTCTGTATAGTCCTGGCTATCCTGGAACTCACTCTGTAGACCAGGCTGGCCTCGAACTCAGAAATCCTCCTGCCTCTGTCTCCCAAGTGCTGGGATTAGAGGCGTGTGCCACCACACCCGGCTTTTTCTGTGTATTTTCTTTGAAGGATTGTATAAATGTCAGCTCTTTAAAAAGTAGCTCTTGGACCGGCGGTGGTGGCCCACGCCTTTAATCCCAGCACTTAGGAGGCAGAGGCAGGCGGATTTCTGAGTTCAAGGCCAGCCTGGTCTACAGAGTGAGTTCCAGGATAGCCAGGACTATACAGAGAAACCCTGTCTCAAAAAACAACAACAAATAAAACAAAACAATAAAAAGTAGCTCTTGGTGTTTCCCCCCCCCCCCACTTAATTTTTACTTCTGTGTATGTTTTGAGTGTATTGATGTGTGTGATGGTACCTGAGGAAAGCAAGAGGAGAGTATCAGATACCCCCCCCCCCCCGAATTGGAGTATGGACAGTTGTGAGCCACCAAGTGGGTGCTTCTTTGTAAGAGCAGTATAAGCTCTTCAGCATATTGTCCTAGCTCTGAAATGTCAATTTTGTAAGCTGCAATATAGTGAACTAAATCTCTACTGGTTTTAAACCATATTACATTTTGTTTTAAAGCCTGTGCTTAGAAGTTGATTTGTTTATACAAAGTAGTTTGAAGCGCATTCATTGTGTATTTCCTTTTTGAAATTGATTAAAGAATGTGTGATTAAAAATGAATTTGTGATTAACTACAAGAATAAATTATTAAATGTAGGAATTAGGTGTGTAGTATAGTTCATAAGACATAGTTTAAAATAACAACTAGCCTTATGTCTGTGGCAATCTTGTTTGGTTAGGTATAAACTACCTTTTCATGCTGTGAAATAAGCAATAGAAATTGATTAATTTTCTTTTGATATGATGTCTAGTGTTGGCATTGTTTTTTCTGTAGTAGGAATCACTGGTACATTTGACTAGCCAGTTCCTTAAGATCTATCATATTTAAAATCTAAATTAAAAACTATATAGTTGTAAGGTAGAATGTAAACTTTTATCTGAAATAGGCAAGTTGAGATGTTAGGTAGGGCTGTATTTCAAGAAACCAGTGTTTAGGGAAACATGGTTTATCAGAATAAGACAGTTACAAAAAAGATCTTTAGATGCATCGTTGTTCAGGCATTCTTATTTAAAAGCATTCACCTGAACTTTGTTAAAACTGTACATGTAATAAGCACATTTTTGAACTTGGTGTACTTTGTTGTTGTTCTGTCTTCCGGAGATCAAACCCAGGGACTGGACAGTATGTCAGTAAATTGGACAAGGCCCTTCATCTACCATGTGAAGGATTAGTTTAGGCTTACAGACGCATTCTGTTGCAGAATGTGTGTGATATCATTTCCTATATAAACAGGATGAATAAAATATTAGTAGATATTCAGTGAGAGCATTTTCTATCATCTAGGACTTTATTGACAGTCTTTGTGCATTTTTGGATATTAATCCTACTAGCTCTGTTTTGAGTTTTTTAAGTAGGAATTGAAATAACAAAATATGAAGTAAATTTATTGATATAGTTTTAAAATAACTTACTATAGTTTGAGAACAAAGTTTTGGGGATGGGGGATGCTTTTTTTGAGACAGGGCCACATTTTTTAGTTCTGATTGGCCTGGAAACTCACAGATCTGCCAGCTTCTGCCTTCAGAATGCTGAGATTAAAGGTATGTGCCATCATACCCAGCCTAAGAAAAGAGTAATTTTCAAAATATTATTGCTTTTGTGTCCACATATGGGTGGGTAGATTGTGTGTGTGTGTGTGTGTGTGTGTGTGTGTGTATGTATGTATGTATGTGTATACACTGCCTCATTTGTGGAAGTCAGGTAATTTATGGGAGTTGGTTTTCTTCATGGTTCCTGACAATTGGACTCAGATCATCAGGTTTTGCTGTAAGCATCTTACTCATTGAGGCATCTCACTACTCCTGAGGAAAAGTAACTTTTAAGTTTTATTTTTTTTCTTTTCAATTCTGCTGCACTTTTAATGCTCAATAAAATAGAAGGGGAAGGAACATTATTAAGTTTATTACATGAAGCCAGAGTTGCTAACAAAATCAGATAAGGACACAAAAACAAAAGCAATAAACAGATATCCCTGATGAGTGTAGATCTAGAATTTCCTATGAAAATAGTTGTACGTTGAATTCAAGAGCACATTCAGAAGAGTGTGTTCCAATAATACTCTACAATACTTACAGAGCATTGCCTCCTCCAGTCATTATTGGTTTCCTCTGGCAGTAGATGGGAACAGATGCAGAAATCCATAGTCAAACATTACTTGGAGAGAGAGCCTAAATAGTAGGTCTCCATCAAATCTATCTTCTTAGATTCCAGAGAATGCTGTGGAAGAGGAGGAAAGATGATAAGACCTAGAAGGTATGGAGGACACCAGGAAAATAAGGTCCTCTGAATCAACTAAGCAAGGCACACATGAGCTCACAGAGACAGAAGCATAACATTAGATTTTAATGGAACATATTTTCTTTTCCATCTGCCAAGCGTAAAAATTGAACTCAGGACTCTGCACTTGCTAAGCAAACACTGCCATTGAGCTGTATCTGATCTTAAAACATAATTAAATTAGTTCTAAATGGGTTTTTGTGTTACACCAAGAATTTACTTTGATGAAGACTACAGTTGTATAAACATGTTGGAAAATGGAAGCCTTCAGGTTTACTGCTTTATAGGCAATACATTATTTTGGAAAGTTTTATTCACAGTCAGGTGAATTATATTGTGGTTTCTACATGTAAATGAAAATAGCGGCGATTTTTATGAATCCACTCTGGGGAATGGCTGACAATTTTTTGTTACTTTCAGACTTGAAAGAGGCCTCCAGAAAAAGTAGATGCGTATCTGTACAAACAGATCCTACTGATGAAGTTCCCACCAAAAAGTCAAAGAAGCATAAAAAGCACAAAAACAAAAAGAAGAAAAAGAAGAAAGAAAAAGAAAAAAAATATAAAAGACCACCAGAAGAATCTGAGTCTAAGCTGAAGTCTCATCGTGATGGGAATGTTGACCTAGAATCTGATTCCTTCCTAAAGTTTGATCCTGAACCTTCAGCAGTGGCACTGGAACATCCTGTAAGGGCGTTTGGCTTAGCTGAGGGCAGCGAAGCCCCCTTAGTGCTGGAACCTCCAGTAGTTTCAATGGAGGTACAGGAGTCACACGGTTTAGAGACTCTGAAGCCAGCTACAAAAACTGCAGAACTGTCAGTTGTATCTACATCAGTAATCTCAGAGCAGTCTGAGCAGCCTGTGCCAGTTATGCTGGAACCATCAATGACAAAGATGCTGGATTCTTTTGCAGCAGCACCAGTGCCTATGTCAACAGCAGCGCTGAAGTCACCTGAGCCCGTTGTAACAATGTCAGTGGAGTATCAGAAGTCTGTGCTGAAATCTTTGGAGACTATGCCTCCAGAGATGTCAAAGACCACGCTGGTAGAGCTTCCCATAGCAAAAGTGGTTGAGCCATCAGAAACCCTCACGATAGTATCAGAGACACCTACTGAGGTGCACCCTGAACCAAGCCCATCAACAATGGATTTTCCAGAGTCATCTACAACTGACCTGCAAAGATTGCCAGAGCAGCCTGTAGAAGCGCCATCGGAGATCGCAGATTCATCCGTGACAAGACCTCAGGAGTCACTGGAGCTGCCTAAGAGCACAGCGGTGGAGCTGCAGGAGTCGTCGGTGGCCTCAGCCCTGGAGTCGCCGGGACCACCTGCAACCTCCATGATGGAGTTGCAGGGGCCCCTTGTGACTCCAGTGGCGGAGTTGCCTGGGCCCTCTGCCACCCCGGTGCCAGAGTTGTCAGGGCCCCTTTCTACCCCAGTGCCTGAGTTGCCAGGGCCCCCTGCGACAGTGGTCCCTGAGTTGCCGGGGCCCTCTGTGACACCAGTGCCACAGTTGTCGCAGGAATTGCCAGGGCCTCCAGCACCATCCATGGGGTTGGAGCCACCACAGGAGGTACCAGAGCCACCTGTGATGGCACAGGAGTTGTCAGGGGTGCCTGCAATGTCGGCAGCAATAGAGTTGACAGGGCAACCTGCAGTAACAGTAGCAATGGAGTTGACCGAACAACCAGTGACGACGACAGAGTTCGAGCAGCCCGTGGCGATGACAACGGTGGAACATCCTGGGCATCCTGAGGTGACAACAGCTACAGGGTTGCTGGGGCAGCCAGAGGCAGCAATGGTGCTGGAGTTGCCAGGACAGCCAGTGGCAACCACAGCGCTGGAGTTGTCTGGGCAGCCTTCGGTGACTGGGGTGCCAGAGTTGTCAGGGCTGCCTTCGGCAACTAGGGCACTGGAGTTGTCAGGGCAGTCTGTGGCAACTGGGGCATTAGAGTTGCCTGGGCAGCTTATGGCAACTGGGGCACTGGAGTTTTCGGGGCAGTCTGGGGCAGCTGGAGCACTGGAGCTTTTGGGGCAGCCCCTGGCAACGGGGGTGCTAGAGTTACCAGGGCAGCCTGGAGCGCCAGAGTTGCCTGGGCAGCCTGTGGCAACTGTGGCGCTGGAGATCTCTGTTCAGTCTGTGGTGACAACATCGGAGCTGTCAACGATGACCGTGTCGCAGTCCCTGGAGGTGCCCTCGACGACAGCGCTGGAATCCTATAATACGGTAGCACAGGAGCTGCCTACTACATTGGTGGGGGAGACTTCTGTAACAGTAGGAGTGGATCCCTTGATGGCCCAAGAATCCCATATGTTAGCTTCTAACACCATGGAGACCCATATGTTAGCATCCAACACCATGGACTCCCAAATGCTAGCATCCAACACTATGGATTCTCAGATGCTAGCATCCAATACCATGGATTCCCAGATGTTAGCCTCTAGTACCATGGACTCCCAGATGTTAGCCTCTAGCACCATGGACTCCCAGATGTTAGCAACTAGCTCTATGGACTCCCAGATGTTAGCAACTAGCTCTATGGATTCCCAGATGTTAGCAACTAGCTCCATGGACTCTCAGATGTTAGCAACCAGCTCCATGGACTCCCAGATGCTAGCAACCAGCAGTATGGACTCCCAGATGTTAGCAACCAGCTCTATGGACTCCCAGATGTTAGCAACCAGCAGTATGGACTCCCAGATGTTAGCAACCAGCAGTATGGACTCCCAGATGTTGGCAACCAGTTCCATGGACTCCCAGATGTTAGCATCTGGTGCTATGGATTCTCAAATGTTAGCTTCTGGCACTATGGATGCTCAGATGTTAGCATCTGGTACCATGGATGCACAAATGTTAGCATCTAGTACCCAGGATTCTGCTATGATGGGTTCAAAGTCTCCTGATCCCTATAGGTTAGCTCAGGATCCTTACAGATTAGCTCAGGATCCCTATAGGTTGGGTCATGACCCCTATAGGTTAGGCCATGATGCTTACAGGTTAGGACAAGACCCTTATAGATTAGGCCATGATCCCTACAGACTAACTCCAGATCCCTATAGGGTGTCACCCAGGCCCTATAGAATAGCACCCAGGTCCTATAGGATAGCACCTAGGCCATACAGGTTAGCACCTAGACCCTTGATGTTAGCATCTAGACGTTCTATGATGATGTCCTATGCTGCAGAACGTTCCATGATGTCATCTTATGAGCGCTCTATGATGTCTTATGAACGCTCTATGATGTCCCCTATGGCTGAACGCTCTATGATGTCGGCCTATGAGCGCTCCATGATGTCAGCTTATGAACGCTCCATGATGTCTCCAATGGCTGAGCGTTCTATGATGTCAGCTTATGAACGCTCTATGATGTCAGCTTATGAGCGGTCCATGATGTCTCCTATGGCTGATCGATCTATGATGTCCATGGGTGCCGATCGGTCTATGATGTCATCGTACTCTGCAGCTGACCGGTCTATGATGTCATCGTACTCTGCAGCTGATCGATCAATGATGTCATCTTACACTGATCGATCAATGATGTCCATGGCAGCTGATTCTTATACTGATTCTTACACTGATTCCTATACGGAGGCATATATGGTGCCACCTTTGCCTCCTGAAGAGCCCCCAACAATGCCACCATTGCCACCTGAGGAACCACCAATGACACCCCCATTACCTCCTGAGGAACCACCAGAGGGTCCAGCATTAGCAACAGAGCAGTCAGCACTAACAGCTGACAATACTTGGTCTACAGAGGTGACATTACCTACTGGAGAATCTGTATCACAGTCTGAGCCTCCTATGAGTCAAAGTGAGATTTCAGAGCCTTTGGCAGTACCTGCTAGTTATTCAGTGTCAGAGTCGGAGACTTCAATGTTAACATCTGAGGCTGTTATGACTGTTCCAGAACCTACACGAGAGCCCGAGACTTCAGTTACATCAACACCAGTTGAGTCTGCTGTAGTAGCAGAACATGAAATGGTTCCAGAGAGACCAATGACTTATATGGTGTCTGAGACTACCATGTCAGCTGAACCACCTGTGCTAACATCAGAGGCTTCTGTTGTGTCGGAGACATCAGACACATATGATTCCATGAGACCATCAGGACACGCTATCTCAGAGGTATCCATGTCAGTCTTGGAGCCAGCAGTAACTGTTTCACAGCCAACAGAGAGCCAACTAGAGCCCCCATCCATGGCTGTCCCAGCACCTTCCACTATGACTACCACAGAATCTCCTGTTGCTGTCCCAGAAATTCCTGCTGTGGCTGACCTTGAACCTCCCATTATGGCTGTTCCAGAACCCCCAACTGTGGCTGTCCCAGAACCCTCTGCTGTGGCTGTCCTAGAACCTCTTGTGGCTGCTCCAGAGCCTCCTGCCATGACTACTCCAGAACTTTGCTCCTTCTCTGTCTCAGAACCTCCTGTGGCTGTCTCAGAGCTTCCAGCTTTGGCTGATCCAGAGCATGCTATCACTGCAGTGTCAGGTATTTCTTCCCTGGAGCCTTCTGTGCCTGTCTTGGAACCAGCAGTATCAGTCCTTCAACCTGTTACGATTGTCTCCGAACCGTGTGTTCCTGTCCAGGAACCCACTGTGGCAGTTTCAGAACCTGCTGTCATAGTCTCAGAGCACACTCAAATAGCATCACCTGAGATGGCCGTAGAGTCTTCACCAGTAATAGTGGACTCTAGTGTTATGTCATCACAAATTATGAAAGGAATGACTTTACTTGCTGGTGATGAAAATCTTGGTCCAGAGGTTGGCATGCAGGAGACTCTGTTGCATCCAGGTGAAGATCCACATGATGGAGGACACTTGAAAAGTGACTTGTATGAAAATGAGTATGATAGAAATGCAGACCTTACTGTAAACAGTCATTTAATTGTTAAAGATGCAGAGCATAATACAGTGTGTGCTACTACCATTGGTCCTGTTGGTGAAACAAGTGAAGAGAAAATTTTGCCTATTAGTGAGACTAAGGAAATCACACAATTGGATACCTGTCCTGCTGTTAGTGAGGCTGATGTAGGAAGAAGTCTGTCTTCGCAGCTTGCTCTGGAACTGGATACAGTTGGAACTAGTAAGGGGTTTGAATTTGTCACAGCATCTGCACCCATTTCAGAGAGTAAATATGATGTTGAAGCATCTGTAACTACTCAAGATACTGAGCATGACATGGTAATTTCCACCAGCCCTAGTGGTGGCAGCGAAGCAGACATAGAGGGACCTTTGCCTGCTAAAGACATTCATCTTGATTTGTCATCAACTAATCTTGTTTGTAAGGATGTGGAAGACTCATTACCTATAAAAGAGAGTGACCAGGCAGTGGCAGTGGCAGTGGCTCTGAGCCCTAAAGAAAGCAGTGAAGAGACACCAGTACCTCTTCCCAACAGAGAAGTGGTTCCTGATTCAGGATACTCTGCCAGCATTGATGACATTAATGAAGCTGACTTAGTGAGGCCATTGCTTCCTAAGGACATGGAGCGTCTTACAAGCCTCCGAGCTGGCATTGAAGGACCTTTACTTGCTAGTGAGGTTGAACGTGACAAGTCAGTTGCCAGTCCAGTTGTAATTAGTATACCAGAAAGAGCTTCAGAGTCCTCTTCAGAGGAAAAGGATGATTATGAAATTTTTGTAAAAGTTAAGGACACACATGAAAAAAGCAAGAAAAATAAAAACCGTGACAAAGGTGAGAAGGAGAAGAAAAGGGACTCTTCATTAAGGTCTCGGAGTAAGCGTTCCAAGTCTTCTGAACATAAGTCACGTAAGCGTACCAGTGAGTCTCGTTCTAGAGCAAGGAAGAGATCATCTAAGTCCAAGTCTCATCGTTCTCAAACACGTTCACGGTCACGTTCAAGACGCAGGAGGAGGAGTAGCAGATCAAGATCTAAGTCTAGAGGAAGACGGTCTGTATCAAAAGAGAAACGCAAAAGATCTCCAAAGCATAGATCCAAGTCCAGGGAAAGGAAAAGGAAAAGATCAAGCTCCCGAGACAACCGAAAAACAGTTCGAGCTCGGAGTCGAACTCCAAGTCGTCGGAGTAGGAGTCACACTCCTAGTCGGAGGAGACGATCTAGATCTGTTGGTAGAAGGAGAAGTTTCAGCATTTCTCCCAGCCGCAGGAGCCGAACCCCCAGCCGCAGGAGCCGGACCCCCAGCCGAAGGAGCCGGACCCCCAGCCGAAGGAGCCGGACCCCCAGCCGCAGGAGCCGAACTCCCAGCCGAAGGAGCCGGACCCCCAGCCGCAGGAGAAGATCAAGGTCTGTGGTAAGAAGACGAAGCTTCAGTATATCACCAGTCAGATTAAGGCGATCAAGAACACCTTTGAGGAGAAGGTTTAGTAGATCTCCCATTCGTCGGAAAAGATCCAGGTCTTCTGAAAGAGGCAGATCACCCAAACGTCTAACAGATTTGGGTGAGTCATGCATTACGTTGTAATAGAGTATGATTTAAAATTAATTTCTGATGATCTTGAATCAAAAGTAAAATTTTGGGTTATTGATTTAAAGATCATTAGATTATGTTTAGAAAAGGGGGGGGGTATACTTAAAAGGTTAAAAAGACCTGCTGTGGGGAATGTATTAGAGCTTTGATGTGTGTGTACTTGGGATTTTGCCTTAATTAAAAAATAGATGGAGATACCTTGTGACAAGTCAGATTATTGTGTGTTTCATTTCAACACATGACTTTGCAAATCAGCAGAATTTTCAGTAATTTTTATTGGGGGAGGCTCTTTCCTTTTGTTGGTCCCTCCTTCCTTCCCTCCCTCCCTTCCTTCCTTCCTTTTCTTTCTTGAGTCAGGGCCTTAGTCTATAGTTCTTGGTGTCCTGGAACTTAACTGTGTAGCCAGGCCAAAGTGGTTATTTTCTTTCCTCAGATTCCTGATGGCAGGGATTTCAAACTGAGCCACCATGCCTGACTTATCTTAAGGTGGCAGTCTAGGATTCTTAAATGGGTTTGATGGGTTATTGAAATTAAGAAATTTTGTATTTGGGAGTTGGTCAACTGAATTAATGATGCAACCTTTTCAGTGAAGTGATAATCTGTTTATAAAAATAAATGTTTTTTCTTATTAAAACTGCTGGGTAATTTATCCTGTTTCCAATAGATAGGACATTCTTGGTTTGTAAAGACAGTGAAGAGAGTAGAATTTGTATTTAGTTTAGCAAGAGTTTTCTGATGTCTCTTTTCTAAGAACAGAGAAACAGTTGGTAATTCTCATTGATTTTTAAGTTAGTGTAAGAAGTTGGTAGAATGCCTTCCTTTTACCAAAGGACAATACTTAGAAGAGTAGAATGTAGTAATTGCCTTAGTGTAGGGGGCACATTTGCACAGTGGAGAGGAATGCTAATTCTCACTCAGTGAAGGCTTGTTGAAAGAGATGACACTTGGAGCTTAACAAAGGATCACTCTGTTTTCAGATTATAATGATGTCCTACATAGTCAAGAGACTAGCATTTATAGCCCCTTTGTAGTTGAGGTTGACCTTAAACTTCTGATTCTTCTGCTACCCAAGTGCCAGGGAGAGCAGTTTCATAGAATGCTGAGGCTTGAGCCCAGGGCTGGGCCTGTACATGTTTGGTATGCATTCTTCAATTGAATTGCATTCCTAGTATGAAAATAAGAATGGTTTAAGGTCATGCTAATTTTAGGAAATAACATTGCTTTTGGCAGACTTGTGCCTTATAATTCCTGGTTAGTTGGTCTTTATAGATTCACAGTAAGCTAGTGTGTGTAGTATTTGAATTGGAAACAATGTTAATTTTTGACAAGGACCATCCACCTGAATCATGGCTCAAGCTTGGGGCAGAATACTTACTGGTGCCTGTAATTTACTGTACATTTTGCTTTTGACAGAGCCAAAAACATATAGCTTTTAGGAAAACTGCTTCCTGTATTCTTCCTCTTACAGATAAGGCTCAATTACTTGAAATAGCCAAAGCTAATGCAGCTGCCATGTGTGCTAAGGCTGGTGTTCCTTTACCACCAAACCTGAAGCCTGCACCTCCACCTACAATAGAAGAGAAAGTTGCTAAAAAGTCTGGAGGAGCTACCATAGAAGAACTAACTGAGGTAAGCTAGACAGAATTTGTTTCCATTCTTAAATGGATTTTTCCATGGATGTTGACTCTGGAGCGTGCCAAAACCTGAATTGTGGGCTGAACTGATAATGGCTGGCACCGAGTGCCCAAAACCCGAAATACAGATGTGGCAGCGGCAGAAGCTCTGTTTAGCAGGCCATTATCCGGGATGGCTAAGCTCCGCTAGCTAAAAAGTTACTTCCCATTACTTTTGCTTTCCAGTTTTAGAAGCCAAACTGACTGAGGAGTGGAACGGTTCGTTTGAATGGAGGAGGTGTTGAGTGAGCAACACGCAGAAGCTCGCCTACAGTTTCGTTTCCATTCACGACGTGTTCACTGATCGCCAAGAGTGTACTGCATATACGCAAAGACACAGACAATCTTCAGAAATGATCTTTTGCCACCGGAGCTTGGAAATTAATGAGAATAGCTGGCCATTGCCTGAAAGGAACTTCTTTCGCATCAACATTTCGGGTTTTGGCTGTTTGGTACCAGCCATTGGCGATAATGGCCGGCCATTATCAGTTCTTCCTGCGGTTCGGGTTTTGGCAGTAACATATTTTAAATATACTTATTTTTGTTTTAAAAATTTGATCTTTTGAAATTGAGGCTTTTGGGGGGAAGCTTTGTTTTACTTTAATATTTTTTTGTGTGTGTGGGAAGACGCTGAAATACTGCTGCTAGGATCCAGAAATAACACACTGTTTCATATACTGAAACTTGTTATTGGCTAGCCTTATGCCAGCCTGCCACTGTCAGCATATTCTGTTACCATTGGTTACATGCTTGATACACTCTTGTGTTTTTGGCTAATTGAGCTTTTTAATTCTATTGTAATATTTTCAATTGATAATAGATGTGATAAATTCTGCTTGTATAGACAGGTCTACTAAAATTTACTCTTAACCTTTTTATACATGGAATCTGTCCTTTGCTTCTGAGGAAGGAATTGACTTTCTATGTTGGACTGCATCAATTGTGCCCTCTCCATCATGCCTTATTTTCCATTCTTAAGTTACAGTCCTGAAATAAATTTTAAAAAACATTTATGGAGAGAGATGTTACTATTTACCCTGCCACAAATGTTTAAAATCTTTTACCATACATTTGAGATTATAAAGTTTCTTAATTTGTTTCTTCACTTAGATTCATTATAGTATGAATTATAACGTAGAAAAGACCTAGCTAAAGCCTCTGTTGCTTACCAGATGCAAGCTCTTATCTAAAACTCTGAGCGCTTAGCGGTCGCTGGTGTCTGCTCATCTTCAGCGCTCTTGCCCTCTGACGAGTCTCTCCCAGCGTGCTCACCACCACCTGACCAAGACGACTTCCCTTTCCTTCCAATTCCTTGTTCTTTACTGTGGGAATTTTGCTTAGAACTCTTGAAGGAATATTCTTTGATACTTAAACCCTGCCTGAATACTCTCTTAAACCTTTGTTCTTTTAGCACTTATGTACCGTTTGTATTATATCAGTTTGCACTTGTTATTGTGTTGCTCTGTAAAAAGGTTCTTCAATTACTTCATGTGTATGTACTTTTGTCTCGTATTAGATTGTAAGCTCCTTTGGAGCAGGGACCATGTCTTTTCCCTTTTTTATCTTTTTCCTTCTTTTCTTTTCTCTTTCTCTCCTTCTTTCTTTTTCTTTTTTCTTTTTTCTTTTTTTTTTTTTTGTATTTTTTCCCAAGACAGTGCCCAGTACAGTGCTCTGCACATAGTAGGTGCTCAATAAATGTTGTTGACTGACTGAGCAGCCAGTGTGTGTTTAAATAGCTAATGATCTAAATGATGGTTTTCTAAGCTATCATAAATGTTGATTACTTGAAATTGATCTTATATTATTTTGACATATTACATGCTGTTTTTGTAAACCATATTCATCTTTTGTTTGTTTTTACTTTAAAGAAATGCAAACAGATTGCACAGAGTAAAGAAGATGATGATGTAATAGTGAATAAACCTCATGTTTCGGATGAAGAGGAAGAAGAACCTCCTTTTTATCATCATCCCTTTAAACTCAGTGAACCCAAGCCCATTTTTTTCAATTTGAATGTGAGTATTAGTCAAGTGCTATGGACTGATGAAGAGCACGGCTCGTGGGGCTGTTTTAAAACCCATGTGGAGTTTAACTGTTGTGATGAATAGTGACATCATCTCCTGAACATAGGGCTGGGAGAGTTGTTCTGAGGTAGTGTGTGTGCCTAGGATGTGTAAGGATGTAGGTTCAACTCCTGGCACTGACAAAATAAAAGGATCCTTTCCTTTAGACTGCATTGAAATTCTTTACAAACTGTAGATGGTGTCTTTTAAGAATGGATTCTGATTAAATACTATATTTCAGATTGCTGCAGCAAAGCCAACTCCACCAAAAAGCCAAGTAACATTAACAAAGGAGTTTCCTGTGTCATCCGGATCACAACATCGGAAAAAGGAAGCAGATAGTGTTTATGGAGAGTGGGTTCCTGTAGAGAAAAACGGTGAAGAAAGCAAAGATGATGATAATGTTTTCAGCAGCAGCTTGCCCTCAGAGGTAAGTAGGAGGAACACCACATGTTTGTTTTAATATCTGAATCTTCCATTTTATTGTTATTTTATATCTGATTTGGATTCTGTTTCACTCTTCTTAGGGCCGGGTTAAACGGCAGGGCCGGGTTAAACGACAGATGAAACAGCCCGCAGCTTCTCATTTGACAGTAACTCGATGCAATTCACTTTGTGGGACGAAGCCACAAAGTGAAAAGCATCGAATTGCAGAGAAAAGTGTTATCACATCCCTACCCAACATTGGGCCCTCCATGCACTTGTGGGAAGGTAGCCCAAGGTACAACTATTTAGCTTCCCGTTTTGCTTCAAGGCTCTATAGCTCTAGATTTTGGTGGTAGCAAGTTTATTGGGTGGAGGGATTGAGGGGAGAGAAGGCAGATCCTCAGGTTCAACACAAGAACTGCATTGAAAAAGTTACCTTAGGCTGATGTGAACATCTTGGGTACATAGCCCATTGCCCTTACGTGATGGTATCTTACTATTTCTCTGGGTTTTTTAGTAAGTCCCTTCCATGTGCTACCTTAGCCCTTTGGAATTCTTGTGTTTAACCTAGTGTTCAGCCTTGGTTCTCTATTCCCTTCTCCTTCCCCTCTTTGCTACTATTAAAAGTTGGAGGAGTGGAATTTATATATTGAAATTTCTCAAGGCAATAGTTGTATCTTGTCAAAATGACACAGTAACAATGCCAAATGTCAAAACAACCCCATTAAAATGCCGCCTGATTAAGTACTGTGCTGCTAATAAATACAGTGCACATGAGAACAGCAAAACTGTATATATATGTAAATATATATATATCTGTATCTTTGTATGTATCTCTGTATCTGTATCTTTGCTGTGTCTTTTAATAAACAGTTTACTTTTATTTAACTTGTTGTGCAAAATCACGCTTGGGGATGGGAGGGTGGAGACTTGAGTAGGGGAGGTGGGGGTTAGAGACTAGCAGCCGTCACCTTGCCCTTGGTTTCCAAAGCCTTGAGTTCGTCTAAGGATTGGACTTAGAGACCTGATGTCCTTATGGACTCCTTTTTCCTGCAGTTCTGGGGTATGTAGGTCTGAGAGGCCTCTGCTCTTCACTTGAGGTTCCCTACTTTGTCCATAAACATTTTCCAGTGTAAACACTTGCAATTCTACAAATAAACCTTATGAATCAAAGTAAACAGAGCTCAGATCAAACTATTTCATGCAGTACTTTTCCCCAGAGAAATTCAAAGGCGACATTTTCACTGAGTTTTTTTGACCTGCGGCATTTTGAATGGGAACAGTTCTTCTATATAGTAATGCTCAACTAAGTGCCAGTGCAGCTGACTTATTTATAGTTAAAGGTGGTGATGGTCGGTATTCACATGGAGCTCAGCAACAGAAGCATATTCCACCGTCACCAGTGAGGAGAGGCTGCTTTGAACAGTACTTTACAAGTTTAGTGCTCATTTACTAATCCTCAAATCAGGCTACTGCCACATCTCAGGAGGGAAAGCTAACTGACATTTACAGCTAACTTAATTTTCTTGTAATAGCTGGATATAAACCATGTGAGGGCGGTACAGATTTAGATGTCCTGATACATGCGCTTGGGTAATTTATTACAGATTAAGTATTTAAACAGTTGGAAAAAACATAGCCAGTTGGATAAAACAACAATCTCCTATTTGGCAAAGACTTAGAAATATTGTAGAATTCTTACAAACTTTCCTGAGAAAATTTATAACTGTTGAATCATGGGGAAAATGCTTAGTACATGTTGATTATACTTTTTGACCAAGAAAAAGTTAATATTTATGACTGCCATCTTCATTCTCAACACTAAGTGATGTTTTAGTTTTATTTCCTATCAGAAGTTAGGTTCTCATTAAGGGGCAGTGTTGAGAGAGGATGGCAACACTGAATGAAAGGAGCGCTCTCCCCTGCTCAGAGGAATAAAGCATGGTGTCTTCCTTGGAAGAGAACACTGTTAAAGGCGCCAAAGGAAAACTGACAGATGATAATACTCAATTGTTAGTGACCACCTAAGTGTACTATTTATGTAGAGCCAGTGACTACTTAGGTTGACATACTTTGGAAGCAATGACCCTTCTGATTTTAGTAGGGCTTCAAATGAGTTGTTTTGTTTGTTTTGTTTTTTGACTTTTTTTTTTAAATGGCAAGTTAGTGTTTGTTTTTTTTTTAAATCAGTCTTTTTGTTTTAATGAGTATAATTGAAGTTTATGGTTCTTCAGTCTTGATCATAAAACACTTCAGCAAAAATGACAGAATTTTATCTTCACAAGGGCTAAGTTGTCCTTATAATTCCTAATCCCACAACTGTCTTGCACCTGAGTGTGCTGCTGTGAGCACATAGACACGGACGAAACTGCGCAAATCCATGTCATGGAAAACAGCTCATCAGATCCTTCTGCCATAGCAGCATCTTCCCAGAAGCCAGCCAGGAGCATCCTCAGGAAGGAGTGACTACAGAACGTTCACCAGATTTGGGTGAATCTGAGTTATAAACAAAAAAGTTGGAAAATATTAAAAGAGTAGTCCTCAAGGGCAGTGCTTTAACAAGGTTAGCACAGGGTTATTGGCTAGAACATTAGAGTAGTACAAATGTGCAGGTGGAGTGATCTGACTGTGGTCATAACCACTAATTTGGAATTTACACATACATTGCTTTATAGCTGCCCAGTTCTAGTTATTGCTTGGATGTTAACATTTCTGTCTTGAGCAGTTTGCCAGGTTTGTATTGCTGGATCTGTCTATATCCTATTAGCTAAAATTCTCTTGAAATTGGAAACTCTTAGTGTATGAAGTTTATCAGCAGTAACATCTTGGACAAGGACAAAAACTGTAACTGCAGCTAAAGTATAGGCTCTTGAATTAGATACTCTACAATGATGTGTGACGTTGTTTGCTCTAGATTTTTATAATAAGCTGTTAGCTCTGAATTTACTGAAGCATTTAGGAGAAAAATAATTCGTTTAGATAAATTCAATTATTCTATAAAGTTTTGAATAATAAAAATTTTGAATAATATTCATGATTCATTAAAAATCAGTGACTTAGGATGTTCTATGTTGACATGCCTTTTCATTTTGAAGTTGACAGCATATTGTATAACTGGATCAGTTTAATAATTTTGTTAAGTATTGTAAATGCTAGAGGTTTTTTTTTGAGTATTTTGTTATAGGTTTCTTTTATATTCTTTGGGGTATCTGCAGTCACTTGTGTAGAAAATAATCTACTTTAGCCTATCACACTTAACTTTTAATCACTGACATTCTGTGAAATTCTTACAATACACTATTTTTTGTTGTTTTTAGAAATCACTGGGCTTATGGAGCAGATGTTAAAGTACACAATATGTAAAAGGGAGCCTCTGTGTGATTATGGGACATGAAACCGGCTAACTTGATAATAGTGGCAGTTTTTAGAGGAAAATGGGCTTGTTTATTAACATGGGGGAGGGGAGGAAGTGGGGGGTTTTGTGTAGTAGTGCCTCCACATTACAGATGCACATCTTAGACACTGCAAGCAATGGGACCTGCTCGCCTATCAGTGTGGTAATAATGTGACAAATGTCTCACAGAATTTGAAAAAAATCTTTTATAGAAGGGCTTTATCTTGGGACATTTTCCATGTTTTATACACTGGTTAAGATTTTAAAACTGTATTCAATGTAGCAATTATCAGCCATTAATTTCCTGAAATTCTAAGTTGTTATCTGTGTAGATTTTTTTTTCTTTTATTTTTGGTGATTTTTGTTTTCTAAGACAGTGTCTCTACATAGCTCTGGCTGGCCTGAACTCTATGTAGATCAGGCTGGCCTCAAACCAGATCCATGTGCCTCTGTCCCCTAAGTGCTGGGAATAAAGGTGTGTTCCACTATGCCCAGCTAGCTCTAGTATCTTTGTGTTTTAATTAGGCTATGTAATATAGTCCTTTATGTTTTAGCATATAATATGGATTTCCTTGAAACATTGGGTAAAATTCTTGGTAGATTTTAAAACCTTTTCTCCCATCATTTGTGGAGACAATGTAACCATAGTCTTGCACGTACTGAGAATGCACTCCATTGCTGAGCTATACATACTCCTAGCCCATGACTACTCTCACTCTGAAGATATTTTTACACAAAATTAGGAAATTAAGAAAAATTCTCATGTGACCTTGCTTTATTTTGCTAATAAGTCTGTTGAATAAATACAGTTGTATTAGGAAATAGTTGTAATTAAAACATCAAGGTTATTATATCAAACATGCCTTTTAAGTGAAATGTAAATTTACTATGAAACTTACTAAAGGTCTATTTTGGGCTAGAACGACTATTTAGGTTATTTCTCAATAATGTTTATAAGAAAAATATCATTGGTAAATATGCCTATAAAAGATGGATTCTTAGTTATTGTTTTTAACTTGAGAAGATTTAATTTTTGGAGCTTAGTGCATTTTTTATGGCTTATAGTTGGGAATTGGAGGGTCTGCCTGGAGTGAGCAGACACTTTTCTCAGTGTCTTAGATTTTAGTTTCCCTGTCACTTAGATTTTCAAGTTGCTCTTAAACCAAAGCAAGTCTAATAACAAGGCCATGAGATGGTTTCATTTGGTGGTTTGGTGGAATAACTCCACTTGACAGTTTAGGTGACATTTCAGGTAGGTCTAGGAAACATAAATCTTGATCTGAAATAACTATATTCACATTGAAAGCATGGAGCAGATTTGAGTCCCAGGAAGTAAATCAACTCACAGTAAAAGCAAAAGGTGAATACAGTGTGTTGGTATGATTGTGCATAGGCTGTCTTTATGTAGGCCTTAAAAAATATTAAGCACAGATAATGTAATGTTTAATAAGCACAAATTATGGATTTTTTTTAATGCCGATTGCCAAAAAAATATGCTTTGTTGAAAAGTGATTTAGTCAAAGGAGTCTTGGATAATTTCAACGAAGATGACAGAATAATATGCAAGGAAATTTGATGTTGGAAAAAGAACACTTAGTCCTTATACATAAAATATTATTCTTAGTCCTAAGCTTCCTTTGGTATACTTTATTTTTCTAGGAGTTATACACATAGTATACAGTGAGATTACATCAGCTTCTACTTACGAAAAAGAAAGCTCTCTTACTGATTTATTTGTAATTTGCATGCAGTATTTACTACTGATTCTTCATATGTGAAAAAAGTAAATCCTTGTATCAGATAATACTTTATAAAAAACTATGTGAAATAACTGGAAAATTTAAGGGTGGCTTTAAAAAGTTAAAATTGCATCTGCTTAGATCAAAGGCTTTGTTTCCATTTGATAAATTGTGATGCTGATGCCCTGCTTGACACATGCTAGATGACTGAACCACACCTCAGCCTTCCCCTTAGTTTTAAGAGGTAGACTGATAGTATTTTGGGGGAAAACTTAAACACTTAAAAATCAGCGTTATTTCTATATTATGGTAATAAGTGTTTGTAAATTCAAAATAGCTATATACTGGATACATATCAAAGTCTTGGGTTCTCAGGATCGCAGCGTGCCCACGCCCAGCTTTGCTCGTGTAAGCCTGTTGAGAAGCGAAGAGCCAAACAGATTCTTGTGGTGCTCTGCTTCGTATCCACAGAATGAGCTTACTGCTCTGGAAGCCACAGTAATTATCAAGTAGAGCATGAGGAATTAGTAAAGTTATAAACTACCATCTTAAGTGAAGTGGCTTGTTAGTACAGACTACAAATTATAACTCTATAATGAAACTCAACAGCTACAGTTTGATAATGTAGTAAATACACAGATGAAATCAGTCAGAATTTAGTTTTGCCTCTGAATACATGATAACTAACTTACCTTAAATGTCTTCTATTTTCCAGGAGTGCCCTCTTTGCCTTTTGAGTCTTCTCATTTTCCAAGAGTCTTAATATGTAGACTATTGTTTGTTTATTTTTTTACATGTAGCATCTAAAGATATAGAAGTACCTGAGAGTATTAGGGGACTGTGGTAATTTGGGATAATTATCTATGTTTTCTTTCTTAGCCTGTGGACATTTCAACAGCAATGAGTGAACGGGCACTTGCTCAGAAGAGACTCAGTGAGAATGCATTTGACCTTGAAGCCATGAGCATGTTAAATCGGGCTCAAGAACGGGTATGTGTTTTTTTCTAATGTTTAAATGAGAATTTCACTAACTAGATGGCTGAATCATTGTGGGGTGTGGTAGCGGGGACTGGAGACTCAGTTATATATGCTGTTTTATATTTTATACTTCTTACACTTTGTTATAGTAACTTAGAAAATGACTTGATCTAATCATCAAGAAAAAATGCTCCTTACATACTATGGCTAGAATCTACAGTCTTAGGTGCACATAGAGCCCACAACAACTCCATGAACTATAACTTCCTTTCCATGTTTCAGCAAAGTAAACTTGCTATACTTGGTATGCATTAAATGCAATATGAATGGTACTTTGATTGTATTACACACTAGGTGTTGGTGAGCAATGTCTACTTTTTATAAAATAGTTTTCTGTTGATTGTCTATATTATGCCAATAGATAGGTATAGATCATTATCCTATAGGAGTAGCTAGAGATCTAGACTGTCTTGAATGCCTATGTATGATAGGTCAGATGACAAAGACAGCTTTGGCCATAAAGAGCATTTTTCTATTTATCTGATATTTTAAAGAAGGTGCTTTGAGATAATTTTTAGTTGGAGATGCACTGAACACCTTCAGTCGCATTAGTCAATTTCATGGAATTCTATAATACTTATTTTTAGAAGACTTGGAAAAACTTCAAACTTTAAATATCTGCCACTTTAGGCACCAAATCCTTTTTTTCCTCAGTGAATTAAACTGTTACTAGTGTGGCACTTTGATCAGATCAGTAATTTTACTTATTGAAGATGCCTTCTTTTTCCTCAGATTGATGCCTGGGCTCAGTTGAACTCTATCCCTGGGCAGTTCACAGGAAGTACGGGAGTGCAAGTGCTGACACAGGAACAGCTGGCTAATACTGGTGCCCAAGCCTGGATTAAAAAGGTACACAAACTGTCAAAAAATACAAAGCTAAGTTGTTTTTTGCTTTTGTTTTTATAATAATACATTAGAAATGCAGAGGCAAGTGACTAACCTAAGTTCCTGAGTAATCTACTATGTATATGCTCCAGGATGGACACTGAAGATGGGCTGAGATCCTGACACAGTCAATGCCAAATGTATAAATATGGCTCAAGAGCCACTCACTTTATATCTGGAGGTTGTTCTTTTTCATATTTTTTTTGCTGTTGGTTTTGGTGGGGGTGGTTTTCTTAACTCTTTTGGATGCTAACTGTAGCAGGTGCTGTTCAGAATATTCCACAGTTCCTGTTGGACTACTAACCTAATCATTTCAGAGCAGTGGTTCTCAACATTTTTCATCATGGGATACTTTATTACAGGTTTAGTTTTGGTGGATCACTATCCCCAAGAACCCCTTGCTACCCTAATATTCCATTCCTCTGTCCTTGTCCTCTTGTAGTGCCTGCACCCGCTTATAAATGCCTTTGCTCCTGCCTCTTATGACGTCTAGCCCCAGGTCCCTATATGGTGGTCAGCTATTAGATACAGCAAGTGGTTGGGAGGCCCTAATTAGTGCTGCATGTGGTAACCTTGTCATGGGACTGAGAGGTTGGGGCGGGAGGGTGCCTTGAATGTGGGGTGGGCAATTGTGAAGGGGAGGGTAACAGGGTGGGGTGGGCTGGAGATAACTATCTGTGGACCACCATTTAGGTCCTGGTGGCCTCTGGTGATCCACAGGCTCAATTTGAGAACCACTGACTTCATGAAAAAACAGGATATGTAAGACCTAAAATCAAGGGAGAGGACGGACATCTCATGCTGCGAAGATGTAGGTGCACCTGGTCTGTGATTCCTGCAGTGAGATTTGTCATCTCCACCTACGGCTACCTCATTGTTGGGGGAGTCTTAGGTGGTTATAAAAGGGTTTTCTGAAGAAACAAGGTCTGCTGAAGGGCTGTGGTTTGGTTGGATGGGTGATGGGAAATTTGTTTCAGGAAACTGGGAGGCTGCACGGTCTCTTGGATTGGGAAGGTTTCTTTGTCCTGCTGTACTCCTGACTCCTTGTATGATCGTGGGCAAGTAATTCCTCAGAATTTGTGTCTCCCAAGTGTCAGGGGACTGGAGACAGGTTCTTGTGACGGCCTCAGAGAGTGACAAAGTGAAGGGTACTTACTGTTTGTAGAACTGGAATAAGTGCTATTCATAGGTGTGCTCAATTTCTCAAAGACAAAGTTTTTGTTGCCTTGGATAGTAAAACCATAACAGTTTCACAGTAGAAGCATTACCTGCGATTCTCTTTATTAACAGATTAATATAAGGCACCATACATCCTCATTGTGCTTGCCTGGTTTTCCCCTTAAGAAATAGTTGCACGAATATGTACCTAGGGATTGGTTTTGGAAAAAAAGGAATAATAATAATTGAATTTATTTTATATACTAATACTTTGTATAGGAAAGTGATAGTTGAAAAGTAGGGAAGTATTATGTTTTTACTTTTTTTGACACTGGATTTAAAACTTGACCTCGATTTAGGTAGTAATGAGCAAGTTTCCTACCACAGACCATATTCAATCCTTCATTCATCTGGTCTTGAAGCTGAGTGTTAAGGATCACAGGGAGTTAGACACAAAGTATTTTTCAGTATTTATGCCCATAATACTCGATGTACATTGCTAGGTACAAAGAAGCTTTAGGAAGGGCTTTCATTGTAAAGTATGCTGTTAATGTGTTTATATATAAAGAGCACAGGTAAGCGTGAGTGAGTTTCCAAGGTGAGTCTTTACTTCACATGTGGCTCCCTAAATACTTTGTCCCAAATATATTTTTGCAGTTTTTTAGTATGTTAATGTTTACCAGAACCTTTAAAATGATTTTGCTTTACATTTTTTATAGAATATAATCTGAGAAGCAAATCATTTTGATAAATTACTTTGTTCATCAAACCAAGCTTTACATTACAGAAGAAATCAGAAACTAAAAGGAAAACAATTTGTATTGAAGAATATCTGCTTTAATGAAAACCAGAGGAGTGTTAGTTTATTAAAATAGGCCTGTACATTTAGAAGTTATTAGGCAATAATTTCATTGATAAGTTTTGTTTATACCCATTAACCATATTCAGGAGATACTGAAAGGGTCATTTGGCTTTTTCATGGACCAGTACTGTCATTGTGTATTAAAACCCCAGGCAATGCCAACCAACACCCTCCATGTTCTTTAGTTTGTTTTAGAACACCTGTATATTAAGAAAAAAATTTCATCAATAAACTCATTTATTAGTAAACCATTTAAAAGGTAATTCATTTTAAAGGTCCTTTATTTTCTCAAATGACTTAGGACTTGATTTCATAATAATTGTTAGTTATTGTGTGATCTCATTAGATTAAGACAGGTTTTTATACTGGGTATAGAGGGATGCGAAGATAATAGCAAACAGAAGCAGAATTGGAAAATGGGGTTAATTGGGGATTTATATTGTACTCTGTCTGTACAGTTGCCCTTTTTTTTAGGAGTGTTTCCTGGAAAAGAGGGGGAGATGAACCTGGAAGTAAGTAATTCTAGGTGTGTAGCATCAAGGCAGTTGATATCCAAGTATCAGCTAACTTTTCTCTTTACATCCACAATGCATGGCCTGCACCAAATAAGGAACTGAACCAGGGGTGTGTTTTTACCTCTCCAGCTGCCTCCTTCCATCAGAGCACCTTGTTGAACTTAATGTCTAATCACATGTCATTGGCATGTTTTCTTCCCAACGTTAAATTATAAAGCTGGGAAACAAAGTATGTATTTTACTGTACTGTAAAAACATAATTGTTAACTATTAACTTACTGAAAGAAGGAAAAATAGTGCATACTTCCTTGCTGAGCTAACAAAACATTTGACTCTGACTTTGTAATGACGATATATATTTGGCAGAGAGCATTAACCTAAAATCCTGTAATGATTGGAAATAAAACATGGTTCAGAGATGTTACAATTAGAAACAAAACCAAACACACATTGTTCAACAGTAGAATTCATCACTGGTAGAATGTGCTTTTAAAAAAGAGGCACTGGACATTTCTTAACTGGAGATCACTGACTGCTGACCGTGCTAGTGCACAGTTGTGCAGCTTAGGACATTAAGTGGTTTGCTGCTTTGATGGAAATTATGGTTCAGTGGGTTGGATACAAGAGAGATGATTGTTCACAGAATAACCTGTGAACTTTCACCCCTCTGTATGGAAACTTGTTTCAGGGCCAAATCCTTGTAGCTGTCTTCTTGCCCCGGTCAGTGCCAGCCGTACTATTCACAACACTGCTGCTACCGAGGCCTAGGTATGTAAACATTTAAGGAGTTTCTTAAAAGCCTTTTAACATCAAGCCAGGTTTTAGAAGAATTCAAATTTGGTATACTTACAGGGTATCTTATGTACTTATATACCAACTTATTTCATGTAAATTAATTTTGTTTCATAGGGATTTTCTAAGTAAAAATATTGATACTTGCCTTATAATAGAATGGGGAAGAGAACTGGGTGACAAATGTATGCTTCTTCACCGTCCAAACTACTTAAAAAACAATGTGTAGGTTTTATTCATAAACTAGGTATACCTGAGATAATACATTGACTGTTTTAACATTGCCTTCTTTTTATTTTGCAAGCTAAGAAGAGATACCAGTGAACCTAAATAGTGGACGAAAACAGGAGTGCTCTTGTTGTTGTTGTTGTTGTTGTTTTTGGAGGGGGGCACCGAGGGGCTACTGTTACAATTGCCATTTGACTTTCAAAGTGTTGGTAATTATAATTAGAACATATGCTACAGAACGTATTGAGTATAGAAGAACTTAAGTTGAATGCTATTACAGATCTAGAAGTACCATTAACCCGGTATTTCAGTTCTAACTGTAAAATGGGGGCATTTTACCTTCTGTTTTTCTTTGGATAGGATCAGTTCTTAAGAGCAGCCCCAGTAACTGGAGGAATGGGAGCTGTTTTGATGAGAAAAATGGGCTGGAGAGAAGGAGAAGGATTAGGAAAGAACAAAGAAGGAAATAAGGAACCCATCCTTGTTGATTTTAAGACAGACCGAAAAGGTAAGTTCTTCCTGAAGTTTATTACTTTTCAATTATTACATACTTTGGAGTCTCGTTACCTCTTTTTTTTTAATCCAACCTTATTTTGGTCCTGTGACCATGGACTAGATACAACCAATAATGAACAGCTTTTTGCTGGAGAAACCTTTTAACACATTTCTCACACATCAGCTTATTTCTACAGATTGGTAACATACTAGTTTGAGCTTTCAAAGGACAATATGCCTTGTGTTAGTCACTACTATGAAAATCTGCATGACTTTAAGAAAACAAACCTTTCTTGTTTCTGTTCATCGAGAACACATATGCTTGCTGGTTTTTCCATTGGTATTGTGTATGGGTGCATGAATGATACGGCAAGCCCCTGCACCCATCATACCAGTTAAACCATCCTCCTGATCTACTGTTTGTTTGTAAAATGGTTTGTGTATGTGGGTGTTTTGTCTGTGTGTGCCCATGGAGCCCAGAAGAGGGAATTGTATCTCCTACGGTTGTAAGCTGCCATATGGTTGCATGGAATCTAATCAGGGTCCTCTGGAAGAACAGCAGTTTGCTAACAGTTGAGCCATCTCTCCAGCCCATTTTGTTGTCTTCGTGGGTGGCCTGGATCTTGCAATTCCTGCCATGTTTCAGGCCTGCATCATCTGTTGCTTTATTTGCTAATCTTTATTTCTAAGGTGTCACCAGGCAGCCAGTAACATTCAAAGAGGAATCACAACAGGCTGTTAGCTGACTTTTCTGGTTTAAACCCTTAGGTATTTAAAATAGAGGCTGGGAGTGGTAGTACATGTCTTTCATCCCAGCAGAGGCAGGAAGATCTCTTATGCTTGAGAGCTTGTTCTACTTTGGAAGTTCCACTACAGCCATGGCTACAAAGAGAAATCCTGACTTTGTTGTTGTTGTTTTAAAAGTATCTTATAGCCCAGGTTGGCCTTGAACTTCCAATTTTACTGCCTTAACCTTCCCAAAATTTTGGATTATAGACATGTGCCACCATACAGTTTAGGCCTGATTTTTAAAAACTTGCCATGAATCCAGTCAGTGTGTTCTAATTCTAGGGCACATACACATCGAAATTCCTCAACATAATGTATGGCTTCTCAGACAGTGGCTGTATCCTAGAACAGGTTTGAGAGAGAGATATATTCTAGCATGTTCTTAACAATGAATTGGCTGAACGTTTGCTGTTTAAAGACAAGTGGAAAGTGGGAAAAACACTGTTGGGGCTTTATGACATTATTCCTGTGTCGTGGCCTTTTTCAGGAAGGTGTTATCTGAGAACTTAGGAACTTGTTAGGAGAGCAGGTACTGACTGATAGAGGGCTTTGTCTATCTTCCTTTGTGGTTTGGGGGGACCATACTCTTTACTACTCTCTATTTTAAAAAATAATGAATTAGTAAAGTTACCTGTAGTTAGTAGCTACCACCTCTTAGACTCTGAGATGCTGATGGTTACCTGACACTTCTCCGTATAGTTACCGTACACACAAATTTCTGTGTGCTTGTGTCAGGTTATTCCTCAGGCATCATCCACCTTCATTTTGGAAACGCTCCTATCGGCTTGGGGCCCACCTGCTTGTCTCCCAAGTGCTAGAATTACTAGTCTGTGCCAACACTGCTGGCTTTTCTGAACTCAGGCTCAGATCCTTATGCAAGTGCTTTGTTGCTGACTGAGCTATTTCCCTAGCTCCTTAAGTTTTATCTCTTCATAGGTATATGATTATAAAGGAAAAATAGAGTAAGCCAGTTTTGATATAAATCTGAGTCTTTAGTTGAAGGTATAGGTTTTTAGGTTTCAGTAGTGAGAGGTAGCTTTTCTCCATCTATTAAATTTTTAGGTAGAATATTAAATTTGCCTTTTTCCTCCTCCTTTTCAGGTCTTGTTGCAGTAGGAGAAAGAGCACAAAAGCGGTCTGGGAACTTCTCTGCTGCAATGAAGGACTTATCAGGTGAGAACAAGCCTGCTGAACTGCTCTTGCTTTTACCCATACCATCAATTCATAATTCCTTGCAAAGTTGGTAGAAATCTTTTCTAACTAGTTGTTTTTTCTCAATACAGGCAAACATCCCGTGTCTGCCTTGATGGAAATCTGTAATAAGAGAAGGTGGCAACCACCTGAATTTCTCTTGGTCCATGACAGTGGCCCTGACCATCGCAAACATTTCCTCTTTAGGGTAAATATGAACTTACATACTAATTACATCATGATGTTAGAGGGTTAAGGGATGAGTGTGATAAAACAAGTATTAATATTCTGTGGGTGGGTCATAGATGTGAATACGCGGGTAAAATGGGTTTTTATAAAAAGGATAAAAAATTAAAGGGGAGGGGCACGGGAAAATGCATTTTCTAGTGGAATATGGGGGTACTTTTATTAGGACTTTTTTAAAAAAAATGGAGACTTGCATTTATTTTGCAGTTTCCCCTTTAAATAATTTACTGCTTCTGGGCTGAGATTAATTTATATAATATGGGGTTTGTAATTTATAATTTGTTTTTAGAATTTAGTGAAAAAGTACAAAGCTAATAGATATTAAAGTTTGATGCTGTTCTTATTGTATGTTTTTCTTGAATAGGTATTGAGAAATGGAAGCCCTTACCAGCCCAATTGTATGTTTTTCTTGAATAGGTATTGATAAATGGAAGCGCTTACCAGCCCAGCTTTGCCAGCCCTAATAAGAAGCATGCTAAAGCCACAGCAGCTACTGTGGTTCTTCAAGCAATGGGCCTTGTACCAAAGGACCTCATGGCTAATGCCACTTGCTTCAGGAGTGCCTCACGTAGATAGATTGAGGTTTTATATTAATCATTTCAGATAATTTTACTCTGCATCACAATGTATTTCCTCCTTAATGTTGTAAATATTTCACAATTTAAGACATTGTGTAAAAAGCAATCTGTACAAACATCTCCAGGCTTTGGTTTTTGTACCATGGAAATTGTATTTAACCATACAGGGTTTTGGTATGTTTATATTGTTTACCTTAGTGATGTATTTGTTTAAGTGGCTAACATCAAAACAATTGTTTGAGGGCATCAGTAATATTCAGTGTGGAATGTTAAATAACGCTTTTATACTGTATTTTGTACTATGATGTAACCTCCCTTCCTTACGGCTAGGCTGCTGTAACCCTTGCCTGTAATCAGTGAAGGGCTGTGCACCTTGTACTATCTCACAATGGGTTCTGCTGGACAGATACTGGGCCAGTGTTATTAAGTTAATGAAGCAAGGTCTGTTCACAGGGCTGATGCCACCATCTCCCCTTTTGTAGAGATTATGAAGAGAAAGTGATACATTGTGTCATGATCAGTACTAAGTCCTGCATTCCCGTTAAAGCCACTTGGGTCATAAGAAGGAAGTCAAAATGGAAGTCCAACTAGAATTTTACTTCAGAGGCCAAGTACTTATTTAGTATGGCTTAAGTTGTGATATAGTTTTACTTTGATGTGCATTTTGAATTTCAGCTACACCTAGATAGACATAAATAATAAAAATGCTGTAACCAACTTATCTAATAAAAATTGGCAACCAGCCGCTATTTTGTTGACTGAGAAAAGTTTAAGTTTACGTTAATTTCTTTAGGGTCTTATAGAATATTCATGTGTATTACAGTGGTATTCATATGCTATGTCTCCAAACTTTATTTTCAAAAGCTTAAGGCCCAAATACAAACTTCTCTGGAATAAATGTGGTGTCTTACTCTCTGGCTTTCATGGAACACATATAACTAAGCACTGTATTTCTTACCCAATTCTTGTGATTTCTATGCACGTTTATTTAAAAATACTGAATTTTATACACACATGCAAACACAGATTACCTGTAAGCACACTAAATAGTAAGTTGACATGACTGAGCACCCAACACTTAGATGAAGTACAAAATATTCTACCATCTGACTTGTCACGTGCGACTGAGCATGCTTGAGAACAGAAGAACTAGGAAAAAATTAGTAAAAATGCTGATTTCCCTACAAGTCTTCAAAGAACTCTCTGCTAGTCTAAGGTACAAAAAAAACCAATGCTTTTGTTCTAATCATCTATATTAGTCTCAATGGAATAATTGCTACAGGTAATCTCAATTGTAATAACACACTGACTTTTCTTCTTGGGTTACAATAAGTTGCAGGGATAGAATTCTTATTTGAATTATCTGAGGCATTAAGGAAGCACCTTGCATCTTCACCTCTGAAAATGTATGAAAATAATAAAAGCAAAATGTTGGTTTAAAACCTAATACTATTGCATGTAATAAGTTAATATAAAAATGTTTAGGAACATTTCAGTATTTTAAAATATATTCTTCCAAATGAACTTTAAAAGCCAGAGGCCTACGAATCTTGAATTTCCTCGCTAGGAAGCTTTTTCCTCAGAGATTCCTTTTAGGCTTACTTTGGTGTTCAGGATCTCCAATTTAAAATGTAGTCACTCATTTCCACATTCCGTAAGGATGACTTCCCCAGCACTGGCATTTGGCTGAGCTGCTCCAGGGTTTTTGGGTGCAGCCCACAGTTAGCAAGGTCCTTATGAGCACATTTCTGCAGAAACACAAGTCCACATCCATAAAACACATTAGTTCTTGAACACCCAAGTTTTTGGTTTTTAAAAGATTTATATGTGTACACCAGAGCTGTTTTCAGACACAACAGAAGAGGGCATCAGATCCCATTACAGATGATTGTGAGCCACCATGTGGTTGCTGGGAATTGAACTCAGGACTTCTGGAAGAGCAGTCAGTGTTCCTAACCGCTGCCCATCTCCTGCTTGGAACACCAAGTTTTTAATAATCCCCATAAAGACTTCCAAATAAATGGCTCAGTCACAAGTAGAAGATGATCCTAATTTCTGTAGTATGAAAATCCTAAATTAACCAGTCTCTTAGACTTGATAGATACCAAGGCAATTAAAGCACTGTTGACAGCTATCTTTAAAAAGTCACAGTCCAAAATTAGTAACTGAATAAGGTTTGAAGATTGTTTAGTGTTGAAGCACTTGCTGTACAATTGTAGTAAGCAGAGTTGGGGGTATCTAGAACACACATGACTGCTGGGCAGACATGGTTTGTACTTGTAATTAGTCTTTGAAGGTGGCTCACAGAGACCAGTTACAAGACTACGTTAGGGCATTCTGGTCCTGATGAGCGTAAGGTACAGTGTGAGCTTACTTCCTCACTGGCGTGCTTCAAGACATGAAAAACTGCAAGTTACAGACACATACATAAGAAACAGGAAAAATAGCTGGGGTAGATTGTGTGTCCATAAAATACAAAGGAATCAGGAATTACTCAATTACAGCTGCGAGTGCAGTTAAGTACTATTTAGGTTTGGGAAATAATATTGCCCGACTTCATAAGATTTATGCACATGTGGATATTCATGACTTGTTTTCTAACTTGATATAAATGTGGCATAAGAAGTGACATTTACCCCAGCAAGAGGCTAGAGGTCTGACTCGGTCTACTTACTCTATCCAGGTCTTTATCCTGAGACAGGCCAACATTGAATACAGCCGTCGGCTCATGTGCATACAATCCAGCAGAGAATGACCCTCTCTGTGAAGAGCGGAGTAGCATGGTCATAGAATGCAAAGCGTGCGGCATGATGGGGCCTGTGAGCTCCAAACTAAACTTATCTCTGTATCCAGAAAGAGCTTGAGTCTTTACATTAATGCTTCGTGCCTTCAGGAAATTTAAAAAAGTAAAGTCATGTGATACAGGATGTGAGTAAAAGGGATTTGATGTAATTCATTTCACCTAGCTCTCAAGTCATTTTTATTATTTTATTTTATTTTTGGTTTTTCAAGACAGGGTTTCTCTGTGTAGCCCTGGCTGTCCTGGAACTCACTCTGTAGACCAGGCTGGCCTTGAACTCAGAAATCTGCCTGCCTCTGCCTCCTAAGCGCTGGGATTACAGGTGTGCGCCACCACCGCCCAGCTAAAGCAAAAACAAAGCTCGTGGGAATGTGACTCGGGTCAGGCTGCTTGCCTAGCAGGCCTCACCTTACACCCCCGTGCAATGTCAGTGCGACAGAGCCCAGAGCGTGCAAGAACAGTGAAAAGATCAATATATGTACATATACACCACACACACAAATACAGTTTTTGAGACAGAGTCTCACTATGCAGGCCTTGCTGTTCCTCATTGAGATCTGCCTGCCTCTGCCTCCCGTGTGCTGGTATTAAAGGTATGGCCATAACGACTGGCCTTGTGTTTTCTCAAACATCTGTACACCCAGTTCTACCTGCTATCTGCAGAGGTAAGAAGGCATCAGAACCCTTGGAACTGAAGTTACCAATGGCTGTAAGTGACCATGTTGGTGCTGGGAACTGAATTTGGGTCTTCTGCAAGAGTAGCAAGTGTTCTTAAATACTGATCCATCTTCCAAGTCCCTAGAATTATTTTTTAAAAATTGAGAATTTGACCTAGGAATGATGGCATATGCCTTTAATCACAGCACTCAGGAGGCAGAGGCAGGTGGATCTCTGTGCGCTTAGGAGTAGAGTGGTCTATATCCAGGACAGCCAGAATTACAGAGATCCTGGGTTTAAAAACAAACAAGCCAAAATCAACACTAAGAGCTGGCCTGTATGCAGATGAAGCAGACACTTACCTTAAGCATCTGCATGGAGGCCCCTCGGAAGGCGACTGGGGATAAGAGAGTGGGTGGAAGACCCGCCTGTGCACCTGAGGTAGCAACTAAACTCTTGCAATTGATCAAAAAATTGAGCAGTTTGAAGGTGTTGAGTCCTTTCACCAGTACGACAGACTCGGGTCGGTGATCCATTTGTACTTCATGTTTTTCTTTACGTCTGAAGACCACAATCAAGGAAAGGGCAAAAGGAACCGACAGCCGTGCAGCCAGCTGCCTGGGCTCCAAAGGGGGCAGCCCAGGCTCACTCACAGTTTGAATAAAATGGTGACCACATTCGTGATAGAAACTATCAAAGACTTCATATCTGAGCAACAAGGACTGTCTTTAACCAGTGTTAGAATCACTAACTCAGTGGAAGCTCCTAACAAAGGATACAGCTTGATAGAGATCACGTCTGGCTTCTTAATTCGATCTTGCACACCTATCTCTTCCAGCCAAGATAAGCTTTCCTCTTCATCTTCCTCACTGGCCGCCTGCTCCCTAGGAAACTGCTAGTTAGAAGCACATAGTCACAGAGTTGATGCTCTTACAAACATACCGCTCTGAGTTTGAATTAGAGAAGTCATAAAAGTGAATATGCAAAAAAGTTTTGTAATTACATACTCCTCATATTCCAGGGTTGGTTCTCGAACTTTCTTCTTATGGCCACTTTCTTCTAGTAAAGGCAGAGAAAATTCAATACCTACATCAGAAAATATAATCCAATTTTCGTAATTAACCAGATGTGTCGGGTACACTGACTAGGTTTTCTAGGAAAAGGGACTTTTCTCTATCCTTTCTGCCCTTTCTAGATCTACTAATTGATCAGGTTACATGGTTTGAAAATTATTAAAGGATTATTAAATTATTAGATGATTTATAGTATCAAAGAATCTAGGACTGGTGAGAGGGTTCAGTGGGCAGAATCTGCCAAGTTTTATGACACCCGAGTTCACGTCCTAGAACTCACACTTTGGAATAAAAGGACTATTTGAAGCTGTCTTTTAACCTCTACATGTGTGCCATGGTATATGTGTGCCCACAGAAACACATACATGCATACAAAATAAATGTAAAGTCTTATTTTACAAAGCAGAGTATATTCAATGAGACAGTGATGTATAGGATCTAATATGTGCTTTACCTCAGAGTTCAGAAAAGGGAACATAATTAACGTGCAGATACATTTAAGAGAAGCTTTACCAGGAGAAGAAAAAGAACTACATCTCAGAAAATATTGATGACCACTTAGTAAAAGAGGATTCACTTTTTTTTCTAATGCATATGGGTGTTTATGTCAGGGTACCAACCTATGTGTCTGGTGCTTACAAAGAGCACATTCAAACCCTTGGAGTTGTAGTTAGATGGCTTTTAGCCCTCATGTGGGTGCTGGGAATCAAACCCAGGTCCTCTGTAAGAGCAGCCCATGCTCGTTAGCATTTAAAGCAAGAGGAATCTTCAACTGCTAACCGTAACTAGTACCTTCATTTCTCATAGCTTCTCTTAAGCCTCTAGTTGTAGGGGAGATGAGTGCGGTGATAGCACTGCTTCCCGCCAGTCCTGCAGCCCGAAACAGGACGGTGAATTGATAGGAGCACACGTAGAAATAGGGGCAAAGCTTTGTCCTGAGCAGGTTATACAGAGATGTGAAACTCACAGACCTAGGAAGAAAGGAAGGTTTTTCAGGTGTTAAAATATTTTAAACTCAATTCTGTATTAATTTAATTAATAATTAATTTCTTAATTTATTCTGACAGGTAGATAAAAACCTAACATAAATGTTTCAAGCCCTCAATTGAGTTTCTGCAGCTGTGTAAATTTGCATTTGAGGGCTGCAGATGTTCTTCCAAGCATAGTTTTCACCTAGTCGCAAACTATGAACAACTTGTGATGAGAACGCCATCAGCCAGCCAGGTGGTGGTGGCGCACGCCTTTGATCCCAACACTTGGGAGGCAGAGGCAGTCGGATTTTGGAGTTTGAGGCCAGCCTGGTCTACAGAGTGAGTTCCAGGACAGCCAGGGCTACCCAGAGAAACCCTGTCTGGAAAACCAAAAACCAAAAAAAGCCATCAGCTGACAGGAAGTCCAGAGACAGACCTCTTGCTATGTTTGTCCAGGACATACATTACACACTGCACTATACAGCTGATACTGATCAAGTTGGGGGGAAAAAAGCAATGTAACTCGTTATCAAGTTTCTGACAATGTCTAGAATCAGAGAGTTATTCACCATTAGCCCTTCTGGTAACGCCCGAATATCAGCGTCACCTCTGGAATGTACTATCTTACCAGTCACTCATTAAAGCATGCTGTAGGCTCTCATCAGCTGACCATGGACTCATCTTTGCAGCCATTTTCCTATCAGCTCCAATTCTCGGGAAGAGCGGCAGCCACGGGAAAGCGGGGTGCAGCCAGTAGACCAGCGTCTGCTGGAAGGCACAGCGCAGCGCGGTGGACAGCTTGGGGTCCTACATTTCAGTGGGGAGAGTGGGTGAGTTTTACTCACCACAAAGATAAAATTTCACTAGAAACAGTGAATATGTCACACACTTAATCTAATAAATTTTCTAGGAAGATTTTCAATTTTGACTTGGGGGTGAATGGCACACACCTTTAATCCCAGCACTTAGGAGGAAGGCTGATCTCTGTGAGGCCAAACTGGTCTACATCAGGAGTCCCGGGAAAGCCAAGGATATGTGGAAAGACTCTGCCTCAAACATCCCCCCCATTCCCCAAAAATGATTTTTATTTTTAATATTTCGTTTGCCTGCACATTCTAGGTGCCAGTAGAAGGCCTGGAGCTGGAGTTCTGAGCAGTGTGAACGTGGGTTCTAGGAGAAAGCATTCTTTCTTAACCATTGAGCCATCTTTGCAGGCCAGTCTAAGAGAGCACACTCCTGGAGATAGGACAGTCTGTCTGCCTTCCCTGAGAACCATGGCGAGCTACTGGATGGTAGAAGAGGACAGATACACTCTCCCCATTGGGCAGCACCAAACTCCCCTGGGAAGAGCATCTCCCCCTGGGAGTACAGCCTCAAAAGTAGTAAACCCCCGCTAAATACACATTGTCATGATCTATTTATCCAGACATGTACCTCAAGTCCCATCTTAAGCAAACCGTTGCAACCTGTGTGCATCGATGAGCTGCTTTAAACTACACTGAGGCCGTTCTTCAACTCAGTTACTCTTAACTTATTGAGAACCACAATAGGCCTCTGCACAGTGTGGTGCATGCCTTTAATACCAACACTGGGGTGGTAGAGGCAGGCAGATCTCTGTGAGTTCGAGGCTAGTCTAGTATACAAAGTGAGTTCCAAGACAGCGAGGAATACACAACACAGTAAGATCCTGTCTCAGAAACAGACAAACCTAACAAAACCACCACCACCAACAAAGAGTATGCTCGATGTAATGAGCATCAGTAAAAATTCATCAGCTATTGCAATTCAATTGTTTATGTTTTCTTAAAAACATAAGGAAAAATGTTTTAGAGAGGATACTGCCTGTTTACACTACTGACTTATCTCGTCTCTACCTATATCGAGCAGTTCTTATCCTGACAAACAGGAAGTGATAGTACCCTTTGGGAGAAATGATGTCAACTTTAGGAATCTATACATGTCAGAAGAACAGCTTACGTAAGAAGAGAGCCTTCTACATTTAATTTGAAACACTAGCATAGGTTGATGAGGGCTGGAGATTAACGGCATTACAGGAACCTGAGTTTGGAAATCAGGACCCAGACAACAAATTGAAATTGTCCTGTGCCTGACTGTGACCTCAGGACTGAGGAGTGGAGCCAGGAGTGTTGCTGGGCTGGCCACTAGACTAGCTTAAAAAAAAGTGAGCTCTAAGCTCATAGAATCCATTTCAAGGCAACAAGGCAGAGAGAGACCGGAACACTACTAGATCTTTAGGCTCTGTTCTGATACCTGCAATGTGCAGACACACACACATACACACACACCCCACAGGCAGGCGCGCACACACACACACACACACACACACACACACAGGCACACCCACACCCCACAGGCAGGCACACACAGGAACATACACCCCTTCCTCTCAGGCGCCTTCACTCAGACTAACCTGTATAGCCTGGGGTAATGTAACTTCTGTCGCCCTACAGTGCTGGACAAGCCCTTGGGCTTCTTCCTGTGCTTTCAGATGGTCTGCCCAGGAAAAGGGTTGAGAAGAGGTGAAAAGGAGTCGGGTTTTGATACTCCAGTCCACAGGTAACTCAGCGCCATCTGAAGACCAAGTGTCTGCCAATTCAGACAATGGTACACGTTGACTCTTAGAAAACAAAGAACACAAAAATTAGAATTTTAAGGACATTCTTTTAATATACAGATTTCAGTTATTCTACTCTGGATCACTAAATGTCAAAATTTATTAATGGTCTAATATTAAAAATGTATTATACCCGAAAAGTCTGGAAGGAGGTAAACCAAGCTATTAAGAGAGGTCTCAGACCATGGGGACGACTCACTGGGTAATAGCATGTGCCACCAGGCCTGACAGTTTGAGTCGGAGGGAGAGCTGACCCGAGAGGACATAATAAAGTAAGCGAACAAAGCCGGGCGGGGACAGGACTGGTAGGCTGTGTTCTGAGTTTTCATATTTCTGTCTAGTACTATAGACAACAATGTAGAAATGTTTCCAGTATTCATCCTCTACCACCAAGAGAGGGTTTCTCTGCTTGACCCTGGCTCTCCTGGAACTCACTCTTGTTGTAGACCAGGCTGGCCTCAAACACAAAGATGCCTCTGCCTCGCCCAGCTGTTATCAGAATTTAAAAAGTATCTTGTAAGGCTCAGAACCACTGAGACCAGGGTAAGCTTTCTTTAGGTTTAGCAATCTTGGTAGAACTTTTAAAGGGTTTTAAATGCATTACTTGAAGTTAAAAAAATAAACATAGAAAGAAAAAAAATGATAGTCAACCTGCTGCTCAAGCCCACATTGTCCATTCTGAAAGGACTTCCTTAGGGAATACCATTCAAACATCCTTTCAGGGCTGCCTCCAGAAGACTATGCAAACACTAGCAGCATGGGCCCTGGGAACTCTCAGCCTGTTCCCAGGGAGACAAACTACTTCCGCCTTAACTGTGGGGGGTGGGAGGGCACACTGCTTCTCCAAAAGTGGGTTTGATCCCTAGCACAGACCAGGCTCTGGTCACCAGAGCCCACATCTATTATCGTGACACCTGTATAGAAATATTCACTCTCCAGTTTCTCATTTCTTCTTGGAGAAGGCTCTCGTGTCCCAGGATGGCCTCAACTGTCTGTGTGTCTGAGGATGCTATCAAAGATCTGGCCATCCCTCCTTCACTCCAGTGAGACAGTTCTAAGTGTGTAGCATCACGTCCCATGTGACTCATGTGATTCCTGGGGACCCAGCCCTTTGGTCACAGCACATTAGGCCAGCATTTTACAAGCTGAGGTACAGTCCCAGACTTTGAACTCGTTCCTGAAACTATTTTTTGCAAGAAAAATGCTTTTGAGAAGTATGTTTATTAGAATACGTATCATATTTAGCATTTGAAAGGTATTTTCTGGGCTAAGCCATTGAGACGGTTCAGAGAAGGTAGAGGCACTTGCTTCTGAGCCTGACTGACAACCCCGAGTTCCACCCCTCTACTCACACTGTGGAGGGCACTGACTTCTATATACCCAACTGTGGCACAAACCGGAAATGTAATTTAAAAAGTACCTGGGACAGTTCGGTGACAGTTCTTTCATGAGATGATGCCTCCTCCCATAGCAAGTTATTTTCTCCATTAGAATCTAGAAGCTGAGGTTTAAAAAAAGAGTTGCCCTTTTAAAACCTATGCAATGAGAGAATTTGAAATATGTAAGGACTCACCTGGCACACCAGTTTCTCAGGAGAGTGAGTAGGAACTCACATCCATACAGTACCGACATTTGTTTCACTTCAGATTTGTGCCTGAACTTAATCTAAACGGGAGGAAAGGCCAGACTTTGACGCATTTAATAACGCATTTTATAACATGAATCTTAGACCAAATGATCCAAAAAGCTTTATGGGTAAAACCAACATTTGTAAATTCTGATCCGATTTATCTTCAACAGTTCTCCATGTCCACAGTAATTTCAAGTGCCCGAGAAAAAGGTCTTGAAGGATGGTGAGAAGACTGATTCTGTGGCTTTCCATCCCAGTTCTGAGGACCTTTCGAGGTACCTTCCGGTGTATCCCTCCCTAAGTCCTTCTTACAGGTCTTCGAGGGCAGCCACCCCCCTCCCACGCCCAGGCTCAGGACATCAGGCTGTGGCGGCTGTTCGCGCCCATTCCCACCCCTGACGCCCAGCTGCCCGACGCGGAGACTCACCGGGCCCGGCGCAACCTGAGGACCGCGGAGCGGCTCTTCGCGGGCCTCGTCGGCGACCTGCGGCCGGTTGTCCAGGCGGGCGAAAGGGTTCCTGCGTGCGATGGTGGCGGCGGCGCCTCCTCTGCCGCCCGCGGTCGGGAAGGGGCGCAAGGGCAGCCCAGCCGCCAGCGCGGCGCGGCGAGGCGCGGGCTCCGGCAGTGCGGAGGGCAGAGCGGCACCGAGGTCCCGAGACCTTTTCCGGCGGAGCCGCACGATCTCAGGCGGCCTCTTGAAGCTAGGCGAATAGCCGGGCACCGAGACAGCCATTGCGCAGCACGGAGGCAGCTCCGCAGCCCTGCTGGGGCTTCCCGCGCGCTCCGGCCCCGCCCAGACCCCGCGCTGCTCACGGACTGGAGGCTCCCGAGGCCCCGCCCCGTCGCGGGCCCGCCCCGATAGAGCATGCGTGCCAGGCTTGCCGCCCCGCCCAACAGATTTCCCGGTGGCTACTTCCGGCCAGGCGCGTGCAGCCCGAGGCGCTCCTTCTGCTGCGAGGCCGGGCGTCGCCGAGAACACTTCACCAGGGAGCAGCACCCGTAGGGCCCGGAAAGGGATGGACACTACTAAGTCGGCAGCGGGGATAGTGTCAGCCCCGGGTTCGGAGCATGAATGCACAGCAAACAACACATTGAGTTGTGGTGATGGGCAGTAATTTCTCTGCGAGAGAAGCCGCAATACTCTTGAGAGATGGTGATGGGCCCGAGCTCAACAGAGAACTCACGAGGGGGAATGTTGGCCAGCTTCAGGCTAGCCTCAGGCCCGCTCTTCCACCGTTGTCCCCAGTGCCCAACCACCCCAGCCCTCTATGCAAAGGCTATGCTACCACTACAGGACCAGGTACTATGATTCTGTATGAAATCGGAGAAATCCAGAGTGAATGAATATTTAAAAACAAAATTTAAATGCCAATGGATTAGATACTTTGAAGTCGGAAAATACAAATGCTAAAATAATAGCATCAAAGGTTTGTTAAAGAAGGTGTTGAGAATGAAGTTGATACAAAATCAAATTACGTTTTAACAGAGCAAAAGCTTGTGACAGATGTATTGATAGAATAGTGAGTGTAGCTTTTGCTGAAAGCAGTTTTCTTAATGGAAAGAATTTTATAGCAGAGGCAAAGTGTATAGATACAGTAACAAAAAGAAGCTTTTGGATTGTCCCCTTAAGATGTTAAAAAAATTATTTGGATCGTTTGCACATTAATTTTGGAAGTATTTTTCAAATATGTCAAATAACCAAACACTTATTGTGGCAGGAAAACAGGCTTAAAAATAGAAAATGTTGTTTTATCTTCCTTGATTTTTCTCAACAATTTCCAAAGAAAACTGGCTTCATATACTGGTGTGGGTGCATCCAACTGAGGTCTGGGAGAGAAAATTAAAATTGAACAACTTGCTTTTTTCTTTCTTGATTTTTCTGAACAACTTCCATGGACACTTTTGCCTCATACAATGGAATGGGCTCATCAAGCAGAGGTCTGAGGAAGAGAGATGAGGAGAGATGTCAGGCACAGGGACTGAGGAGATCAAGCAGGATGCAGGAGACCACACATCTGTTTTCCCTTAAATAACGCAAACAGCTGGGTGGTGGCTGCAGTGGCAGCTGCGCACGCCTTTAATCCCAGCACTGGAGAGGCAGAGGCAGGGGGATCTCTGCCAGTTCCTGGTCAGCCAACCTGAGCTAGATAGCTATCTTTGTTGTTGTTGTTTTGTTTTTTGATTTTTGAGACAGGGTTTCTCTGTGTAGCTCTGGCTGTCCTGAAACTCACTCTGTAGACCAGGCTGGCCTCGAATTAAGAAATATGCCTGCTTCTGCCTCCCAAGTGCCGGGATTAGATAGCTATCATAAAAAGAAAAATCCAAACAAAAATTACAAACTCATTCATTAATATTTCTGTGACTTAAAGAAGTAGTAATTTTCCCTTTTTCTTTCTTTTCTTTTAAAACAGGGTTTGTCTTGTTAGCTAGTCCATGCTGGCCTAGAACTCCTGACTCCTTTGTCTTAGTCTTCCGAGTGCTGTGAATACAGGCATGCGCCACAACACTGGGTAACAGTGTGTAAGACAAACATACTGCTCTGTCCCTTGTTCTCATCCATACTTTATAATTGATATAAAACCCCAGTTTAAACAACCAGGGTACTTTTTTTCCTCTTGTCAAGCTATGAATTATTTCAAATTCTTTGACAAGAGGGACGAAAAAAGGAGAGACACATATCAGAACTGAGGGGAGAGAAGTCACAGGATCCTGGGTCTGTGGGGCCCTTACTGGTGCACCCAGGGACATTTTGAGAAACATGAACAGCTATTTACCTAAAGTGAATACTAAATATGCCATAAAACTGGAATAAATGCAAACACCCACTTTATCTCTTTGAGAATTGAAAAATGGCGATTTAGTCTTTTGTTTATTTTAGCATACCTGAAAATACCAGCTGATAACTTCTCCATCACGTCTTTTAAGATGCGTAAATGGGAGGACTGTTAAGGTTCAAGCTAGCAGAGAGGAGATTAAATAAGCCATTCAAGATGCTGGGCAGGACTCCTTTTCCTTCTTATAAAGCCTTGCACTTTCAGATTCACAGTGGTACCACGGCAACTAGAACTGTCAGTCACTTCAGAAACAAAGGGACGATTCCCAATAACTGAGGTTTGATAGGAACTCAAGGTCCACAAGACGTGGTAAGAACAGCAAGCCAGCCCCGGGGCTGGTCAGTGGGACGCCACAGGCTTTTTCATTTAAGCATCACACAAGGTATTTAGCATTTCAGTTCTTACAGTAAGCAAACATTCATCAGTTAATTCTGATAATAACAGGTTCAATTTGTTTGCATAAAATCTTTTGTTCCAAAAATGAGAAAAACCTAGTTAATATGCATCTATTTGTGTTAGCTTTAATGCAAAAAGCCCCCCCCCACCCGGTCCGTGTGTCTGAAGACTCAGTCCCCAGCTGGTGTGAGAGAAGTCATGGAAACTTCACAAGGTTCATCTCTGTTGGAGGAAGTGCTTCACTGGGGGCAGGCTTTGATGGTTTATGGCCTGGCTTTATCCCTGCTTACTGATTCCCCCCCACCTCTGTCTCTCCCCACCCCTTCAGGTGTGTGGATAGGGTGTGTTGTCCCAGGTTCTTATCCTGATGACAAGGCTTCCCAGCTTTGGAACTGTAGGCCAAACTGAACCCTTCCATAAAATGCTTTTGGTCATGATGTTTGTCGTAGCAACAAAAATGTAACTAACATACTATGTTGCTAGCAATCAATATTATATCTATATTAAGAAGAAATAGGCCGGGCAGTGGTGGCGCACGGCTGTAATCCCAGCACTCTGGGAGGCAGAGGCAGGTAGATTTCTAAGTTCGAGGCCAGCCTGGTCTACAGAGTGAGTTCCAGGACAGCCAGGGCTATACAGAGAAACCCTGTCTGGAAAAATACAAAAAAAAAAAAAAAAAAAAAAAAAAAAGAAGAAGAAGAAGAAAAAGAAGAAATAGAACTAAATAAGAAGGTCTGGAGAGACAGCTCAGTGGTAAGTTCAGCTGCTGTGCTTACAAAGTACCGAGGTTTGGTTCCCAGCACTCACGGGAACCATAAGTTCCTGGGACTCTAGTTTCGGGGGACCTGACACCCTCTTTTGGTCTTTTTGGTCACTAAGTACACAAACAAAATGCAGGCATAAACCCATACACAGACACATACACATAAGTAAATAAATGAGTAAATAAATAAATTTCTTTAAAAAGTGTTCCATTATAATACTTAGAAAATTAAACTGTAAACACTTTGGAATATTTTATGCAATGGTACCAAGTTAAGTATGCTACCAATTAAGGTATCATGTAATGCCAGGTCCACCTGTCTCACTATTTACCTCCTGTTCAGAAGGAGTTGGACCTTGGGATGTGACTACGATCCTGTCTCTTGCTCCCTGTACCATTGGGCACACAGTAGTGGCCTCTGTAAACATCAGTCTTTTTACCTGTGAAATGGAACTACATTACTCAGACCTCATAGACTTAATGTTTAAATGAATGCAAGATACATGTCATACTGTCAGACATACTCAAGGAAAGTTCACAGCTAATTATAATTCCTTATTATTACATTGAAATAATCTATGAGTACAAGGTAATTCAAAGCTAGCAATTTAAGTCAGTAGAAAAAAAGGATATAAAGATATTTTCCCTGTTGTGCATTTGACAGATTCCAAACTTCATCATTAAGGAAAGCCACCGTTGCTCCCTTGAGGAAAAGGCAGTGGCTGTCTGGAGGGTCCAACTTGGATAGAAGAGACAGAGACAGTGACAGCTATTAAGTTGAACAGCACAAAGATGCTGAGACTAGAAAGTCATTAGTACAAAGTAAACATTGTAAAAGCACAGAAACTTGCTACAAGCCTACACAGCTATTAGCTAACTCTTCCCTATGTCGTGATGGACTAGCTTGGACAGGGCAGTCGCAGGGCCAGTCTGGAATCTGGGAATGGGGTGGGGTGAGGCAAACAGTAGAGGGTAATGTGTGTGAGGGCTCCTCTGCTATCAGGCACCTGTGTCTGGGCTGGTATATTATAGTACTTATATATTAGCTATGATATAAACATTCAATTAGAATTCTGTTGAAAAATATAACCTTAAGAGGTAATTCATCTATACAAACATATAGGAATATCAATTTGGGTTATAAAATTATGATAATATTGTTTATAAACATGTCATTACAGTTATGAGGTTACTGAAAAGAAAATTTTTTGGGTCTGGGAGATGACTCAGGCTACCAATGTGCTTGTTGCACAGACACAAGGACACAAGGTCAGATGCTAGCACCCAGAAAAAGGCCAGGTGCAGCAGCACAGCTGTCATCCCAGCGCTGGAGACGCAGAGACAGGAGGAGACTTGGGTCTTGGTGCCAGCCAGTCCAGCCAAACTGGCAAGCTACAGGCTCAGTGAGAGGCCAGGCTCAGTGAGAGGTCCTCTGTCAAAAGGTAGGGCGGGGAATAGAGTGAGACCAGGCTCAGTGAGAGGTCCTCTGTCAAAAGGTAGGGTGGGATAGAGTGAGAGGCTAGGTGGCTCTGGCCTCCCTTGCATATACATGTGCACAAAGATAAAAGTGTAATTTGAAATACAATTAAAAAAAATCCAGATGTCACTATGTGCAATTAACTAGATACAACTGCAATTCATTCTAACTGAACACCTTCCCTGCCAGATGGAATCTGACCAGTGCATACTAACATGGGGAAGAAGCTGCACCCTTTAAACACAGGTGTAGCTGGAACCCATGCTGTTCTTTGCTAACGACCTCCCCTTAGTGTACTAGCAAGGCTTTGTTATTTCTGACAATACCTGAAGGTTTTCTTCTGTTGTTACCCAATGGCCTCCAACACCAAGAAGTGTGATGATGTCATGCTTATGTGGCAGCTGTAATTTTACAGCTGGTTCGTCATCTTTACTATATAATCTCACTTACAAATGAATAATTAAAAAAGAGAAAAAAGATATTTTATGAAAATCTGACAATTCATTTTATTTATCAGTCTGTTATATAGCAAGGAACACTTTTCTTTGTAAAAGGCAAACTTAGTTGGCTTTACGCTATACCAAAATGTACTCTAGACTTAATTAAAATCAAATGCAAAATAAAATTTTATTTGGAAGCAAGCGAGGTATGTCTCATGAGGATTCTAACCAGCATAGCTTAATACACTAGGATGGAACGCTGCCTCATTAGACTACCAAGGCGGATGCATCGAAGCCCACGTTTGGAAAGTGACCAGCTGAAGCTCAGCACTCACCCCCACTGATGCTTTTATATGTCAGTTTCAAATCCTGAAAAACAAAGATTAGGAAGGACCACACGGGAGGGCTGCAGGACAATAAAATACAAATACAGTTGTGCTGGCTCATAATGCTGGTCCTCCAGGAGTAGAGGTGCCGCCCACATGTGCAGACTAGGTATGAGATAGGTCCAAGTTAAATGTAAAAGCTCAGGAAAGAGTGGTCAGCCATCCACTAGAGGGCAGCCAAGCAGTACCCGTGGCGAGGAAATGCTGGCCAGGTGTGTAGTGTTAGGGACCCACTGTGGAGTCTCACAGGGATTCCCCTGTGCTGTTTAAGCTTCAGTGCCTAAGGCTTAATAGGTGTGCTCCCTCTTAATAGGTGTGCTCCCTTTTCCAGAGGGACAGGGTTGAGGATGGGAAGGAGGGGAGGAGTTAGACTTTAAATAGGCGATACTTTAATTAAAAACAAATCCTTAAACATCCAATTTTAAAATGCAATTAGTTCCTAGTTGAACCTTTTCTTCAATTTATTTAACTAAAAACATCACACAGGCTACTCAGTTCCCAGGTGCCCACCTCCTGCCCCGGGTCAGTTCCCAGGTACCCACCTCCTGCATCTATGACAATATCTACTCCCAGTCCACCTGTTTCCTCCAAACAGCTTTCAGCAACATGGACTTTCCCATTAGACACATCAATCACACGGGCTGTAAAGGATAGGAAATCAAGCAATTGTACTGTTTTCTATGAGATCAACACAAACAGATCACAGGGAAAGGAGAAGAAAAGCTAGTAAGTTTCAACAATTATTAAATTTAATGGAAAAAGTCAATTCTGTTTAAACTTTTTTAAGGAATTCAATCTAAAGGAATAGTTGGCATATTCACTAGGATGGAAACACGGACATTTCCCCCGAGGCTGGCCTGCAACAGTGAGCTGTGTGGGAACGCAGGAGAGATACACCCTGTACCTGTACACCGTGTCTGTCTGTATACTGTGTCTGTCTGCATACCTTGCCTGTACACCGTGTCTGACACTGTGGCATTTCACCCCGTCTCAGCCATGAACCCACCTCCTTGCGCTCCTCTAGCTCCCGTAGTGAATGACAGGAAGGAATGGGATTGGTTTTAGTAGAGATAGGGGAAAATCAAGCTAATTGGAATTGGCTGTACTAATTGCATATGGGCACATGCAAATGCGCACAAGCACATATTCACAAATGAGCATGTATGTGTATATGCACACACACACACACACACACACACACACATTTTTTTGTGTGTCTGTGGTACTAGGTGAAGGACATGGATAAACCCTGGACCTTATCAATTGCAAAAAAGCAGTCTACTACCGAGCTATGTCCTTGACTCTTAAAAGAATTATAGCAATAGAAAAATGAATTATATTATGAATTATAGTACAATAGAACTATACTGAGAATTGAAAATTTTTCTCAGAATTGGAACCAATGAGGATATAATTATATTTCATTTTGTTTTTAGCATCTTGGTGAGGACAATATTTGTCAGAGCTGTTCAGACTATAGGCACAGTCTAACAGCAATCTGTGACTCGAGACAGGGCAAGGATGGGGTGCAGGGTGAGACTGCAGAAGCAGGGCTGCAGGGGTGCAGAGTGAGAGTGCAGAGCAGGGGTGCAGGGTGAGAGTGCAGAAGCAGGGCTGCAGGGGTGCAGGGTGAGAGTGCAGAAGCAGGGCTGCAGGGCTGCAGGGTGAGAGTGCAGAAGCAGGGCTGCAGGGGTGCAGGGTGAGAGTGCAGAAGCAGGGCTGCAGGGCTGCAGGGTGAGAGTGCAGAAGCAGGGCTGCAGGGGTGCAGGGTGAGAGTGCAGAAGCAGGGCTGCAGGGTGAGAGTGCAGAAGCAGGGCTGCAGGGTGAGAGTGCAGAAGCAGGGCTGCAGGGCTGCAGGGTGAGAGTGCAGAAGCAGGGCTGCAGGGTGAGTGCAGAAGTAGAGCTGCAGGGGTGCAGGGTGAGAGTGCAGAAGCAGGGCTGCAGGGGTGCAGGGTGAGAGTGCAGAAGCAGGGCTGCAGGGGTGCAGGGTGAGAGTGCAGAAGCAGGGCTGCAGGGCTGCAGGGTGAGAGTGCAGAAGCAGGGCTGCAGGGGTGCAGGGTGAGAGTGCAGAAGCAGGGCTGCAGGGTGAGAGTGCAGAAGCAGGGCTGCAGGGCTGCAGGGTGAGAGTGCAGAAGCAGGGCTGCAGGGCTGCAGGGTGAGAGTGCAGAAGCAGGGCTGCAGGGTGAGAGTGCAGAAGCAGGGCTGCAGGGTGAGAGTGCAGAAGCAGGGCTGCAGGGCTGCAGGGTGAGAGTGCAGAAGCAGGGCTGCAGGGTGAGTGCAGAAGTAGAGCTGCAGGGGTGCAGGGTGAGAGTGCAGAAGCAGGGCTGCAGGGGTGCAGGGTGAGAGTGCAGAAGCAGGGCTGCAGGGCTGCAGGGTGAGAGTGCAGAAGCAGGGCTGCAGGGCTGCAGGGTGAGAGTGCAGAAGCAGGGCTGCAGGGTGAGAGTGCAGAAGCAGGGCTGCAGGGCTGCAGGGTGAGAGTGCAGAAGCAGGGCTGCAGGGGTGCAGGGTGAGAGTGCAGAAGCAGAGCTGCAGGGGTGCAGGGTGAGAGTGCAGAAGCAGGGCTGCAGGGTGAGAGTGCAGAAGCAGGGCTGCAGGGCTGCAGGGTGAGAGTGCAGAAGCAGGGCTGCAGGGCTGCAGGGTGAGAGTGCAGAAGCAGGGCTGCAGGGTGAGAGTGCAGAAGCAGGGCTGCAGGGTGAGAGTGCAGAAGCAGGGCTGCAGGGCTGCAGGGTGAGTGCAGAAGCAGAGCTGCAGGGGTGCAGGGTGAGAGTACAGAAGCAGAGCTGCAGGGGTGCAGGGTGAGAGTGCAGAAGCAGGGCTGCAGGGCTGCAGGGTGAGAGTGCAGAAGCAGGGCTGCAGGGCTGCAGGGTGAGAGTGCAGAAGCAGGGCTGCAGGGCTGGAGGGTGAGAGTGCAGAAGCAGGGCTGCAGGGTGAGAGTGCAGAAGCAGGGCTGCAGGGCTGCAGGGTGAGAGTGCAGAAGCAGGGCTGCAGGGCTTCAGGGTGAGAGTGCAGAAGCAGGGCTGCAGGGTGAGAGTGCAGAAGCAGGGCTGCAGGGCTGCAGGGTGAGTGCAGAAGCAGAGCTGCAGGGGTGCAGGGTGAGAGTGCAGAAGCAGAGCTGCAGGGGTGCAGGGTGAGAGTGCAGAAGCAGGGCTGCAGGGCTGCAGGGTGAGAGTGCAGAAGCAGGGCTGCAGGGCTGCAGGGTGAGAGTGCAGAAGCAGGGCTGCAGGGCTGCAGGGTGAGAGTGCAGAAGCAGGGCTGCAGGGCTGCAGGGTGAGAGTGCAGAAGCAGGGGTGCTTTAGCCACACTGTGCCATCTCTGTCTCCAGTTCTATTCTCAAATTCCTTCAATTTCCTGCTTTCCCCCTTAGCTCTTATATTACCTTGCTTCTATTTCTGTTTATCTTTGTCAGATGCAGAAGCAGCAACAGAAATAACTGAGCTAAAGTCTTACTTCAATCCTTTTGTTTCTATCTTTTCTCTCTCTCTTTCTTTCTTCTTTCCTTCCTTCCTTTTTTCTTTTTGTTTTTTTCCAGACAGGGTTTCCCTGTGTAACAGCATTGGCTATTCTTGAACCCACTCTGAAGACAAGGCTGGCCTTGAACACAGAGATCCGCCTGCCTCTGCCTCCCCGAGCTGGGACTGAGGCCTGTGCCACGGCTGTGCAGATCTATCTCGAAGAAGCTAGTTAAACTCTTTGAAAGCGCTATTGGTTGCCTCAGGCTTAGGGTCACAGTTAACACTGCTTTTCCCGCCCGCCCTTCCCTCACACGGGCTTGTTTCTCTCTGTCACTTCCTTCGTTCCAGTCTTCCCTGTTCTTTTGCTCACTCTCCCTAGTCTCAACACTCTTCTTTTCTCTCCAGCCTTCTCCACCGTGGCCTGCACAGTTCAGCTCTATCTGACCTGTGGTATGTGCACGTGGGTCTGCCGCTCAGCGCTCTACACAAGGCAGGCAGTGCTCCAGGCTGACAACTATACAAAGGGATGGAGCAGTATTGATTGACAGCTCGAGAGACAACCCACGTTTCTAAACTATCAAAATTAACTTAGTTCAAACTGGTTAAGTTGGTAATAACAGGACAAGGAAGAAAAAACAGATATAAAAAAATGTAGGTTTAGACTCTGGAATAGGGGTTGAAGCTGTAGCTCAGAGGTAGTGCACTAACCTAGCGTGCACGAGCACTGGGTAAGCCAAATGCACAAGCACCAGTAATAAGAAACCGCAGGGACGAGCTGCGTGGCCTGAGTAAATCTGGCTTTAGCACACATGCTAAGAACAGTTTAAAGCTTATTTTTATTTGGGATTCTGTACTTTGTTTTACCAGTGTAAATTCTCTCTCTCTCTCTCTCTCTCTCTCTCTCTCTCTCTCTCTCTCTCTCTCTTCCTCCCTTCCTCCCTCCCTCCCTCCCTCCCTCCCTCCATCCCTCCCTCCTTCCATCCCTTCCTCCTGCCCCCTCCCCTTTCTTCTGCCTCTCCCTACTGAGTGTTGGGACTGCAGGCAAGACACATGCCTGGCTATCAGTGCAGATCTTGATTTCCCTGTAAGATTTCATGTTTTAAATGGTCTGTATTGAGTATTGAAACATGTAGCTCACCTATAGAAGGCCTCAGCCTTTCAAGATGTTGTTTGTCCTCCAGGCTGTGTGCTGTTGAGATCACCTTGGCTCCTCTGTGATGTGCTAACTGGATGGCTATTGTGCCAAATGCCTATGTGGGAATACATAGCAATAGGTACAGGTGAGAGGGCACACCTAATTCACTTCATAGACCGATTAACATATGTAATTCTTTAGCATTACTTTAACACAATTTAAAACATTACATAATAGTAAAAAGAAATAATTTGCTCCAATTTCGAGGGCAAGCACCTAGCTGACCCCTCCTAACTGTGAGATCAGAGTAAGCACACACAATCAGTCCAAGGGTGAAGGCCACGCCCAGAAACATGGCCGTGGAGAACAACAGTGGTCCATTACAGCATCCGTAGTCACAGCCAGCAACACAGCATGAGTGGGAATCCAGTTCTACTGCTTCAATGATCACAACACTTCAGGAGGACTGTCTCTGAAGCCTTGGTAAGAATGCAAGAACTAGGAACATACTCTCCTGATGGTAGATGTCAGCCTAGAGTTAATGCTAAAGATGTATTTGTCTCCACCCCAGGAATGTTGCTTTCATCAACAATCTGTTAAAAAATAAATCTATGGGGGCTTGAGATATGGCTTAGCACTGACTGCTCTTCCAGAGGTCCTGAGTTCAATTTCCGGCAACCACGTGGTGGCTCGAAACCATCTGTAATGAGATCCAGTGCCCTCTTCTGGTGTGTCTGAAGACAGCTACAGTGTTCTCACATATATAAAATAAATAAATAAACCTTAAAAAAAACCCATGATTTTACCCTAAGTTTTGTATCTTTTTCCTCCCAAGACAGGGTCTCTGGCTGTCCTGGAACTCACTCTGTAGACCAGAATGGCCTCAAACTCAAGAGCCCTGCCTGCCTCTGCCTCCTGAGTGCTGCAATCAAAGGCATGCACAACCACCGCCTGGCTGCATCTTTTTTTTTTTTTTTTTTTTTAAGTTACTTATTTTACGTATGTGAGTACACCATCTCTCTCTTCAGACACACCAGAAGAGGGCATTGGATCCCTTTACAGATGGCTGTGAGCCATCATGTGGTTGCTGGGAATTGAACTCAGGTCCTCTGGAAGAGCAGTCAATCAGTGCTTTTAACCGCTGAGCCATCTCTCCAGCCCCTGGCTGCACCTTGTTTTAAAATGGATCATGTGCGTAGCATCTTAAGGGTTTTTCTGTGACATGAAAAGCACTTCACATGAGCCCAGCCCAGGCCTTGCTGTGACACATCTGATGAATGCACGACTCTCACTACATGAGCACAATCACAGGGCTACAGCTCGGCCTTTGTTGAGGCTTTTGGGTGACTCTATAGGCACATGAACTGTCTCACACAGAGGAACAGTAATGAATACAGCAGCGTGGCTGGGACGCGTCCTCAGGCCGAGCACCTGCCTAGCGTGCAAGCCTTGGGGGGTGATCATCACTGTCGAAAGAAGAGAGAAGCCAAAGGCGTGCCTTGCTTCTGGACTTACTGGTCGGTTCAAAGCAGTCAGCAGCAGCCACGCCACACCTGACTTCTGCGTGCTACTGATCAGAGCTGTCTACAAGGATGGACTGGGGGATGGAGAGGAAATCTCGAGATTTACCAATGGAGGACGTCTGCACACCACCTCTCTACCGTCCCATGTTTATGGTATATTGGACCGTACGGTATGGACGTCTGCACACCACCTCTCTACCGTCCCATGTTTATGGTATATTGGACCGTACGGTATGGACGTCTGCACATCACCTCTCTACCGTCCCATGTTTACGGTATATTGGACCGTATGGTATGGGCATCTGCACACCACTCTCTACTGTCCCATGTTTACGGTATATTGGACCACATGGTATATTTGTTTTTTAAACAAAATCAGCGCACTCACACTTGCCCCATCCATGATCAGCACACATTTCCCGGGAGAGAGCTGAGAGAGATAATACAGAGCTGTGCAGGCTCGGACTCCGTCCCGGATGACACCCGCGGCTTCTGTCCATGACACCTTCTCTGGCTTATGAACTATCACAAAGAACAAGAAGAAACAGCTATTAGTAAGTTCCCTTAGTGCCTCACCTCTCCTACCACGAGCGCGCCCACCCGCTGGCCACAGTCCTTCCTTTGCCACTTCCTGCTCTGATCCTTCGGCATGCAGGGAGCACACAGGACAAAGCACAGATGCGGGGCTGACTGTAGAACACTGTCACAGTGCCTTCCTCCTGAACAGCCCCGCCCTCTATGCTCCCATTTCTCCTCTTCCTTCAGTGCACCACATGGACACGCAACAGTTACCAGTTCTGCCTGATTCTGAACTTGATCTTTTTTTTTTTTTTTTTTTTTTTTTGGTTTTTTTCGAGACAGGGTTTCTCTGTGTAGCCCTGGCTGTCCTGGAACTCACTCTGTAGACCAGGCTGGCCTCGAACTCAGAAATCCGCCTGCCTCTGCCTCCCAAGTGCTGGGATTACAGGCGTGCGCCACCACGCCCGGCTATGAACTTGATCTTTTTTATATTGCATATTGTTTTTAAATTTAAAGTGTGTGAATGCATGTGTAAGACATGGCGTGTGTACAGACAGCAGAGGACACTCCCTGAACCCCACCTTAGGTTTTTTTTAAATTTAATTTTTCCTTTTACTTACTCACCTTACCTCTCGCTCCCTGCCCCTCTCCCCTCCCCTTCTCCTCTGAGTGGGCAGAGATCCCCTGTATCCCCCAACCCTGGCACCTCAGATCTCTGTGAGGCTAGGCGCTTCCTTCCTCTCCCACTGAGGCCAGACAAGGCAGCCCAGGTAGCAGAACAACTCACAGACAGGCAGTAGTGTTTGGACAGCCCCTGCTCCAGGTGTTCAGACCCATATGAAGGTCAAGCAACATATGTGCATCATATGTGCAGGGAGGCCTAGGTCCACCCCATGTGCATTGTATGTGCGGGGAGGCCTAGGTCCACCCCGTGTGCATTGTATGTGTGGGGAGGCCTAGGTCCACCCCGTGTGCATTGTATGTGCGGGGAGGCCTAGGTCCACCCCGTGTGCATTGTATGTGCAGGGAGGCCTAGGTCCAGCCTGTGTTTGCTCTTCGATTGGTGGTTCAGGCTCTGAGAGCCACACAGCCAGGTTAGTTGAGTGTGTGTGCTGCTGAAGCGAGCACCTCATCTGGTTTTTTTTTTTTTTTTTTTTGGTTTTTCGAGACAGGGTTTCTCTGTGTGGTCCTGGCTGTCCTGGAATTCACTCGGTAGACCAGACTGGCCTTGAACTCAGAAATCCGCCTGCCTCTGCCTCCCAAGTGCTGGGATTACAGGCGTGCACCACCACGCCCGGCTTCATCTGGGTTTTTAAGCCTTTCCTGTCCTCATTAGGAGGCCGTGGCGGTGGGGCTTTCACTTTTATTTATTTTAGGGTACGGCTGCATGGAAGTGTCTGTATTTGCTGTTAAAGTAACACTAAGACATCAGGCAGTGGCTCGAAGCAATAGCACCTGCTGCCAGGCCAGCCGCTGGCCACCCCAGCCCATCGCGTGGGTCTGTGACAGTCTTACTGTGACCATCATTTGCTCTCCATCGTCTAACAAACACTATGAAGTGACTGCTTAAGTCTCGGCATTTTCTTATTGTTTTACGGAATTTTCATATATCTCAGATGAGGTCTCTGTTTATATGTTACAAATATTACAAGCTGAGCATCCTACAAAATGTTTGAAACCACAAGTGTGTTGGATTTCAGAATATTTGGATACATAGTCAGCTGTCTTGCAGACAAGACCCAATTCAAAATATACAATTCATTTCTTAGATCTGCCTCTGCCTCCCAAGTGCTGGGATTAAAGGCGTGCGCCACCAACGCCCAGCAGATTTCTGAGTTCTAGGCCAGCCTGGTCTACAGAGTGAGTTCCAGGACAGCCAGGGCTACACAGAAAAACCCTGTCTCAAAAGAAGAAGAAGAAGAAGGAGGAGGAAGAGGAGGAGGAGGAGGAGGAGGAGGAGGAGGAGGAGGAGGAGGCACATATATACCTACACATGACATGTAAAAACAAAACTAAACAACATATAAATAACACCCTATGACCTCTTTTCTTAAAATCTTACCAATGCCGTTCCACTGCACTTGGGAAAACAATGCAAACTCCCATTATAGCTTTTTTTTTTTTTTTTCTTTCCGAGACAGGGTTTCTCTGTGTAGCCCTGGCTGTCCTGGAACTCACTCTGTAGACCAGGCTGGCCTCGAAGTCAGAAATCCGCCTGCCTCTGCCTCCCAAGTGCTGGGATTACAGGCGTGTGCCACCACGCCCGGTTCCATTATAGCTTTAAAAGCTCGGCATAAAGCTGGAAACCATGACATACACATTTAATCCCAGCACTTGGTGAGGAGGGGTGTGCAGGGGGAGGGGGAGGCAGGCAGGACTCTGTGAGTCTGAGGCCAGTCTGCTCTACATAGTGAGCTCCAGGTGATCCATGGTTACATGGTGAGACCCTGTCTCAAGATTAAACAAAGAACATCCCTGCCCCCCAGAACCCTCAACATGAGATGACAGACTTAAAAAGTAAGACTTCTGTATGATCTGCCCATTAAGCTGTTTCTTCACATTTCATGTTCAATAAACACAATTCATGTTCAAATAAATTGCGGTGCTGTTCCCACTGAAAGCAAGCCTTCCGGTGAATCACTTTCCATATGAGCTACTCACAAAGCAGTCAGCAGTGCATTACAACAGACTAGCGCCACCTAGTGGGGAGGCGGAGCCTTCATTTTCATTCCAGCAGTTCTTGGTGAAAATGCTGGGAATGAAACAGTATTTCTTTATGACGCTCTGGGACAAGCATGATTTATAGATATGCTTTCATCCTTGGTTCCTGGCCATAGCTCGCACTGCCTGTCTTATTTTCTAAATGACTATAAGTATATCTTTCATCAGAGTATTTGGACCTTTTGTCCTTGGGGGCTTGCTCAGTGAAGATAAAAGATGGTCTTTTCTATTGCTGGGTATGTCAGTTCAGAAGCACGCTTCAGAGAGCAAAGTCCTCTGATGCTCTGTGCTCTACTCTTGCTGTTCCAGTCTTGGAGCCATAAAACTCTGACATGTTTTGCCTGCTGGTAGATAGGAAGACCTTTGTTTTTGTTTGTTTTTCTGTCTGTCTGTCTATCAGCCATCTATCCACCTGAGACAGAGTTTCTCTGTGTGCCTCTGGCTGTCCTGAAACTTGTTCTGTAGACCAGGCTAGCCTTGGACTCAGAGATCCGCTTGCCTCTGCCTCTGCCTCCAATGCTGGGATTAAAGGTATGCGCCAGTACTTTGGGACTTCCATTTTAGTACAGGGGTGGGTGGTGGTGTCCTGCCCTATATCCAAGAGGAAGAAATTGAGAGAGACAGAGAGACAGACACTGTCCTGTGTATTTCATTTGTTTATTTGTATCCTTTAATCTCCTTTATGATAAATCAGTAAATGTGTTATCTGAAAATTTAAATTGCATTTATTAATTTGTATTTTATGTAGCAGTATTTTGCCCGCATTTATGCACATGCACCACATGCATGCCTGGTACTCTTGGAGGTCAGAAGAGGGCACCAGATCCCCCTGGATGGACTTAAGAGTTCCAGATAGTTGTGAACTACCACGTGGGTTCTGGGAATCAGACCTAGGTCTTCTCCAAGAGTGACAAGTGCTCTTAAAACAGCACGTTCACCACCGCGCGACTCTCTCTGCAGCCCCACCAAGCTACACAAGCCTGGAGCGGAAACCTCAGCTCTGACCAGAGTCCTGAAGGCCCACACCAGTGACCACACCACAGATGAAGGCACTTTTGTGGGACCGAGCCCTCAACTGCAGCATCTCTGCTATCTTCAGGCAGACAGGCTTAGACAGGAATAGAGCATGCCTGGTGTGTGCAGTGTAGAAGTGAGTGAGGGCTGTGGGGAAAGTCCCTGCACATTCTGAGGGTACCTTAGGAGTGATCCATGCTGAGTACACACAAGAAGAAATGCACTTTGTTTTGGCTTTCTGTCATTTTTATCTACCTAATGCTATTCTTTTAATTTTGCTGATTGTTTAATTATGTACAGAATAGTAATTGATTTGCCTATGGCCTCATAGATAATAAGGTGAATAGATGACCTAAAGTATACCTATCCATTCTCATGTTCAGCTACACACATTTTACTTCTATGGCTTTTCAGGAGGCAATATCTCCCACCATAAGATTTCAGTCTGCCATATTTAATCAAGATGTTATTCATATGACATAATCCCAACTCTTGTGAAAGAATTACAAATCTGAGAGCAGCTGTGGTACACAGTGGGCCTTGTCTCGGAGAGAGAGAACAGTGATAAAAACAGGGCACATCTATAATCACACATGCATGTGCACATACATGTGCATATACATACCGTTCATGAAGTCCTTCAAAAACATTAAGGGCAATAAAACTACATTTAAGAATCTAAAAGATTCTTATAATTTAAGATTTTTATAATGTATGTATATGTGCACACTCAAGTGTCACAGGAGCCCAGAAGATGCTCCTTGGTGCTGAAGTGGCAGGAATCTGAAGGCTGTGTGGGGGATGGGATCCGAAGCCCAGTCCTAAGGATAGAACAGCAAGTGCCCCCGAGGGCTGGACTCTCAAGGCTCTGACTGACTGGTGAGGGCTCTTGCTCTTACATTAGATAGTCAGTGCTTATTGTGTTATAAAGACTAAACAAGTAAATAAAATATGGATCAAGCACTATTCTGTATTTAGTTTTGGTCATTAACAAAAAGGACAGAGATGAAAATACATGGCCAGTTCTGAATGAATGAATTATTTCTGAGCATGGCGGAATGCCTTGAAAAGCTCAGTATTCACTCACACTTGTCCCCAAGCCTGATGACAGAGTGCCATCCCCAGAACCCACCCACAGGCAGAGGAGAGAACTGACTTCTTCTCCTTCTTCTTCTTCTTCTTCTTCTTCTTCTTCTTCTTCTTCTTCTTCTTCTTCTTCTTCTTCTTCTTCTTCTTCTCCTTCTTCTTCTTTTTTTTTTTTTTGGTTTTCCGAGACAGGGTTTCTCTGTGTAGCCCTGGCTGTCCTGGAACTCATTCTGTAGACCAGGCTGGCCTCGAAGTCAGAAATCCACCTGCCTCTGCCTCCCAAGTGCTGGGATTACAGGTATGCGCCACTACCGCCCGGCCGAGAACTGACTTCTACAAGTGGTCCTCTGACCTCTCGTCACTGCTCCACTCCATATACACATCGAACAAACAAACAAACAAACAAACAAACAAACAAATGTACATTTCCGAAGGAGTCTAAGCTAGCTGGAAGGACCCGCAGGTTTGGAGAGCACCACTGACACTGTGGAACAGCCCTCACACCCGGGGGCCATTTGGAACCTCAGTCTTGGGTTTGGTACAGAACAAAACGCACCTGACCTCAGAGTCACTGAATGCTGAGCCTCATTACATCGTCCCCAGGCTAAGCATGGAAAGCTCAAGCTGAATCTGCAGTTTCCCAGCACAGAGAGAGTCATGAAATGCACTGAAGCCATCCTCTGCCAGGAGACGCAGGAGCTGCAAACACAACAGGTCTCTAGCTGCCTAGCTTGTGTGCACAGTGAGTGTGGCCAGGACTCTCCGAGGGTCAGACCTTTGGTGGTCAGTTGTTAATTGTTAAAGGTTTTTAGAATGTATGTGTGCATGTGTCTGTGTCTGCAGGCCATCTGTGTGCATGTCCATGGAAGCCGGTGAGGGTGTCCAGTCCACTGAGGCTGAATCACAGACAGCTGTGAGCTGCCAGATGTGGGTGCTGGGAACTGAACTCAGGCACTCTGGAAGAGAGGCAAGTGTTCTCACCACTGAGCCACCTTTCAAGACCCAGTGGTGGTCGCTCGTATAGGACATAGACTGTTCTGAGATAGGTCCTCGCTTTGTAGTCCAGGCCTTGAACTCTAGATCCTCCGTCTGGCCTAAGTGCCAAGAACACAGCCATGCTCTACCACAGCTGGACTAGAGGACCCCTAGGGAAATATGGAATCCCGGCTCGTCCTCAAAGACTCTTGGCGATTGTTTACTCCACTGACTTCAGGCGCTTCTGGACTATATTCCATCATCCTGACTTATAAATAAAAGCATGAACGAGACATCATTTAGAACGTAGACTTTATAGCTAGGCTCAAGACGCCAATGTGCTCGCTTCCTTCTGACCTGTAATTCGTCAGAGCTGGACTAGGGATGCGGACGGCGGCACAGCACACGCCTGGCAAGCACAAGGCCTCGGAGCTCTGTCTCCAGCACCTGAAAGCATGCACCCCTGCCTCTCGGGCCTTTGTTTTGTTTTTTGTTTTGTTTTGTTTTTTAAGCCATTTGGTTGTATGTATGGCTCATGCATGTTTGGATGTACGCATCCATGCTCATGAGCATGTGGAAGCCAGAGTTACATGTGGGGTGTCTGCCTCAACCATTCAAAATTCCACCTTTTGAAACGATCTCTCATCAAACTTGGTGCCCCGTTGGCTGGTTAGGGTTGGGGGTCCCCTGTCCCTGCTGTCCTCGGCACTGAGGCTATGAGTGTGCACAACTGCCCCTGGATTTTCTGTGGCTTCTGGAGTTCCAAAACAGGTCCTCAGGGTTGTGCAGCAAGCTCTTCACTGCCCGAGCTGCCTCTCCAGCTGCTGCTCTGCTCATATGGCTTCAGCTTCTACAGCAGGTGGGGCCGCCTGTCAGCCCCAGGTCCTAAACGGTCCTCATCTCTTCCGGTTGCATAGGAGATGAAGGACCTTTTCATTATTTTCAGCTCGTGTATATGCATTTAGGAAATGCTCAAAATGTAATTTCTCATGAAAAATAAAGCTGAATACTGATCAAAGTCTGTTAGCAACAAAAACCAAATATAAGCTTTTAAATCTTTTCCTGCCTCAACTTTGACATATACTGTCTAAATTGTCTACTTTTTTTTTAAGTTAGTAACAATGAGTTCAATGGTATAGTTCTCGCTTAGCAGGCTGGAAGTCCTAAGTTCTATCTCTAACAACATACACACACACACACACACACACACACACACACACACACACACGGCGAGTGTGCACATGCATACACACAGATAAGCAAAGAGCAAGGCATTTACAAATTCCAATATGAATAATTTCACAGCCGCGAGCAATGTTCGTAAGCCTCACAGGTCTACACAATGCTTAATTTAAGCATTAATTTATAAATAACGTAAGCCTGAAGTATTCACGCAGCTCAGGAAAAGTGAAGATCTCAGTGGAACAGGACTTATTCAGTTCTGAACGACTGGGGCCACATACCAAGGTAATGCTCATGCACTCGGATAACTTCACAGAGTCCGGGGTCTTCCGAATCCAAAGGCAAAATCCCTAAAATTAAAAGAAGAAGCTTGAGGGGAAAGTTCTGGAGTGAACTTACCCCTATGCTATGGTCACACAGACTCTGTGCAGTGGCGGTGATGTGAAGATGCCGCTGCCGTGTAGCCGGCCTGGAGTGTCAGGCTCCCTGAGGTGCCTTCCCCAGTTTGGTTTCACGGGATGTGCCCTGAACAGAACCCTGCTTTTCCGGAGGCTAAGTCTGCTCTCTTACAAAAAGAATCATGGACAATACGGAGTCTCACTGACTTCTTGGATAAATAAAAATATAACCCTCTTTCTTCATGAAAATGCAAGTCAGAGGACCTGTGAAAGTTGGGGACACTGTCGCCCACATCTGCTCTTCAGCAGCCTTTCCCAGGCCAGACCACGCCATCTACGAGGCCAAGGAACACTGGGACAGTCATGAAGGTGGCGTTTACATGCAGTTGCTTGGGACACAGGCATGAGCAGATGCTTACCACACGCTTACGGTGACTATGGATTTAAGAAGAACACATTGCTTCGAGCTAATTTTTAGTTTTACCAGAACAAGAGAGCTTTGTGGGGTGAAGAACAGAGGCTCACATGGCTCAGTCCACCAACAATCATCAAGCACAGGCCTGGGACTCTTTCTAGAAATTTCAGTCTGACCAAGCAGCAGGACCAGGTGGGGAAGCAGAGCAGGGAGGAAAGGATGCAGCCTGGCTGGCTTCCGTGACTGCCCACAGCCACAACCGGTGTGGCCTCAGGGCTCTGCTGAGGGCAAGCTCTCCGTTTTCTTCAGTTGTCAACATTTGAGGGTAAATTTCAAAAGCCAGGAAAATATTGTTATTTTTGGAATGCTAGGATTGAACTAGCTGTGCCCCACTCCCAATCAAAGATGGTGTTCTTAGCTGAAGTGAGGCCACAATGAGCGTCCCTATTTACACAGAAGGAAGAAGGCTGAGGACAGTGGGGAGGACCTGGGAACTGCCACTTACCCACCACTTCATCGTCGGGCTGGAAGAACGATACCTTCCTGCCAACTAGAGAGCGGAAACATGTAAGCATTAACATCACAAGGAGACTAAATTTATTGTTTATCTATTTTATTATGTGTATGGGTGTTTTGGCCACATGCATATCTGTGTATAATGTGTGTGTGTTTAGTTCCCGTGGAAGCCAGAGAGAGCATTGGATTCCCTGATACTGGTGTCACAGACCGTTGTGAGCCACCATGTAGGTGCTGGGAGGAGTCAAATCGAGGTCTTCTGGAAAAGCATCCAGTGCTCTCAACTACTGAGTCATCTCTCTAGCTCCCTAAATTTAATTTTTATTTGACTATGAAAACAAATGAAAAACAAATATAGTGGGCAATATCTGGAATACCAGCACTTAGGAGGTGGAGTCATGAGGCTCAAGAGGTCAGGGTCATCCTTGACTACATATCAAATTAAAGGCTAACCTGGGCTACATGAGATCCTGCCCCTCAAACAAACAGCCAACTAAAATTAAAGAAATGAAATAACTCGCAGGGTTGTGAATTACCAATGTGGCTAACTTTCAGGAGACAGGTGCAAAGAGAAATAAGGTACTGTGTAGCTTCTAATGGCTGCTCTCAACCCCCACCCCAACACACACACTGCGCCAGCCACATCTGCCATCATCTGAGTGGGGCTCTCAGCCACATGGGCAGTGTGAGCCCAAGGACGCACATAGCTTTGACAGGGTTAGGCAGACCTAACGGCTCAGCAGTGAAGAGCACTCGCTGTTCCTGCACCCATGTGGTAGGGCATGCTGTCTATAGCTTAAGTTTCAGGGGATCTGATGTCTTTTCTGTTCTCTACAGGTGTACAATACACACATGCAGACACAAACTCACATACATATTAAACAATTTTATAAGTTCTAAAAAAATAACATAAAAAATTACTCTGACTTGGTAAGTAAATTCTGATTGGTGCCCAGAAGTTCCTGGAACTCTCCTTTTTAAACTTTGTTACTCTGCTACCGTCATCACACGTGACAAGTGTGTGGAGGTCAGAGGACACTGTGAGCTGGCTCTGGCTTTACGACCAGGGAACGGACCCGAGCTGACAGGCTCGTGTGGCAAGTGCTTTGCCCGGCGGAGCCATCTCTCTGATGCTCAGTTCCAGTGCTCGGAACTGTGGCTCTGGCAATGTGATACTGTTTCTCTGTCCAGCCCTAAGTGTGTGTGTCTGAGTGTCTGTGTATGTGTCTGTGTGCACATACGCGCACCTATGCATGGACATATATAGTGTGTACACACACACACACACACACACACACACACTCTTCTGCCAACAGACAACTTATTTGAATATTTTTGTTCTAAGAGCTATGAGATGAAATGGGAAGAAACTTCAGTGTTGTTGAATACTTTGGGCTCAGAACCTTCCTATAAGCCTTATAATATAGTATGCCTTATAGTATCTTATAATATACCTTATAGCACACCTTATAGTATGCTTTACAATATGCCTTATGTATGGTATCAGTCTTCTAGTCTCCAGGAGGGAAAGGGAGCAAAGCGCCCAGAGTCCGCATCATTTGGTGCCAGCCAGTGAGTGCTTGAGCCGCATCCCTCTCGCCTGCTCTCCCTGGGGACCAGTCTGGTGGGTGCTGTCACCTCCGCTCTGGCTCCCGTCACACACACCTTCCTCCTGCCTGGGAGGCGTGCTTGCTTCTCCTACCTCCTTTCACACTTCTCTATATCCGACCATTACTCAGTCACTGTGCTCCAAATCCTGTTTCTACTGCCTTCCTAGTTCATCAACTGTTTGTTTTGTTTTTAAGTTTACACTGGGCAACTCTGGAAGAGAGCTCTCATCCTCCAGAATCGGCTCGGAACTGCTGACTAGCCATTGCACGGGACAGATCATCATGACCCTTCTTGAGCTCTATACTAAGTGTGAGCTCGCCTGGTGATGTCACATACCTCATTCATATCCCTCTTCCGGCCTCCCTGAAGCCAATCAGTTAGCAACTCCTCTGACTTCCTTTCCTCACTACTGCTTCCGTCAGTCTGTCCAGCTTGTGGACTTTGTGACATGATTCATGTTGGTCTCTGACCCTAGGGACTGGCCTGCCACGCCCTTCAACTTTAATCTCATTTGTAATGTTCACCCAGAGTCTGGCCGGCTCTGGTCTATCCTCCGTTTGTGTCTTTCTGAAAACACGTCTGCATTCATACATTCTTTTGTTTACCTATATTTGAGGAATACTTTTCCTTTCTGTCCGCCACCTCTCAGGGCTGAGCACATGGCCTGTGCCCGCTGGGTAAGCACTTCCGCCCAGCCACACTCAGTCCCCAGCATCATCCTTCTGTATAATGTTTACGTCCATGTCCAAGCTACTTGTATGGTGAGCTTTAGACAAAAATGTACTTAATCATCAGCAGCCACATTAAGTGAAGTCTTCAGTCTGCTTTAAATTAAGCATGTGGGAGTAAAGCCATGTACTCTGGAGTCCAAAGGTCAGAATAATTGTAATTCTGACGAGAAATGACCAATGAAGTTGTTTTGATTACCCTAAAGTATTTTTAAATAATGATTTTAATGTATAGAACAAGAAGCCTAAGTATCTGAAATAATTTGTTTCTAAGTAGAGCTAGATCACTCACTAAGAGGCATTCACAAACCGGGCATAATCCCAGCACTCGGGAGGCAGAGGCAGGCGGATTTCTGAGTTCGAGGCCAGCCTGGTCTACAGAGTGAGTTCCAGGACAGCCAGGACTACACAGAGAAACCCTGTCTCGAAAAACCAAAAAAAAAAAAAAAAAAAAAAAAAAAAAGGCATTCACATCCAGTGTTCATCCACTCAGTTCACACACGAATCAAGGTTAACTTCGAGTAAGTCTACGTGGTGGACTGTATTTAAATGTAATTGTGATTTTAGTTAAACATGGATGATACTTTTTTTGTTTTGTTTTTTTTTTTCAAGACAGGGTTTCTCTGTGTAGTCCTGGCTGTCCTGGAACTCACTCTGTAGACCAGGCTGAACTTGAACTCAGAAATCCGCCTGCCTCTGCCTCCTAAGTGCTGGGATTACAGGCGTTCGCCACCACACCCGGCTGACAGATGACACTTTTACTTATCTAAACAATCTTCCTTTAATCTGGTCAGATTGTAGGCAAAAGTATAATTAGACCATCATTAAGTTCATTTGTTGTTTAATAAGCACTTGCTTACCCATCCCACAATTAAGACAACGCCTGCTCTTGAGAGTTATCAATAATAAATACACACACACACACACACACACACACACACACACAAACACACAAGCAGATCATGATAAAAACTCAAAAGAAAACCAGGCTTGGGATTTGGGTGCTACATCACAAAAATTCAATACGATTACATATGAATTCAATACAATTACATATGAATTCAATACGATTACATATGAATTCAATGCGATTACATATGAACCAAAACCTAGATCTTTTACTGAAGCATAAAGTTCTTCAATCATAAGCTCAATCCTATATTCAACTTTTAAAAATGACCTTTTAGGGCTGGAAAGATGGCTCAGCAGTTAAGAGCTGCTGACTGCTCTTCTGAAGGTCCTGAGTTCAAATCCCAGCAACCACATGGATGGCTTACAACCATCCGTAATGAGATCTGACTCTTTCTTATGGAGTGTCTGAAGATAGCTACAGTGTACTTACATATAATAAATAAATCTTTTTAAAAAAGACCTTTCAATAAATTTATATTATAAAATGTATTATTTTATGTGTTGGTAACTTTATTAGCTGTTATTAAACTCCTTCCTTCCTTCCCTCCCTCCCTCCTTCCTTCCTTCCTTCCTTCCTTCCTTCCTTCCTTCCTTCCTTCCTTCCTAAGATAGGGTTTTGGCCGTCCTGGAGGTCTTTTGGAAGACATGGCTGACCTCGAACTCATAGAGATCCACCTGCCTCTGCCTCTAGTATGTTGGGATTAAAGGCATGTGCCACCAGTGCCCAACCTAAATTTCTTTTATATATAAAATACAAATACTTACCCTCTAATACAATTCCAGCAACTTCTCTTCCAACAGGGAAGAAATCCTTTTCCATCTTCATTTCTGCCAGAAGCTAAACCATGACAGAATGTGTCAGCATATTATTGTCAAGAATAGAGTTTTGCCTGCATGTATGTATATAAAAGCACCATGTGAGTGCCTGGTGCCTACAGAGGTCAGGGACTGGGTTGGATCTCTTGGAACTCAAGTTACAGATGGTTGTAAGCTGCCATATGGGTGCTGGGGACCAAACCTAAGTGCTTTACAAGGGCAACGAATATTCTTGACTGCTAAGCCATTTCTCCAGCCTACCATAATTTTTCAATTAAAAATCAAACAAACAAAAGAGAAAGAAGCCCTCCATATATATATATACTGACTTTCCAGACGTTTCTCTTTTAATGTGGAACTTCACACTTTCTTAGGACATCCATAGGACTTTCTTATGGAATACTGAGGATTCACTCACACACACACACACACACACACACACACACACAAACACACACCTGTGTGTGTGTGTGTGTGTGTGTATGTGTGTCTGTGTGTGTCTGTATGTGTATATGTGTGTGGGGGTATATGTGGTATGTGTGTGGTATTTGTGTATGTAGTAAGTGGTAGTATGTGTGGTGTGTGGTTGGTGTGTGTGTGGTGTGGTATGTGCCTGCACATTTTCCTACATTAATGGACTGTCTTAGTGGCATGTAATATTCATTCAGCTGCTATTTGTCATTGCTTTTTGTTAGTGGCAGAGTATGTGCCTAACATTCACAAGTCCAGGTTCAGTCACCAACACCACACACAGCCGGAATCTGTGCAGGTCCTATAAAGTTTAATAGTAACCGCGACTGGACAGCATCTCTCCTTAGTAGACGCACATTAGATATTACCCCAGCTGTAGTCATGGACGTATAAAACGGGTGTCTAGTCAGTTTTCTTGTCTGTATTCCTTGCTGTGGCAGTCTGAACTGTCTCTCCCCACAGTGACTGACCCTCATGCCCAGGGACTGGCACAGAGAAGTAATTAGTGAAGCTGTGGGGTCCTGTCAGGACTGGGGACCTAGGAAAGACACCAGGAGCAGCACACAGAGAAGAAAGATGCAAGGACACAGCCAGGACCCTAAAGGATGGACTAGAGAAAGCCATGTTTGCACAGTGATCTCAGGCTTCTACCCTTCAAATCTGGGTTAAAATGAGTGTCAGTGGTTCAAGTTAAAAGATCAAACAAGACCCACAATCATAGAAACAACAGCAAGTCCCCCAAGACAAAAACAGGAGAAAAATCTGATGTGGGGGTTATACACACCTATAGTCCCAGTACCTGGGAAACCGAGGCAGGAGGATCATGAGTTTAGGGTTACCCTGGGCTACACAGTGATCTTGTCTGATAACAAAACCTGAGAAAATGTATCACACTGCATTTAACTATTTGTCATTATTAACTATGGCCCATTTATTTACTTGTGTTTATTAACTGTTTACTTGTTCTTTTAAGACAAGGTTTTACTGTGAGGCCCTTCCTTATTTGGAACTTGCTGTGTGGGCCCAGACCTGCCTCCGACTCTCAGAAGCTGATGCCTCCTGGGTACTGGGGTTAAAGGTATGTGCCACCACGCCTGTACCAAAGACACATGTTTTATGGCCAATAATAAAGATGACTGTGGGTGACATGAGACTGGAGACAAGTGTTTGCGAGACAGAGAAATGACAAGAGTACAAATCATAGCGAACATACGTTAACTAGAAATACATAAAACTCAGTGTCAGTAAACTGTTTCTACTTTCTATTTTTATTGTATTTGTGAAGGTAATCTCTTCCTTGACCTCTAGGACTTAATAAAAGAAGTTTTCAGACTCCTCCAAAATAAATTTTATAAAATATTTCCATATAATGATATAAAACACAAATTAGACTACTTACCTCAATGTAAAAATATTCGAGTTTCAAGTTCAGTTTCTCTAAGGAGTTATTTCTCAGCAGTCAGCAATCAGTTACCATCAGACACTGCACACACTGTGACACCCTCCACCCTGGACACTGCACACACTGTGACACCCTCACCCCCGGCACTACACACACTGTGCCACCCTCACCCCCTGACACTGCACACACTGTGCCACCCTCACCCCCTGGCACTGCACACACTGTGACACCCTCACCCCCTGGCACTGCACACACTGTGACACCCTCACCCCCTGGCACTGCACACACTGTGACACCCTCACCCCCTGACACTGCACACACTGTGACACCCTCACCCCCTGGCACTGCACACACTGTGACACCCTCACCCCCTGGCACTGCACACACTGTGACACCCTCACCCCCTGACACTGCACACACTGTGACACCCTCACCCCCTGGCACTACACACACTGTGCCACCCTCACCCCCTGACACTGCACACACTGTGACACCCTCCCCCCACTCCTCTACCCCACCCTCACCCCCTGGCACTGCACACACTGTGACACCCTCACCCCCTGACACTGCACACACTGTGACACCCTCCACCCTGGACACTGCACACACTGTGACACCCTCACCCCCTGACACTGCACACACTGTGACACCCTCACCCCCTGGCACTGCACACACTGTGACACCCTCACCCCCTGGCACTGCACACACTGTGACACCCTCACCCCCTGGCACTGCACACACTGTGACACCCTCACCCCCTGGCACTGCACACACTGTGACACCCTCACCCCCTGGCACTGCACACACTGTGACACCCTCACCCCCTGGCACTGCACACACTGTGACACCCTCACCCCCTGGCACTGCACACACTGTGACACCCTCACCCCCTCGGCACTTGTACCTTTGTGTTTATGTGGCTCAGGGCACAGGCTTTAACTTGAACCCTCACAAAGTTATCCTCTGTAACAGGGACATTCTCCTAGAACCAAATAACAGAAGGCCGTGTTACACATCCCATGAGAACATCCGTTCCTCTTGTGAAAATGTCCACATAGAACTGAAGACATAGACTGATACCAAGTCTCATGAGCATCCTAGGTTTAAAAGGTGCAAATAAACATCCAACAGTATATGATACAAAAAGGAAAAGAAAAACGAGGGGTTGTAACTTTTAAAAGCGTTCAGATCTTTATTTTAGAAGCACTCAAGCACCAGCACAGACGCTGTACACACAGACTCTGCTTCATAAACCAGAACAGCAGACACTGTATTTTAACTTAAATACTTCAAGCTGTCAGATCTTTATGGTACACATACAACAAACAGCTTTTACTGAAATTTGGAATTCCAGTAAGGCAACCAAGGCAAAACTGAGTCATTCAGAGACATCCGACTAAATGACTGAATATAACATCACTTCTCCCAGCGTCTGCATTCCAGACCATGAACTGAAACATGCTCCTAAGTGACATGACAGCCCCTGCACACGGCTGCTGACCCATCGAGGGGACTAAGTGCTTTATACACAGCATCCTGGGAGCACTTTGACAAGATCTTGAATTTGCTGTTTAGTGATACAGATGAAGGCATTAGTATTGATGAATTAACAAATTCATTATACCTAGACCAGTTCTCCTGGGATGCAGCCAAGCCTTAGGTTCTTTTCCTGACAGTGGTAGGAGGTTAGCTGACTGAAGCTAAGACCTTAGACTCCTGATCTAATCACTCGAGAGTCAGGGAAGGACAAGAGAGGAAACACTCTGTACCCGACACAGAAATGGCGACCACCAAGAAGCCAATAGAGCACAGCCCCTGCTTTCATCTTGAAACCCACAGGGAAACGCCCTGGCTTTATGCAAACCTTTCTAGTAGTCACCACTAAGTCACTAAAAGATTAATGAGTAAGGTAAGTTTAGGAAGCTCCTAAATTTGTATAGAAAATAAGTCTTTTCTCTTTCTCTCTTTCTTTCTCTCTCTTTCTTTCTCTCTTTCTTTCTTTCTTTCTTTCTTTCTCTCTCTCTCTCTCTCTCTCTCTCTCTCTCTCTCTTTCTTTCTTTCCTTCTTTTTGGTTTTTCGAGACAGGGTTTCTCTGTGTAGCCCTGGCTGCCCTGGAACTCACTCTGTAGACCAGGTTGGCCTCAAACTCAGAAATCCACCTGCCTCTGCCTCCCAAGTGCTGGGATTAAAGGCGTGCACTACCATCACCCGGCGACATTTCCTATCACGTGGCTATAGTCTGAAAACTCGCTTCTGCACGGTGCTCACAGTGAGTACTGCCTGCTGTTGGGGAGCTGTGGGTGCTCTGCAGAGTGGGCTACTGAGATCCATCCGTTTTCCTGGGCCCGTTTCGTAACACGTAGGCTTAGCACTGCTCTGCCTTCCTAGGACTTTTCACAGCACCACGATTCAGCAACTCCTTTTAAAGAGCACTTTATTTACGCATATTATGTGTATCTGTGACTGTGGTTTGTGCACACGAGTGCAGTGTCCACAGATGCCAGAGAGGGCGCTAGAGCCTCTGGAGCTGGACTTCCGGGTGATTGTGGGCCACCTGACATGGGTGCTAGGACGCAAACTTGGGTCCTCAGCCCTGCAGCAGCTCCTGTCACACATACAGTCATACTACAACATGACCCACCACTGTCACAAAAAGTCAGGGGGTAATACGGAGCTGGGCTCCATATTACCCCTTTTGCTCCCTCCGTATTACCCCTCTTGCTCCTTTAGCTCCGCCTAACTAATACCATTTAAAAGTGAGTCTGGGCCGGGTATGGTGGCGCACGCCTGTAATCCCAGCACTTGGGAGGCAGAGGCAGGTAGATTTCTGACTTCGAGGCCAGCCTGGTCTACAGAGTGAGTTCCAGGACAGCCAAGACTACACAGAGAAACCCTGTCTCGAAAAACCAAAAAAACAAAACAAAACAAAACAAAACAAAACAAAACAAAACAACAACAACAACAAAAGTGAGTCTGGGGTGTGGCTGGCTTGAGCAGGTAAAGGTGCTTGCTTGCCCAACAAGCCTGGCAATCTGGGCCTGGTTCCTGGCACCAATGTAAAGGCAAAAGAAGAGAGCCAACTCCATACAGTTGTCCTCTGACCTCCACATGTGTGTCATGGAATGTGCACCATCTCTCTCCCCCTCTCTTCCTCCTCCCCTTCCCTTCCTCCTTCCCTTCCCCTCCCTCCCTCCCCCCTCTCTCTTTCACATACATGTATACATACCACATCTCATGAAAAAGAGGGAATTATAGACACACACAGAGACAGACAGATAGACACACACACACACACACACACTCTCTCTCTCTCTCTTGTTAGTGGGTCATTACTGTTATGGTTAGTGCTAATAGTGTTAACTTGACAAAGCAGAATCACTTGGGAGACAGGGACACTCAAGAGGAGTGTGCCTGTAAGGAATTATCTCGATGGCTGGCCTTTAGTGAGATGGAAGGACTGGCCCACAGCGGGTGGCGCCACTCCGTGGCTGGGTCCTGTGTGTGACAGAGAGCTGGGCAGCAGCATGCACCCATCTCTTGCTCCCCGAGTGCCATGTGACAAGCAAGCTGCCCTGTGACACGCTGGCCCACGCCACAGCAGCTGTGACTTCCCGTCATGGTCTATTTCAGCCTGGGACTGAGAGATAAGAACCTTCTCCCTCAAGTTACTTTTGCCTGAGCATTTTCTCTTGGCAACTAAAACCAAACAAAGGCAACTACATACGGAAAGAAAACATTTTATCTCAATAATTATTCTTACCTTTTCTTGAAATACAAATGTTACTTCTTCATTTGTAGAACTCTGTTGAAAATACAAGCCTTTCATAGTTACCTATACAAAAAAAAAAAAAAAAGATAGAAGCATTTTTAAAAGTCTTCTTGAGGGCTGGAGATAGCTCAGTGGTTAAAAGCACGTTCTGTGCCGGGCGTGGTAGGGCACGCCTGTAATCCCAGCACGTGGGAGGCAGAGGCAGGTGGATTTCTGAGTTCAAGGCCAGCCTGGTCTACAGAGTGAGTTCCAGGACAGCCAGGACTACACAGAGAAACCCTGTCTCAAAAATAAATAAATAAATAAATAAATAAATAAACAAATAAATAAAAGCGCGTTCTGTTCTTTCAGGAGACAGAGGCTCAATTCCTAGCACCCACATAGTGGTCTACAACCATCTCTCACTCCAGTTCCAGATGATCTGAGGCCTTCTTCTGACTTTAAGCAGTAGGCATGCACATGGTACACAGACATAAATGCAGGTAAAGCGCACCTACATATAAAGCAAAAATTTAAGCAAAATTTAAAAACTAAAAATAATAACAATGAAGTCTACTTATTAAATGAAAGTAAAGTGGACTAGACATGGAGTAAACTCCGTCTAGACACGAAGCCCTCAAGCACATTCAGACAGCACTCAAACAGGAGCCCACAGCAGAGGTGCTGGTGCTTGCCTGGGATCCCAGCACCGAGGAGCAAGCGGCTGGGTGAGCCAGAGCTGAAGGCTAACCTGGGCTCACAAAGGACCGAGGAGATAAGGGTAGACAGAGACGGACTAGGATCAATACCCAACCTATCACAGGAGCTTTCTGAAGGGTCAGATTTCAGGTGTGGTAGCACAATCTAGACCCTGCACTCAGTAAGCTGAGGGAGAACTGCAAGTTTGAAGCTAACCTGGATTAGATAGTTAGACTTTGTCTAAAAAGAGAGGGGGGAGGGTGGTAAGAGCACTGGCTGCTCTTCCCGAGGTCCTCAGTTCAATTCCCAGTACCCACATGGAGGCTCACAACCGTCTGTAATAAGATCGGATGCCCTCTTCTGGGGTGTCTGAAGACAGGGACAGTATCATGTAAATAAAATAAATAAATCTTAAAAAAAGAAAAAGGAGCCAGGCGGTGGTGGTGCACGCCTGTAATCCCAGCACTCTGGGAGGCAGAGGCAGGCGGATTTCTGAGTTCGAGGGCAGCCTGGTCTACAGAATGAGTTCCAGGACAGCCAGGGCTATACAGAGAAACCCTGTCTCGAAAAACCCAAATCCAAAAAAAGAAAAAAAGAAAAAAAAAGAAAAAAAGAAAAAGAAAAAAAGAAAAGAAAAGAAAAGAAAAGGAACGGAGGGGAGGGGAGGACTTCCGTTTCCTATTCAGTAACAAATATTGTGTGTATTTAAAACAGATCTACAAAAATATCTTACAAGAGCCACACAAGCAGGCCAAAAGTGTTCAAAGGTAATCAAATGCTTTCAACAATGAAGAACCTAAGAGAGTGGACAGCCAAGACACGCTCATTGGAATTGTGCTCTAGATTGTTCTGGGGCATTCTTGGTTTGTAAGTCCTACTGTATAATGAACGCTGACCTCAAACTCAGGGATTATAGGGTGTGCTGTGCCCAAATCCTGTAAGTCTTTCTAGTTTTTATGTTTTAGTGAAATGTTTTTAGATTTATTGATGAGTGTTATGCTTGCATGTGCGTGCGTGTACGTGTGGATGTGTGTGTGTGTGTGTGTGTGTGTGTGTGCTCACTGCTGTACACACCATGCTGAGTGTCAGGCCCTGGGCTCCGGTCCTCACTCTCGGTGGCAGGGTCTTCGCCCACTGAGTGTTCTTTCTGGTCTTTTGTTTTTTGTTTTTTTTAAAGATTTATTTATTTACTTTATTTATACGAGTACACTGTAGCTGTCTTCAGACACACCAGAAGATGGAATCTGATCCTATTATGGATGGTTGTAAGCCACCATGTGGTTGCTGGGATTTGAACTCAGGACCTCTGGAAGAGCAGTCAGTGCTCTTAACTGCTGAGCCATCTCTCCAGCCCCGCCCCCCTAGTCTTTTTAATGGAAGTATTTCCAGCTGTTGATACCCTGGGAAGTTCATAAATTATCTTTAAGGATCTCACAATTCTGTGTTGCGATTTAAACTGCATCCCTAGTGGGCCCAGAACTCACTGTAGCCCAGACTAGCCTTGAGTTCCCAGGAGTTCCCTGCCTCATCTTCCAGAGTGGTAGGATACAGGTATGACCCACTGTGCCTAGACTGTCTACTTTTCCAAACTGTAAACTTTACAGAAATATAGACGGACACATGCAGACCCTTAGGGAGGAGTTTGTAGTGGGGAGTGCATGTGCCCGTGTCCCAGCAGGAGCTACACCCCAGCTTCTGAAGCTCTAAGCGCCTCTGCCCGGCTCTGACCTTCTTCCCCTAAGAATATGAAACAGCCTGAATTTTAACAAACAGACTAGCTCCCTTAGAAGCACATAGACATGAGAGCGCATGGCTCTATCTTTACTTTGTTTCCTCCAATGTGGCGTTGTTGGGCCTCACTCCAGATGCTGCTGAGAGCTGGGGTCTGTGCTTTCTCACTGCTGCGTACATGTTGGGAAATGTCACAGCTGTGCTGCTGACAGCAGTCATGTACACAACATTTCTGTGTACACTGTTCTACATTTACTGAATGGATGAGGAAGCTACCTGCACCTCCATCCCCCGAGCAGGGAGACTGGAAGCCAAGGAGACTGCACCTTAAAGGGATTAAGTCACTAAGCTCAGGGACCAGCTGGGCTGGAGCCTGGACAGTCATTTTACCAATGAGAGCCAGTGCTTGGGCACATTAGCTCCTTCCCTGTGCTTTGGCCTATTTGTTTTGAGACAGGGTCTTGATTTTTATCCTCTGTCACAGTATTAATTATTTCTCCTGAGCTGCTGATATGATATACTCACCCAGAACTACAATACTGTCTCCTGTGGGATTGACTATTCAGTTGTGACAGATCTGTTTTGATTTGGTGGGAAGTCCCAAAGCCCCCCACTAAAATCAGTGGGGTACCTTCTTTATAAATTCCTAGAATTTCCGAGTTCACAATAGCAGCTCTCAAGCCATGTGCCGGTCCTCTGAACAAGAGGCCCAACAGCCTGCATAGTTCTCATGCCCAGGAAACCAGCTCTGGGTGCTAGGGCCTTTGTGGACCTAAAAGACCTCTGTAAAAGAGTTGTGTTGAGTAGCTGAGTAATAGTTACTGCTCTCTAGGATGAGAAAATCAAATGCAGAGACTAACCACAAGCACGCCTTTAGGACACGGGATTATGTAGCATGTCAACAGTGCACAAAGACGGCGGGAACATGGCTAGCGGCAGGTCTTCCCAGCATCAGCACAGTGCCTGTGTTGTGTGTGTGTACAGTGTGGCTGGACACTGCACACTGGGGAGAACACAGACTCAGCCTGCATCTCCCACTTACGTTTTCAGCTTCTGCCCAGCTTTCTAGGCTAAGTGCAGATTGCTGTCTACCTCATTCCACCCACAGTGTCTCAGCACAAACCTGTCTGCTCAAGTCAGTGTGACTTAGCACCACATGCCGCTCCTACTGCAGCACAGTCCCGGACAGTGCACTGCACTGACCCACTGATGCAGAGTGTGCGCATTCCAGATCCTCTGTCCTCTGCACAGCCCCACAATGCCACACTCACAGGTCGCCCTTGGTAGGTAGGGGCGCACCCCACCTGCACACTCCCAGGTCACCTACGGTGGGTAGGAGTGCACCCACTGTCCACACTCCCAGGTCACCTACGGTGGGTAGGAGTGCACCCACTTTCCACACTCCTAGGTCACCCTCGGTGGGTAGGAGCGCACCCCACACTCTTAGGTCAGTTTACTTACTAACGAGTGAGCTTCCCTGGCCAGGGCTTAGGCACATTAACTCCTTCCCTGTGCTCTGGCTAACTCTGGTTTTGAGGCAGGGTCTTGACTTGTGCCTTGCCTGGCTTTGAAGCCTCATCCTCCTGGCTGCCTCCTATGTACTGGGATCACAGGTGTGCAGCTCATGCCGAGTGATCGTCATTATCACATAAACCAATCTCTGCTCCTATTTAGTCTTGGCCTACTGGTGTTACCTTTTCTCCAAGTGGAATTCTATACTAACATCCTGAGTTCAAACCAGTTCCCTCTGTAGTTCTAGAAGCCACTGTTTTCTCTGCCTACTGAATCTCTGACATGTGGCCTGAGTCAATAATGTACTAGTTTCAAAGACCTGCGAGACAATCCTGCATTCCCTAGAATCTTCCCGAAAGGGTGGGGGTAAGGATTAGTTAATCTAATTAACAACTGTATGGGCTCAAAACTATTCACACTACAACATAAAGAAAAAAGAGTGTTTAAAAATTCTTTCAGTTGTAATCTGTGTGTCTGTGTGTCTTGAAGGATGGCTCAACAGGTCAAGGAACCTGCTGTCAAGCATGACAACCCAAGTTCAGCCCTGCAGTCTCCAAGGTGGACGGAGATCACTGACGCTCCTAAGCTGGCCTCTGGCCTGCACAAGCACATGTGCACGCTCACACACTGCAGGGAAATAGATAACTATGTTATTGAAGGCCGTGCTGTGAATGAATGGCTGTGCAGGACAGAGAGGATGGTGGGTCCTCCCGAGCTGGAGGAGAGAGAGGCTTTGGGAGCCACCAGTGTGCCGGAAAGGAGCTCAATCCTCACAAGAGCGGCAGGTTCTCTCAGTGCTGAACTCTCTCTCTAGCCCTTAAAGGTGCCACTTGGTTTATTTATTTATTTACTTCAAAAGCAGATATAAGAAAAATCAAGATCAGGAAATAATATTTGATTTACAATTCTACCACCCTTTATGCCCCCTCATAAAAATAGGAATTCTGCCGGGCGTGGTGGCGCACGCCTGTAATCCCAGCACTCTGGGAGGCAGAGGCAGGTGGATTTCTGAGTTCGAGGCCAGCCTGGTCTACAGAGTGAGTTCCAGGACAGCCCGGGCTACACAGAGAAACCCTGTCTCGAAAAACCAAAAAAAAAAAAAAAAAAAAAAAAAAAAGGAATTCTGAGCTTTTGGCACTGAAAGTATTGTAGAATGGGTGCAGCCAAGGCCCATGTGGCTTCTTAGGCACTGGCCTGGGTTAACAAAAGACTTGAATTCACTGATAAAAATTTTAATGAATTTAAAGATACTTGCACATAGACAATAACTACGACATCTGGTAGAATTAGACATTAAAGATGAGGATATGCCCTCTCATTTTTAAAAATGTTATATAATTTGAAATATTATATGACCTTATATAAACTTTGCTAAATCACAGAAGTGCTACATAATTTTATTTATTTGCAGTGCCGGGGATTGAACCCAAGGCCTCATCCAAATTATGTATGTGTGGCACTACTGAGCATACCCCTAATATAACAGCGAAAACTTTTTATGTGCTCTTGGTTTTGTAATAGAGTCTCCCTATGTAGCCCAGGCTATCCTTGAACTGTAGCCTTAGCTAGCCTTAAACTCCTGACCTACCACATCCAGCTTATCAAACTTTTCAATGACATCAAGTGTGTTTGACAGGTGGGTGGGGCCAGAGGTGGTTTAGTGGTTCCGTGCTCTGGCTGCTCTCACAGAGGACTCTGCATCCACACCCAGGCTCGCAATTGTCTGTGGCACAAGTCGCAGGGGACCTAGTGCTCTCCAAAGACACAGACCTACATTCGGGCAAAACACCCAGACACATAAAATAAAATAATAATTTAACAAAACATTTAAAAGGTAGGTAGGCTGAGATGTACTGTGAGGAACACACAGATTTGACATTTTACAAGTCTGTCAGAGCTGAAAACAAAACTGAGAGTCGTGTTAGCGATATTTTAAATGTTTATAAAGCCATGTATTAACATGCTAAATCTGCAGAAAATTACGAAGGATGTTGACTTAAGATTCGGCTGTGCAAATAGAGGGGCACCTTGACACACACTAAGCACCCAACTCTAAGTACTAGTACTTCATAGGAGGAGGGATGTGCCAGGGGACTTCTCCAGAGCCATGGGGAAGAGATTTCATTTCTGTTGTAACAGCAAGAACTGCCCAGGCTCACCTCCTGCCACACCCGGCTCCCCACGGAGCTCATCTGCTCTGACTGTGAGTGAGTCAGCCTCTGCACGTTAGCCCTTACCCACGCTTCCAGGATGGAGGTGCCCTTCAAAGCCAACAGGCCCACAGTGGATATTCATTACGGGATGGGCAGAGATCATCTAGGAGTGGTGTCATCCTGGACACGTCACAGAAAGTCCGGCACATAATGTGTTGCTATAAAACTTAACAAAAAAAGTTTTTTTTTCAGACAGGGTCTCTCTGTGTAGCCTTGGCTGGCCTGTAACTCACAAAGATCTGCCTGTCTCTGCTTCCTGAATGCTGGGATTATAGGCGTGCACCACCACATTTGACAAGAACTTACTTCTTGTGATTTGTATTCATGTACATGTGAGTGACTGTGTGGTAGTATGCCACCTGTCAGCAGTGCCTACAGAGGCCAGAAGAGGGTGCTGGATCCCCTAAGACTGGAATTAAATATGGTTGTGACCTGCCATGCAGGTGCTAGGAACTAAACCCAGGGTTCTCAGAAGAGCAGTCAGTGTATTTAACCACTGAGCTATCTCTCCTGCCCCCTGTAGGAATGTTTCCCTTGTGCAATTTAAGTATTTACAAGACAAAGTCTAGCTGTGTAGCCGTAAATGACCTGATATTCACTATGTTGACCAGGTTGGACTAGAACTTGCAAAGAGCTTCCTATGACTTTAATATGAAATTTAGAAAGTTATGTGGTCCTTATTCTTAGAATAGAAGTACTTAAATATGCTGGATACCATTACAGGAATCCCAGCACCAGGTCAGTGGGACAGGGAGCAGATGGCCTTTAAAGTCTCTTCCAATGACAATTTCTTTTTTTTTTTTTGTTTTTCGAGACAGGGTTTCTCTGTGTAGTCCTGGCTGTCCTGGAACTCACTCTGTAGACCAGGCTGGCCTCGAACTCAGAAATCTGCCTGCCTCTGCCTCCCAAGTGCGGGGATTACAGGCGTGCGCCACCACGCCCGGCTGACAATTTCTTTTAGTGTGTGTGTGTGTGTGTGTGTGTGTGTGTGTATGTGTGTGTTTTGAAAGGATAGCCCAGGCTAGTCCCAAACTTGCTACATAACCAAGAATGGCCTTGAACTCCTGTACCTTAAGCCTCCCTCTCCCAAGTGCTGGGACAGGTATGTGCCGTCAACAGGCTAACAAGCCACAGCTCTATGAATATTATCAAGTCATACTTGACTGATTTTATACATTGTGGTATAGTTCCTGCATTGTATGCAACTTGAGAATTAAAGATCTGGAGAGAGGCAGAAAAGATATATGTTATGCAAGCAGATAGTATGCGTTTAGAGATGTCATTTTCTATCCAAGAAGTTTTCAACAGGTGCCTGTTGAGCAGGGAGGCACCCATCAAACGCCTGTTCTTTTTCTTTCTTTCTTTCCTTTCTTTCTTTCTTTCTTTCCTTCTTTCTTTCTTTTTTTTTTTTTTTTTTTTTTTTTTTTTTTTTTTTTCTCGAGACAGGGTTTCTCTGTATAGCCCTGGCTATCCTGGAACTCACTCTCTAGACCAGTCTGGCCTCGAACTCAGAAATTCATCTGCCTCTGCCTCCCAAGTGCTGGGATTAAAGGAGTGCACCACCACTTCCTGGAGTGTTCTTTAAATCACAAAAGAAAAATTTAATGCTTTCTCCCACCCTCCTCCATGAGAACTATAGTCTATTGATTTTTCACCTCAGAGTGTACACAGCTTTAGGGCTGCAGAGGTGGCTCAGTGGGCACTCCATGTGGAGAGCTGTGAGCACCGGCACAGGAAACTGAGGGCCCTCCCTGTCTCTTGGCCTCCCCCCTCTTGTCCACCTGCTGCCGTCACAGAAACTGTAGATGATGACCTCGTTTGGCAGCTCAGGGTCTCAGAGAAACACCTGGCCGTGGAACACACAGGACAGCTTTGCCTTCAGTGTGCACTGAAGGTGAGAGGAGGCTGTTGGTGCTCCGCCCCCAGCTCGTAGCCCACTTCCTTTCCTGGGAGTGCCACCTGTTTGTATTCCACGCCTAACTCTGGAGCCATCAAGTTTCCTGCGTCTCTCCTCCTGGTGGCTGCCAGGAGTCTCACCTAACCTATGCTATGTTTCCCTTCAAAACTCTACTAAAATGTCCTTACGCTTCCTTATGGGAAGACAGAGAATTGAAAGAGGAAACAACCTCGTAAAGTCTAGTATATAACCTGGATGGCAGTCCCTTTGGGAAGCAGTACACCCTGCCATGTCTACTGACAGTTCTCAGCTCAGCGTTGTCTTAGTCTACAAAGCTCCGTAGTTAGCCAGCAGAGCTGGGGAGCTGAGGCCAGCCGGCCTGGGCCAGCTACTGAGATAGGAAGGGTCTGCCACAAACACAGCCTGGGGACACTGAGTCTGTGGCCCTTCGCTCTTTCTTCCTACTTTGAGGCAGTCTCACTAACTTGTCTAGGCTGACCCTGAACTGCCAATCCACTGGGTGGGATCCTAGGCCAGCAGCACTAGGGGGAGACACTGTGATCTCAGAGTGAGCAGTTTCATTTTATGAGTTCTCAAGCCGGCCCTCCTCCTTGAGGGAGGCAGGCGCACAAATGAATGAAGGTTCTTTCTGGTCCAGAGGTTCAAGAATCTCCTTCGGGCTTTCACCTCTCTTAACTGAGCAACGTGTAGGATTTCAAAATACCAAAACACTTTACCACGATGCCAGGCAGCTTTATCTTTGTTTGAGACAGGGTCTCTCTCTATGAAGTCTGGGAACTTGCTCTGTAGACCATGGCAGCCTTGAACTCATAGAGATCTGACTGCCCCTGCATCTCAAGCGCTAGGATCAAAGGCGTGTGAGCCACCATGCCTGGCCAGGCGGCCCCATCTTAATTTACAAAAGCTTATGAAAATGTACATGTGTAGGTGTTTAGCTTGCATGTGTGTCTGCGTCCCACCTGTGTGCCCCCGTGCCGTTGGATCAGAAGACGGCTTCAGAGCCCCCGGACCAGAGTAACACAGACGGTGGCTGTGTGGTTGAGAGCCGTGCTCCTCTGGGAGAGTAACAAGTGCTCCTAGCCCGAGCCAGCTCCCCAGTCTTGGGCAGCTTGACTTTACATGGGGGGACACTGTCTCAAATGTGAACATCTCATCTCCTTCTGCATGCTGGAATGGAAGCGTGGATGAAATTAGAGAAGCCAGTAATAATTACACATTGCGGTGGGCGGTGGTGGTGCATGCTTTTAACCCCAGCACTTGGGAGGCAGAGGCAGATGAATTTCTGAGTTCAAGGCCAGTCTGGTCTACAGAGTGAGTTCCAAGACAGCCAGGGCTATACAGAGAAACCCTGTCTTGAAAAAACAAAAAAACCCCAAAAACCAACCAACCAACCAACCAAAAAAAGTACACATTGCAGTGGTTGATGCCTAAGCTTTAGAACCCCTGAGAGACAGGATCCTGCAATAGCATCCAGGATGCATCCAGGACTGAGTATGGTATACTCATTATGAAAGTTGATTTTTAATTAAATATTACTTTTCCTAGTAAGTTCAGCATCATTGTCTTGAAAGTAGTTCTGAACCCATGTAATAGAGCAGCAAAGGGATGGTCTCTGGTGATCACATGGCTAACACTGCTGTGTTTCTGCCATGGTCCCTTGTGTCATCTGGATTTGTATAGCTGCAATTGCCACAGGTGGCTACTGAGCACTGGAGGGGTGTGCAGTTAGGATGGAGGTATGCTGTGAGGGTAAACCGCACAACAGATCTGTAAGGGTTACAATGTAAAGAATACACTGTCTCATTTAAATATCTGATTTTTTTAAAGGTTGAAATGATATTTAGATAAACTGGTTTAAAAGAAACATAAAATTAATTTCATGTGGTCTCTTCATTGTCCAAATGTGGCTCCCAGGAAATCTAAAAGCACCTAGGTGCCTAGAACATCTGTCCTGGACAAGCAATGCAAAACTCAGCTACTGTGGACTGGCTATACCTGGGAGCTTGTTTTAAATGCCCATACTCAAAATATTCTCTTTTTTTAAAAAAGCAAATGAAGACCCATCAGGCCCAAATCCAAAATCAGTATCTGTGCCTCCTCACGACCCTGACCTGAGGTAATTCTTTAGTATGGCTCAAGTATGGACAGCTCAATGAAGCAGGCAATTCCAGACCCCAGGCCCCATTCCTGTGAACAGCCACCCTGCTTGCTTTGGGAAACCTCTTACTGGAAATGCAAAGAGAAGGGTAAGAAGGGCGACAAGGGAAGTAGTAACGGAGACAGCATCAGAGAAGCTGGGGGCGGGGAGGATTCCACTCGGAAGAAAGGCATTTATAGACCTTTGCCTACATAAACGCGGAGGATGAAGCAAAGATCAGTCTACATTCAAAACCGATCCAGAGTCAGGAACTGTCCGTCAAATCTAGTATTACCCGCCCCTCAGCGGCCTCAGCCAAGCTAGGCCTGAGCCAGAGCAGCTCTGAGGTCGGCGTGTGATGCGAAGCACCAGTCTCCCCAGGCTCCTTCAAGCGTGTCTCCATCTTTCGCCCAAAGTCTCATTTCACGAGACACACATCGTTCTTTCCTGGCTCACCTGGCTCGGAGCAACCTCAACCGCCAGCGCCTTCGCCGCCGCCACCTTCCCAGTCCTTCTGCAGAGAGCCCGCCTTCTTGGGTCCAAACAGTACTGCCATTGGTCAGACTGCCCGTCACTACCGCAGGATGACCGATCTAGGGGAGGCTGTGACGAACGCCATAGCAACCGAACCCGGAACTACAACTCCCAGCATGCTCCTCCCCGTAGAGAGGCGAGTTGCCGCCCCAGGGACCACCAATAAATGGGAGAAGTTGGGCGTTGCCAAGATGGGTTCCGTTTTATGCAAATTAGAGTAAAAGGCCACACCCTTCCTCATTCCAACCGCACCCCCTACCATCTTTCTTCAGTCTTTGTTTCTCTTGCCTTCCGTCCCCACGTTCTTTCTGCAAAACCTTCAATTTAGTTGAATGTATCCTAGCTACTGTCGCGCATAGAGAAGAGCAAAGTGCCAAATCGCTAAACAAAACCTCCGCACGCATAGACCAAAAACCTCTACTTATGCCTTCATGGGACGAGATTAGGGATGGGAGAAAAAAAAAGGGGGGTGCTTTTCGAACCAGTTAATTGGTTTATCTGATTGTCACTCTGTACACCTCTATTTCCTATGGCTCTTTTCTTTTCTTTCTTTTTTTTTTTTTTTTGCCCACCCAGTGGGCGGAGTTGCAGGGGAGAGCAAGAAGGCGTGGTCTCCGCCGTCCGATTGGCAGGCGGTTATCCCCGCCCATCTATGGGTGGAGCGGAGGGCTGGCCGTGGGCGGAGGGGCGGTGGCGGAGGGAGATGAGGAGATAGGCGGGAGCGAGGGAGCGAAGGAGCGAAGGAGGGCGAGAGGACTGGAGCGGCACGGGGAGGGCGCGCAGCTTGGTTGCTCCGTAGTACGGCGGCTCGCAAGGGAGCATCCCGAGCGGGCTCCGGGACGGCCCGGAGGCAGGCAGGCGGGCGGGGATGGTGTGCGCGGCTGCGGACCCTGCGTTCCTCCGCGCGGCGTGCGGGCTGCACTGATTTGTGTGAGGGGCGGCCGCGCGCACCCGCCCGGAGATGAGGTGAGGAGCTGACGCGGGCGGCCTGGCGCGCGGGCGGGGGTCGGCGATGGCCGCCCGGGGTCGGGTCCAGCGGCCGGGCGCGCGTCCCCGCGGCCGCCGTCGCCGCTCCGCCTGGTCTTTCTCATCCTCCCCGGGGGCGGACGGGCGGGCGGGCCGCAGCAGTGGTGGCCGCGGGACGGGCTCGGGTTGAATGGGCGTCCGCAGCCACGGCCGGCCGGCGCTCCCGAGGGGGCTTCGCGGCGGGCGGTCCTTCCACCGCTGACCCTTCTGCCCTCGGCCGCCGAAGGGTGGCGGGCCGGCCCGGCCTCCCGGGGATCCGGAGCTCGCGGGAGCCGCATCGCGCCGCCCGCGGGTGTCCCCGGCCTCGAGTCCCCGGCTCATCCTTTTTCTCTAGCGCCTGCTTGGAATACCCTGTCAAGTGAAGGGCGGTCAATGCCGTTCGGGCCGAAGTGGTGCGGCCGGGGCTGGCTCTGGATGGCATTTAACAGAAAGCGGCTCCCCTTGCAGCGGGCGCGCGTCCCCTTGGTCGGCCGCTTCGCCCTCCTTGCGCACGCACTGACTCGGGTTTCTGCTGTGGACCCAGGGCACAATTGCGGTCCCTTCTTGGGGGGGGGGGGAGACCAGGAAATGCAATCCGGATTCCCGGGGTGGGGAGGAGGGAGCAAGGAGGAGCTGGCTGGATCTCCCTTCACTTCTGTTTGCCTTTGCTTTGGAAGACAACTTCGCCGATCCTCTTGCCTATGAGCAGTCTATTGTTGTGACTCAGACTACAGGCTTTGCTTTTGAAGGAATAGATTAGTGGCTTCTTGCTGTAGCTTGAGGGTGTAGAGGTATTTGGTAGCATCTTGAATGTGAAAGTTTGCGACTTTGCCCTCATCACTGCTTTTCGGAAAACAGAACCAACCTGGAGATGTAAATGAATGCAGACTCTGGCCAGATGCGCTTCTTTTGTGCTTATCTGTTGGTATCTTTCTCTTGGTACTTAGTGGCCAGAAACACCGAGAATTAAAAAAAAAAAAAGAGTCTGATAAATAGCATAGATAGTGAAAGCATAGGAACAAATGCCTGTGGGAAATATCAGTTCTATTTCCAGGGAGGCCGTTTTACTAATCCCGCTGAATTGATGAAGAGAAAGGCTTGCTCATGGATTATGTCGTGGAGAGGATGGGAGGGCAGGAGCTAAGGAGCCTGCAGACCAGCTGCTTGGCAGGGCACTTCTCTAAATGCTCCTAACTGGAGGAATGTATTTATTTGTTGGGATACTTTTATTTTTAGGAGCTGTTAACAGTGAAGAGTGCAGACGTCTCAACAACAACCATTATGGTTACCATTGTTGCTTTTTTTTTTTTTTTAAAGTAGTTTGCTTGAAGTGTCTTGTATGTGTGTGTGAGTTTCCTCATAACTTAAGAACTTTTTAAAAAGCAACATTTTTATGTAGGAGATATGTAAAGAACTCAGGAAATTATAAAGGATTTAAATTAAGAAGTGAAAGACACTGATTTGGTGATAGGGCATAGATAGTTCTATACACTTTTAAGTAGCCACAGTAAGGCACCTCTCTGAGAGTACATGTTTAAAAAATGGTATTTACTAAAAAAAAGTTATTGAAATTGCTGCGGATCGTGGTAGAGCCACAAAACTATTATTATTCTGCCTGAGTAAGAGAGGAACTTGAACACATTTTTAATGTACTTTGGAACCCTGTGGATTGCTCAGATGCTGAGCATTGTGAAATAGGGCATAAAATGAGCGGTGGCAAATCAGTTCCCTGAAATGTTTGTCCCTCAGCATTTTCTTTCTTTCGTTTCTTTTGCTGTTGACTAGCAGTTTCCTTTTCCTCTGGGCCTTCTTTATCTTTTCCCCAAATACTGAGATTGAGATACCACACCCTTAAAACACTTGAAAGAAGTTTAAAGGGATACCCTAGTAAATTCCTCTGCCTGTGCTTTTTCTCTTGGCGATTGAACCAGGACTTGGAGCACGCCAAGTGTGTGGCCCAGCACCTAGCAAGGCCCCCAGCCTCACATTGTCTGTGTGTGGTGCTGGCATTTGAACCTGGGGCCTTGCGCTAGGCAAGTGCTGCACAGGCTCTAGTCTCTCATCCTTTTAATTTGCTCAACTTGTGACTTATAGAAAATTAATTACGTTGAGATTCTCTTAGTGACTCCCTCCTGAATGGCTCCGCTTACTGGCTCCATCTAAATCTGGCATTCAGATATCTTTACATCAGCTTAACAGGTTTCTGTCTCTCCACCTCAGTCAGACAATGAGAAGTTGTCAGTATTTTCAGTACAGTTTCCAGGAATTTCTCCAGGCCAGAAAATTTGGAGAACCTTGGCAGTGTGCTTTTTTCTTATAGAGTGTCTCCTAAGACTGTCTCTGAAATAGTTAGCGAGCTTTTCAAGTGGCAGAGGTTTTATATGTTGTGGTGTTTCAGAAGAGCAGAGTTGGCTGTGGTCTGCCTAGAAACTAAACTAGTGCCCTTTGGATAATTGCGGAGTGAATGGGTGAGCCTCACTCCAACGGTTCTGGTGTTGTAAGTCTTACCTGTCAAGTTGGTCATATCACAGAGTAGTCACAAGTGCTGTATCCTAACTAGTCAGTTCCCCTAAGCTTGACCAGTGTTGGATGTACAGTCTTGCTGGGTGATGTGATGGGAAGATACCTAACAAATGTTGCCCGAAGGACTCAAAAGATTTAATATAGTGTCTAATCACTTCACATATCATTTTATAAATGATGACAATCCCAATGTAAGAATCTTTTTTTTTTTTTTTTTTGGTTTTTTCGAGACAGGGTTTCTCTGTGTAGCCCTGGCTGTCCTGGAACTCACTCTGTAGACCAGGCTGGCCTCGAACTCAGAAATCCGCCTGCCTCTGCCTCCCAAGTGCTGGGATTAAAGGCGTGCGCCACCACGCCCGGCATAAGAAGAGGGCGTCAGATCTCGTTACGGATGGTTGTGTGGGATTTGAACTCAGGACCTTCAGGAGAGCAGTCAGTGCTCTTACCTGCTGAGCCATCTCTCCAGCCCCTAAGAATCATTTTTATAAAACATGGACAGTAGGTATGCTTTCCAATTTGACTTTCATGATATATGACTTTTATTCACCCTTTACAGAGTCTACCACAGGGCCCTATAAATTACAGATTTTACGTGGGAGAGTGCTAGATGCAATGCGAAACTCTGGAGAATATGGGACTTTATCACATATTGCAAATGACTGAGATGAGGTCACCAAAGCTCTCAATACCTCAGGTTTCTTTGCTAGAAAAATGGGAAGAATGGTAGTGAGTGGACTTTACATACCTCTGTGTGCCCAGGCTTGCCTCCAAATGCTGGGATTTCAAGCATGTGCCACCGTGACCTATACTTAAATACCGTCAGTTATTAAGTAGGGGTTCACACTGATGGGAAGAATTGGAGTATACAATATATAAAAGCTGAAAGCGAATACTCTTGTGATTTTTGTACTGCTTTACTTTGTGGTTACAAGTAGAAACTCATTGTTTTGAAAAGGAAGTCTCGATAATTTATTGGTATTAAATAATGTATACTTTTACTTAAGAAGCTACCAAGAATTTTATATATATATATATATATATATATATATATAATTACAAAATAAATTTCATGATCACTTTCATCTTAATTGTATTACTTTAGAATAAATCTCAGCTGGGTGGTGGTGGCGCACGCCTTTAATCCCAGCACTTGGGAGGCAGAGGCAGGTGGATTTCTGAGTTCGAGGCTAGCCTGGTCTACAGAGTGAGTTCCAGGACAGCCAGGGCTATACAGAGAAACCCTGACTCGAAAAAAAACAAAAACAAAAACAAAATAATAAAAATAAAAATAAATCTCAAATCATTTTAGAGTGAATAGCTAATTGCCTTTGTATTTTAAAAAAAATCACACAAAAATTGAAATACAGAAAAGTAAACAGAAGGAAACCATGGGATACTCATTAAATCCATGACCCGAGTCATACACACCAGATCATTTTTTGTGTGTGCATGTGGCTGTTTGTGTACAGTTTTTGGTACAAAAATGGGATCTTACTGTGCATGGCTGTCTCCCTCCTCCTCCTCCTCTTCCTCATCTTCCTCTTCCTTCTTCAAGGTCCTGGCTAGCCAAGTTTAGACACTAGATTGACCAGGCTGGCTTCTGACTTGCAATGATTCTTTCCTACCCTTTGCCTAAAAGGAACAGTTTAAAAACTATGGACCCCCACACCACACCCCCACATACTTACAGGAGGACTTGAATCAGGGCCTCATACAGGGCCTCTACCACTGAGCCAGTTTTTCAGTTTACTTTCTTTTTCTTTTTATTCTCTTTATGTCTCTGTCCCAGGGAGAGGAAGGGAATGTGTCTTGCTCTTTTGACCAGGCTACTGTCAGTCTTACGAAGATCCTCTTTCCTCTGCTAACCTGGTATTGGAATTAAAGCATGCTTCAACCATCGTATCCAACTCACAGATTTATTTTTTAACTTGTTTTCTCAACATCTAAAAAAAAAATCCTTTCATGTCTATAATATCAGTAGCTGAATAATACATCACCTTATGGATCTATGAGAATTTAGCCAGCCAGGCGGTGGTGGCGCATGCCTTTAATCCCAGCACTTGAGAGGCAGAGGCAGGTGGATTTCTGAGTTCGAGGCCAGCCTGGTCTACAGAGTGAGTTCTAGGATAGCGAGGGCTACACAGAGAAACCCTGTCTCGAAAAAACAAAAAACAAAAAAAGGAAAAGAGGATTTGGCCAGTTTATTAGGCTTTAGTATGGCATTTCCCACCCTCACCATACATAGCCCTGCAGAGACTGGTTCTCCCTGATAGCATTTCTTTTTAACTTATTTTTGTAATTTTACTAATTTTCAAAAATTTTTATGTAAATAGGTGTTTTGTCCACATGTATCACCATGGTGATGCCCAAGGAGGCCAGAAAATGGCATTGGAACGCCGGAACTGGAGTTACTCAGGGCCGTAGGCCACCATGTGGGTGCTAGGGATTGACCCCTGGGTCACCTGCAAGAGTAGTCAGGGCTCTCCAGTCTCCTCTGTGCATTTCTTAAGATTTTTCCCCCTTTTAGATGTGTTTCTAGGGAGATGGCTCAGTGGATAAAGTGTTTTTTGTTCAAGCACGAGAAACTTGAGTTTGGATCCCCAGAGCCAGATAAAACTGGGGATGGTGACATGGGGACGAAACATAACGAGTTAGAGGCCAGCCTTGCCCCAGGAGCTGGAGGCTGGACCATCCCTGGGGCTGGCTAGTTAGAGCAGCTGAGTTTCAGCAGTGGCCTGCCTCACAGGGTAATCGAGGAAACGACCTCCCAGTGCCAACCACACGTACCAGACGAGCACATGTATTTCAACACAGGTGCACACATGTACACATGACGAAGTTTCTTACAAAGCCTAGGTTTCTCAAAGTGGGATTGCAGAGTCAAAGTATGATAAAGTTCATCCTTCCTTCCTTCCTTCCTTCCTTCCTTCCTTCCTTTCTTTCTTTTAAACTCTATTTATTCTTTCAGGGTTTCAGCCATATATGTAGTATGTCTGATTACCCTCATTGCCCTCCCTGGTCTCCCTGCTCCTCATCCTCTTATTCCAAACAAGTTCCCTTCCAGCTCTTATGTATGTTTTTCTTTCCTTTTGTGGTGGGTTGGGGATGGGGGTAAGGGTTCAGGGAGCACAGGCCCACCACGTTTAATTAGGGTTGTTTGCATGAGTGTAGACGGGCGGTAGTGGGCAGCTAACCAGCGGCTTGCCACAGAGGAATCTGAGTTCCTGCTCCCCTTTCGGCCATTAACTTGTCAGTAGCTCCTCAGGGAGAAAGGGACTTAGGAGCCCCTCCTCTCTCCATGACGGGATGTTGAGGGCACCAGTCTTGGGCAAGTGACTCCTATTACTGGGAGTTGGTGGGTGCAACAGCCACGTCCTGTCCACAGGAAGCCTTTTCCGGTGCTCTTTCCCACCCTCTGCCTCTGACAGTCCCCTCTGCCCTGTAATGTTTGCGGAGCTCTGAGGGGGCGACAGATGTCCTGTGCGGGTCTGAGCACTAGAAAAGTTAGAGCAGTTTACACTCATCACAGCGTGGCAGTTCGCCCCATGCTTCCCTTTGGAGTGACTTAAACAGTACGAAACACAGTTTTTTGCTTATAGGTAGCTTAGCCAACAAATAGCTTGGGAAACTTTTAGCCAGGACCCAAAACTCTTGACCTGTTTCATGGGCACATTTTTATGAGTTGTTCCCCCCTCTTGATATCTGTGGTTTGGGCACTTAGAGATTTTTTATGTGGGGGGAGTTAGGTGGGCGGGGGTGCTATTTGAGCCTTCCCTTGAGCTGTCCAGGTAAGCTGGCTCTAGGTGAGCAACTGCCTGGCAGCCATCCCTCATCTTTTAGTTTGTGAGAGTTTCCTGTAAGCGCCCTGCATGAAGAACAGGATTAGAGCAGCAGGGAAGGATAGTAAGACTTGAAAACAGTGCTCTTACTTGTGTGGACTCTGGACCTCTGGACGTGTGAGGAGGGAGACAGCTGGGCCTATCCATCTCCACGCCGGCCATGTTAGAGATTTGAAGAGGCTGTAGACGTTCTCTTCAGGACTGCCAAGGCCTCGGTGCAAGATGTTACTGGTTCACTCAGAAAGCCTTAAAAAACGAACCCCAAATCTTGTGTTACTAAATGTGGTGATGGGTTGGCTGAAATAAAGTTTGTAGCCACCTAACAAGCTGAATTTGAAACAAATTAACCTTTTTGAATTCATCCTTTTTCAACCCTTTCCTGGTAGAATCAATGATAAGTAACTTGTCTTACTAACTAACCTATTGTCCAGACAGATACGTTGCTGAAACTGTCCTGGCCTTTGTCCCCTGGCCTGAGTTTATCTCTGCTTCCTGGCAAAGTGGGACAGCCAGGGTTTAGTTTTTAGCTGACCATCAAACCCTATCTCATAGCTGCGCAGCACGGGGCTCCCGGAGACTGTCTGGAAGAGGAAGTGGTACCGAATGCATTTTACCCTTCCCTGAGTGGTAGAATCAGGTGTTGAACTCAAGGATGTGGCTGGATTTTACACTCAGCTGAACTAGAATGTGAAAGTAACAAGGTCATAGCAAGCGGCCAAGTTTTATCCTCAATGGCTAAAATTAAATGCCCTCTTCTTACACCAGCGGGACAGCGCTTGCCATCTCCTTCTGCTAAGCTTTTGGCTTGCTTGCTCTTGAGGTTTTTTTCTTTTTCTGAAGGGATGAATTTGTAAGACTTGGAAGCTATGCATGAGGTCATTGACTTTTAATGTTGTGTACTAGGGAAGACATTGACTTAGAATAAAGCCATTGAAATAGCCATGTATATGTGCCTATTTTTTGTGTCTATACATTCGGGGCTAATTATTTCCAGTCAAAACTTATTCTTTTTGTTTTTGTTTTGTTTTGAGAAAAGATTTCACTGTAGCACAGACTAGCCCATCCTTGCTTTGAGGGTGTGATTATCATCTGCTCTGGCCTCAAAAGTGCTGGAACTACAAGCTGGGGTGCAGCATAAATTTCCTGAGTGAGTTTGCTGTTATGAGTTAGGGGCAGTGAATGTGTTTACACAGCATTCCTGTAAATCATCTATCATAAGGGCTTCCAATATTTTATAAAAATCCACTTACTTTTGCTTTAAATTCAAGAGAACAGATTGCAGTTAGCAGTGGCCAATGGGAAGTAGTACTTATTTTTATGTCTGTTCATTTAGTGATTAGAGAAATTGGGAAGAAGATACTTGAGGGGGTGTTATTAGGATGCCGCCTGCACGAGAGCAAGGACATCATGGGTGGTGTTCTTGCCCTTGTCTCCATGGCCTTGGCCAGTGCCCACCCACCACACGGAGGCCCCTAGCAGCCGTTTGCAGTGAGTGGCATGGAATGGCTGGACAAGAGCTTTGAGGCAGGGGAAAGGTGGACTAGAGAGGGCTGCTGAGGTTTGGATTCCCCAGGAGGTAGGAAGCTGACAGTTCCTGTGCTTTGCTTCTGTGTAAAAGGCTCTTTGGAGTTCAGCCTGCAGGGTGAGTGGTTTGAAGGAGAGTAAGAGAAATACTGGATCAGCTCCACTTTAGTTACCTTTGGCCTTGTCCTTTATCTTTCTGGTGAGGATAATGAGATTGACTCTTGGATCTCAGTTTGTGTGAGATAAATGGGTTATATATGCTGTTTGAATTCTGTGAGGAGGAGGGTCCAGTCGGATGCCTGGACCGTGCGGTGCAGGAGCAGTGTGTGTTCAGCAGGAACTGCACTTGAAATTGTGATCTGCCTTTTTCCTGGGTTGGTGATTGGCAATCTGGTCTAAGATGCTCCTAACTGAGCCCCTGGATCACAGGCAGGACAGCTAATCACTCTCCATGTGCTGTGTCACCAAGCAGTGACATTTGATAAATTCAGAGTGTTGGATGCATTTACCACTTTGGATATTTCCAGTTTATGATGAATCTATTGGGAGATAACTCCATTTTTACTTCAGGAACATATGTACTGTTGGTCAAGTAAAGTATCTGTCTAAGGTGACATACAGCTATAATCTCAGTACTCTGGAGGCTAAGGCTAGGCTATATAGTGAGTTTTAGGTTAGCAAGGGCCATATAGTGAGACTCTGTTAAACAAAAAAACAAAAATATAAAATGAACAAATATTTATCTAGAAAACCAAACCTAAACAAAAATGCATTGTAAGATAAAAATCAGTAATTATGCCGGGTGGTGGTGGCGCACGCCTGTAATCCCAGCATTCTGGGAGGCAGAGGCAGGCGGATTTCTGAGTTCAAGGCTAGCCTGGTCTACAGAGTGAGTTTCAGGACAGCCAGGACTATACAGAGAAACCCTGTCTCAAAAACACCAAATCCAAAAAACAAAACAAAACAAAAAATAAATAATTATTTAATACCATAAATGTTACATTAATTGAGGTCGTGGATGTAGGTTTCTAAGAGGAAGTTTTTGTTTATTTTGCTTTGTGAAAAAGCCCTTTAAAAATAGATGTTTTGTGAGTTGAGTGTCCATAGAAGCTGTTGTCTATAAAGATGATCTGTTCTGCACCTGCTGTGGCTGCCTGTCCATTCTATAGTGTTGTTAATGAGTGTCACAGGAAAGATAACCCTGCAGTAATTGTAGCCTTGCATTTCCTTTCCTTTAGTTAATTTTAAAGCTCAGTCATTGTGTATTATCTGTAGTCGTTTTGATCGCATCAGTTGAAATGATATTATAGTTGTGATTTGGTAACTTAAAAAATAACATGGTTTTCTTACTACAAAAGCAACACATGCTTATTTAAGAAATGTCTTGAAAATGTAAATAAGGCAAAAATACCAAAAAGCCCTTCAGAAAATCTGGTCTTCCGGTGCTGTCTGTAGGTAACCCAGTGAAGGTTGCTGCAGGTACCCAGTGTGCTGCTCAAGACCTGCTGTGTGTCTGTGGGCGCCGAGGGTTGTCCTGGCAGTGGGGCAGCCTCGGGCCACTCAGTCCTGAATTAACGCAGAGACACTGAATTAATATGAACTCTCCTGATCTTTGGTAAGATTGGCAAGTCAAAGTTTATGTGAGAGGAGAAGTCTGTGTCTGGTGCCTTGCCTGTTTGTAATCTCTAATACATAAAGGTTTACCAGTGTTCAGTTAACACGTGGTGAAAACCTTGTCAGCTTTTGTGGTGCGTGCTTGCAGCTCACTCACTTGTTGCGGGTAATCAGTTTGCTTTTTTTTTTTTTTTTTTTTTTTTTTTTTTCGAGACAGGGTTTCTCTGTGTAGTTCTGGCTGTCCTGGAACTCACTCTGTAGACCAGGCTGGCCTCGAACTCAGAAATCCGCCTGCCTCTGCCTCCCAAGTGCTGGGATTACAGGCGTGCGCCACCACCGCCCGGCTATCAGTTTGCTTTTTAATAAAGGCCAGGAACATTCATGGACAGAAAGATTTAGAACTGCAGTTCACAAGTTTTAACTACTTTTTTCTTTATTCTTCCTTTTTATTTTCTAAAAGAAATTTAAAATTGCGTGTGTGGGGTGCAGTATGTGCGAGTGTGTGTGTGGGGGAGGGTATGTGCGTGTGTGGGGTGCAGTATGTGCAACTGTGTGTGGGGGAGGGTAAGTGCGCACGCACGCGTGTGTATGTGTGGGCATGTGTGTGTGTGTGTGTGTGTGTGTGGTATGTGCATGTGGGGGTATGTGGGGGGTGTGGGCAGGGTTGTGCGCGAGCATGTGTGTGTGTGTGTGTGGTATGTGCGCGTGGGGGGGTTGTGTACGTGTGTGTGTGTGTGTGTGTGTGTATGTGTGTATGTGCACATGGGGGGGTATGTGCACGTTGTGTGTGGGTGGGGGGTATGTGTGCGTGTGTGAGTGGGGTGTGTGTGTGTGTGTGTGTGTGTGTGTGTGTGTGCACAGGCCAAAGGACGGTGTGAGCTACTCTAATCACTCTTCCACATTAGTCTCTTTAGTCTGAGTCTTGCAGAGCCTAGAGCTACACTGGTGGCCAGCAAACCCAGGGAACTCAACAGTGCTGGGGTCACAGGCATACTGAGACCCCCCCCCATTCGCTCCTTCCTTGGCTTTGAACTCAGGTCTTCGTGTTTGCAGTAAGTGCTCTTACCTCCTTAGGGATAGCCCAAGCCTCAAGTAGAGCTGCTCCCAGCCTCATTCATTCATTCACTTTACATCCTAATTACTGGCCCACCCCTCATCCTCCCTTCACACATTTCCTCTCCCCATCCCTGTTCTCCCCTGAGAGGGTAGAGGCCCCCCTTGGGTATCCCTCTCACCACCCTAGGATATCAAGTCTCTGCAGGGCTAGGTGCAACCTCGCCCACTGAGGCCAGACAAGGCAGCCCAATTCGGAGACCGGATTCTACAGACAGGGAACAGCTTTAGGGACAGCCACTGCTCCAGTTGTTTGGGACCCACACGAAGACTGAGCTGCACATCTGCTACATACGTATGGGGAGAGGGGCCTAGGTCCAGCCCATGTGTGCTCTTTGGTCGGTGGTTCAGTCTCTGAGAGCCCCCAAGAGTCTTGGTTAGTTGAGTCTGCTGGTCTTCCTGTGGAGTTCCTATCCCCCTCAGGGCCCTCAATCCTTCCCCCAACTCTTCCGTAAGAGTTCCCAAGCTCCGTCCAGTGGTGCCCCACCCTCAGGTTTAAAGGCGCATTGCTAGCATTATCTTGGCCCTTATTTACAGGCTCCCTAAAACCTACAGTTCCTTCTGGAACTGCTGGCAAACCATTTGCGCGCTCTGGAGAAGGCTGCTAAGACATTCCATCCAGGGCTGTGTGCTTCTCTCCTGGAGTCTAAGGGGTTGGGGGCAGGGTGGGGACACTTTTCAGATGGGCATGAGCCTGTTTGAAATTTTTTTCCTGTTCCAAGAAGACCATGACAGTATCCACAAAGAGAGTGTGATATCTTGGAAAACGATGCATTTGGTTTTTTACTTTATAAGTCTGTAAGGTCATTTCCTCTGCACTCACGCTCAGTCGTAGCAGTTTCCGAGCACCGAGGGAGAGGGCTGTCGGCTTCCTCTACTTTCATTTCCTTCCACGTGCATCTGGACCCTCAAAACTGGGGTTCAGTTCCACCTTGTTCCCTGCTTTTTATTTCAGCCCAACATTCATCCCTAGACCCATCCCACGGTCTGAGTTCTGTTTCCTATATTTGTTCTCTAAAAGTCAGCTGGAGAAAGCTATACAGCCTAAGGCCTCTGCCCATCAGTTAGCTGTGCAAGCCCTCCTGAAGCTACAGGCACTTTGCCTCAAGTCCCACACACCTTCATCCTCAGGATGTAGCTGTCTGCTGGCCGGGCTTTCCGCCACTCACTGCCCTGTAACTTTTGAGAATGCATCTCTATCCCCAGTGGTCTTGTGCCTAACGATGGGAAGAAGAGGAGGTGGCCGCTCCCTCTCCCATGGGTTGCTGCTGTGCTGGTGTGTTTCCTTGAAGTTTTGTCCCATTCCTTCATGCCTGTTCCCTCTGCGGAGCCAGTGCCCTGCTTAACTGCCGTGTGCCAGGTGGTCTGGCAGTCAGGGACAGTACTGACAGGGTCCCTGTCCTTATTCTGTTTATACTCCAGTGGGGCAGTATACAAGTATACAAATAAACAAGCAAACACAGAAATAAATGATTACCAGCTGCTGCAGGGGCTGAAGATATGCTCACCAGAGCCTAAGGTTGGAGAGCCCCCCCCCACACACGGACGTTGATCAGGGAAGCGGAAGTTGTTTTCCGAACTGAGGAATCAGCACATTCTGTAGCTTAAAGGAGCATAGTATCTTTGACAAGAAGGCCACCATCACTGATGGGATGCATGGGGCCTGACTGTGGAAGTCTGCACCTCCATTGTGGTTCTGTAAACTTAACTGTGGTAATACTCATCTTGTGTTTTCTGTCTCCTGTCTTGTGCGCCTTCCTTGTCCTGGGCTCCGCTGTGCCTTCCTGACCCTGTTCCCTGTGATTCTTCCCTCTGGTCTTCCTTTAGCGTGTAGTGTAGTATTTGCCTGGTGCAGATACTGAAGTCTGTTCTGGAGGAGCTGTCCTCCCAGCCAGGAGCCGGTGGGACTGAAGCCATCACCCCCCCAACCCGGCATCTCAGAGGAGAAACCTTGAAAGTTGATCTCTCAGTCATGGCTAAATAGTATGGTTCCAGTTGGACACTCTGAGACTTGGGGGACTCCTCTCTGAGGATTGCTTATGTGGAGAGCTGCACCTGTGTCCCCAGAGGGAGGACTGGAGCTCTTCCTCACCCATACCTTACCTGCTGCAGATAGAGTGGTTTTCTGAGTTCTGTGACTTTCTAGTGAGTCTAGTCTAGTGCCCACAAGGGGCAAGTAGGAACCTCTTCTGTGTGGTAGAAGGGATGGGAACTTGGGCATACATGTGATGGGGGTGGGGTGGGGGGTGGCTGCCATGTGAGGTGGGAGCAGTCTTTTGGGAACGAGGCCTTAACTTGTAGGCCACACTAGCTCCATAGGGTGGTTCACAGCTATCTGTAACTCCAGTTCTAGGTGACCTAATGCCTTTAGATGTTTAAGGGGACCAGCACACATGTACACAGATATGCATATGAACAAAACCTCCTACACGTAAATAAGTCTAAACAAAAAAAAAATTAGAAAAAGTATTCCTCTGTTTGCATATGTGAACTTGGTTTTGTATGTGTCACAGAGAGTGCATAGAAGCTAAAGGACTTTTTAGGAGTCATTTCACTCCTTGTACCTTGGGTTGTCAGCACTGGGCTCAGATTATCAAGCTTGTGCAACAAGTGCTTTACTGTCTGAGACATCTTTCCGGTCTCTGTGTGTGTGAGTGTGTGTGTGTGTGTGTGTGTGTGTGTGTGTGTGTGAGAGAGAGAGAGAGAGAGAGAGAGAGAGAGAGAGAGAGAGAGATCTAACTTGAATAAAGGAACAACTTCTAGAACCAACTGTTTACTTAAAAGATTGTACAGACAGCGATGCTGGCACCTGAAGACAGCCTGCCAGCAATATGGCTATTGGTATTTTCCAAAACAGACCTAATTTTAAGTGATGGGGCAGAGCCTGGTGTCATTTCAAGCTGGAGAGATGTGAGAGGTGGCAGAGTAAAGAAACTGCAGATCCTTTGCAGCCGTGACATGTTTAACTGTACCTCAGCTCTGCATCACCAACACACTGATGGCGTTCTTGTAAGGGTGGTCGAGCATTTAGCACGGAGCCTCTGCATAAGAAATGACAGTCCTGCATCACCTTAATGCGTGCCCAGAGCGTGGGCCTTAAAACAAAAGGGAGGTATTGTGGGCTTTTTTACTTGCAATTAGATTGTCAGACCTCACATTCCTCCTCAGTTGTTCATGATCTGGAAGAATTGCCTTTTTCCTTTAAGCTTGGAAGAAGAAGGCCAGCTACATGAGGGACTTAAAGCGTTCCATTAACTCAGAAAATAACTGGACACAGTGCCGGCAGGTCAACATTAAAAGGATAAACAGCTCAATTAAAAAGTGGGGAAAGAGCCGGGCGTGGTGGCGCATGCCTGTAATCCCAGCACTTGGGAAGCAGAGGCAGGCGGATTTCTGAGTTCGAGGCCAGCCTGGTCTACAGGGTGAGTTCCAGGACAGCCAGGGCTACACAGAGAAACCCTGTCTCGAAAAAACAAAAAACAAAAAACAAAAAAACAAAACAAAACAAAAAAAAAGTGGGGAAAGGTTCGAATAGCCATTTTTTTCAAAGAAAATAAACAAATGGTCAACAAACACGTGACTGATGCTCCACAGGATGGAAACAAGATTCCCCTGCACACTAGGACAGCTACTGTTTAAATAACAAAAGGAAGGTGCCAAGTGCTGGCAGGGCTGCTGGCCAAGCAGAGTCCTCAGGGCTGTAGGTGGGAGTGTCAGCCTCGACTGCTGCAGAAAGCAAGCTGTGGAAAGCAAGCGCTTGCTTGTCGGCAGTTAAATATGGAGTTATCATATGGCCCTTCAAATTCATTCCTACGCACACAGGCAGCAGAATAGAAAGCAGGTGTTCACACGAAAGTGAGCGTTCACAGCGGCACTGGGTTGGGGCTCCTTTCCAGGTTCTGGAAGTGATTGTTGCACATCATTGGTGCACGTATTAAATGTCACTGAGCTATGCACGTTTAGCTAGAATGGTGAGTTTTCTGTACACTACGTCATGATTCAATAAAGGACAGAAATGTAACATGACGTTCACTCCTAGCTTACTGTAGTACTGATTTTCCTAAAATGCCTTACTTAAACCTATTTTGGGTCATTTTAGGAAATCATTTTCAGTTCAATGAAATATTTCATAGTTCTTGTCTTGTAACCCCCAGAAAAGGAGAGAAAAGAAACCAAGCTGGGAAGGTTTTGACATCTGCTCTTAGTGCAACATCATAGCAATGCAGACTGGTCCCTGGGTGCATGCTGGCCTTGCTTTATACCAGTGCTTACTGCTGCATTTTCGTTCACCAAGTACACAGGCAGCTGTCCACAAAATAACGCTGTCCCTTTGTTGCTAATGGATTAAGTGCTGATGTATGTGTGTTTTGGTTTGGTTTTACCAAATTTTCTAAGGTAAGCTCTTTGGGATGCCAGTCTGAAAACAGAAAGTCAGATGACTCCTTGTACTGCTCAGGCGTCCTTAGATTTGTAACCCAGGTGTTCTTTTCAGGACATAATAGTTCTTGTTCAGGCAAAGGCTCTTGGTTGTTGGTAAATGCCTTTCAAACTTGAACACATTTACATTAACTGTGTCGCAGTTAGCTCCCCAGACTTTTAAAGTGCATAATATATTTTAAGTATGATAACGACAACTTATACTTACTATTTTCATGCCTAGGCAGTATTCTGGATAATTCTGAGGATAATCTTCCCCCAAATGTCAGAACAGATACTGCTACTTTCATTTTATAGCCAGAGCACAACATAGTTGAGTAGTTTACCTCCAGTGCCACAGCTGGTTTGTGGCACATATGGCCTTTGGACCCACAATGTCTGTCCTGTTAGCACTAGGGTGTGTTTTTTCTTACAAACATTGCCTAATGCAGCTCTCTGGCAATGTCTGTGTGACGTGTGACGTTTCTACTTGCAAAGCCTATGCTTACCTCATTGTAGTACTACACTGAGAGGTTGGGTTGCATTGGGCAGGGGCCCTGGCTTCGAGATTGTTGGCTGAGAAGTGAGGGTAAAGATGAGGGTGAGGAAGGAGTTAGCTATAAGCATCAATCAGACCTCGCGTTCTGGTGCTTCTGGTCCTGTTTGCTGGTTGGACTTTCCCCCTGAAGAGTGTCTAGGTGCATGGCTTATAAGAGGACCTCTTACCTTTTCTGACCCCTTGAAATGAGATGTGTTCTCACAACTTTCTCCAAACTCCATAAGTATTCGAGTCAGGTATTTATCCCATTTGAGCCTTTCTAAGGATTTTGCTACCAACCAGAAAGAAAAGATTGTAGGGGAGGCAGTATTAGAGACTTTTAAAAGAGGGTTTCAAAACACTGTTTTATCTTAATACCTACCAGCTAGAAGCAATCTTCAGAAAGGTGAGTTTTAAGAAAATTGGCAGGCCCAGGCTAGGGAGAGCCCAGTGGATAAAGCTTTGGGTGTACCAGCAAGAGTCTGGCTCTCTAGCGCTCATGTAGAATCTGGCGGGCATGCCAGTTGTACTGCGTAGTGCTCATCAACCTAACGCTGTCCTAGACACATCTAGGAAGAGGACATCCCAACTGAGGAATTGCCTGGGTCAAATTTGCCTGTTTGTGGGGCATTTTCTTGATTGCTAATTGATGTAGGAGGACTGGGCCAACTGTGGGTGTTGCTATATCCCTAGGCAGATCAACCGGGGCTGATGGGGAAGGAATCATGGGGAGCAAACCGGAAGCAGCATTCCAGCCTCCACAGTCCTCCTCTGGCTTCCCGCAGTGATGGACTATAATGTGCTTGTCAGACAACCCCTTTCCTTGAGGTTGATTTAGTCAGTGTTTGATCATAGCAACAGAAAGCAAACCGGACTGTGGCCCACTTCTAATACTAGTGTTCAGGAGGCAGAAGTGATATTCTCAACCTCCCTAGACTAGCAGGAATTGCCATATCTGAATTGAAGGACAGACCCCGTCTCAGTAGATAATAAAAAGGGGAGAGTCATTGAGGAAGGTATCCAACATCAACCTCTTTGACCTCTGTACATATATGAACATTCATACACATGTTCATACACACCACACACATAACATATGGACAAAAGAAAAGAGTTATAATATTTGGGAATAGCTTCATATTAGCGTAGTGAAATGAGTTTTGGAGGGTCATGACTGAATTTTGTTTTGAGTAGCTGATGAGAGAGCACACCACTATGGGAAGCAGGGTGGAGAATTTGTGTGGGATGTGGAGGGACCATCCCCTCAACAGACACCAAAGTCTCATAGTCCCTTCAAGGGTATGGTCATGTTTATCATGGCTGTCCTTTAGTTCTAGGATAACATACTCTGTGAAGAACTACATGAATGAACACATCAAACCTCAGCAGACCTGTCCCTAAGTGGGGTCCCTTAGGGAAGCTGAAATATTTCCCAAGTGTCCTGATCGTTGTACTTCTTCCTAGACACAGCTGGTACCTTGTTATTAGTCAGGAATCTTGTTGGTAGAATGCTTGGTTGTGTATCCCTGCCTTTGACTGTGTAATTACATGAGTTTGTAGCCAGTGTCTGAGGAAGCCAGATGTGTTTGAATGCCTGCAAAGCTGCTGAAGGAGTGAAGCCATGGCTCTAGGACACACTGGTTCTCCGACATCACTAAGGTATGATGTTGTTTCGCTGTGCTTCTGTTCTTGTTTCAGAAGTTTTTCAGCTGTTTAGCATTGTGTGGTTCAGGCTCTTTGAATGAATTAATGTGTTACTGTTGGAATTTTGAGAAGACTGTAAAATGTGATTTGCCTATTGGGGGACTTTCTGGACTTGGAAGGCCTGAGCAAAGACTGCAGTTGGACAGGTGCTCTCAGACCTCAGCAGGATCCACTGGACCCATAATGGAACCCAAGAGTTTGCGTTTCTGGAAAGTTCTCTATTAACATTAGTACTTTTGCTCTGGGCACCAGATTTTGAGAACCCCTGGGCTAGTGTGGAAGGGACTACACATAATAATATGAAGAGGATACTGTGCTTAGGGGAAGAATGTCTCTATTTCCCCCACCAGCAATAGAACTGTAAAGAATTGGCTTTGGAATCTGAAAGGAAGGAATCACTTTTTTTTTTTTTTTTTTAAAAACAGGGTTTCTCTGTGTAACCCTGGCTGTCCTGGAACTCACTCTGTAGACCAGACTGGCCTCGAACTCAGAAATCCGCCTGCCTCTGCCTCCCAAGTGCTGGGGTTAAAGGCACGCGCCACCAACACCCGGCTGGAAGGAATCACTCTTGATGGTGATACCCCACGAGCAGATGGTGATGGTCTTGGCCATGGAGATGTCAGAGATTTAGAAAGTTTCGCCTCACAGTTCTGTGCCTCTTTTAGATTAGAAGGAAGGGCTATATGTGCAGTGTTGAAAGGACCTCCGGGTATGTTGCAAATGAGAGGATGTGGCCCCCGTCTCAGTAAATGATGCTTATTGAAAGAAGGTGGTGAGGGCGTCAGCATGAGCACACCATTACCCTCCTGAAGTCCATTGTCTGGAGCGTCTCATCCCATATCTCCACTAATATCTAGTGGCCTGACTCTGAGGATTAGAGCATCATTTTTTGTTCAATGTATTTTTCATATCATGTAATTTTGAAACTTCCCCCAACTCCCATTTTTTTATAATTTTTTGGAATTTCTGCTCTTATCACATGTTTCAGGTGGTTAATCTTTTTTATTTTTAAACTTACAAGCTTCTTACACTTAAAAAAAATTCTTATGTTGCATGCTTCAAATATTTATTCAAAAAATTTTATTTTTTAAAACTTGTGAATCACTGTGATGACATATGCCTCTCTCCTGAGCTGTTTGGGAGGCCAATGCAGGAGGTTCATGTGGGTTTACGTAAGAGTTTAAGATTAGCTTACACTGCATAAGTGAGACTCCATTTCAGAACAACAGAAACCCCTTACTTATTTAAATACAATGGTAAATGGATTTGTATTCCCATACCTAATAATCACCATTATTTTCCATTTTTATGACTCTTGCCTTGGTGCTAAAAGAACCAAGAATATTCTCACTCGAAGATTTTATAGATATTAACCTATACTCTCTTTTACTACACTCTAATAGCTTCATTTTTCCCTAAAAAAAAAAATCTTTAAACCATCTATAATTTATGCTAGCATAAGCAAGTAAGTTTATTAGGAGTAAATATAGCTTACATGTCTCAGTGTTTCATTATTTTCATATTTTCATCAAGCTTTGTAAACCAGCGGGTTTAGGTGAAGGTAGAAATAAGCTGTTTATCTCACACTGCTCTGAGGAGTGCTGGGAATCCTGAGGAAGTCATGGGGGAGAAACAGGGGGAGAGAGCAAGGTAGTGATATCTCTGCAGCTCTTGGGCCCCTAACTCGAGCTAATTCACAGGCAGAACTTGTGAATTCCTAAGCCGTGCCCCAAGACCTCTCTCACCCTTCGCCCACTGGCACCAGTATGGCCATTGTTTTGTTTGTCTATTTTGTTTTTTGGAGACTTGTCTAGTCCAGGCTGGCCACTAGCTCAGTGTGCAGCTGAAGAGGGTCTTGACCTCCTGATCCTCCTGCCTCAGTCTCCTGCAGTCTATGACTGCAGGCATGGGCTAGCTACCATCCATGCCTTTATGGTTGTCCTTTCTCTGTATGTCTGTTTCCCGGACCCTCCTCTCTGCCTCTCTCACCAAGTCAACGCTACCCTGTAAGCAGCTGCAGTCTTCCTACTGAAGCTTCAGTCCTAGGCACCCTGGTGGTGTCTGCCTGTCAGGGTTTCCTCGGGGACTCCTCCAGCTCCTCTTGCCAATAGAGCAGCTTCTGCACTGTCGATGAGGGCAGCATTCCCTTCTTAAAACATCTCAGAGGTGCGAGCGTGGTGGCACACGCCTGCAATCCCAGCACTTGGGAGGCAGAGGCAGGTGGATTTCTGAGTTCGAAGTTAGCCTAGTCTACAGAGTGAGTTCCAGTTCAGCCAGGGCTACACAGAGAAACCCTGTCTCAAAAACAAACAAACAAACAAACAACAAAACAACAAAACAAAACAAAAAAAACATCTCAGCGCGCTGGGTGGTGGTGGCGCACGCTTGTAATCCCACCACTTGGGAGGCAGAGGCAGGCGGATTTCTGAGTTTGAGGCCAGCCTGGTCTACAGAGTGAGTTCCAGGACAGCCAGGGCTATACAGAGAAACCCTGTCTCGAAAAGACCAAATTCAAAAAACCAAAACCAAAAAAAAAAAAAAAAAAAAAAAAATCTCAGAGAGGTCTTCCTTCCACTTCAAATGAAGACTGAAGTTTGTTTGTCTGGCTTCTTCTCTGCATTCCCTTGTCTACTTTGCTTGCATCGGCCTAATGGCCTTTGTCTCTGGAGCTGGTTTCTTGGGGTCTTTGCCTGGGCTGAAACGTCTGTGGAACATTCCAGAAACTACTTCTAATATCTTCTCTGCTTTTCCTGGCCGGCCGTTCAGATCATGGAAACAACTAGTCTGCCACCTTGTTATCATGTCCATCACGGCTGTTCTTTGCACTAGTTCTCTGTATGTCACATGATCACCTGGTTTACCACTCCTTCAGGTAAACGCCAGTCTGTGAAGCCTGGTGCCAGCCTGGTACCTCGCCAGCGCCTTCTCTCTTACTATGTGAGAGTAGCACAGGTTACCTTTGGGGCCTATTCCTAGTTTAATCAGCAGTTCAATGTGTTCTTTACGCCCTTCCATGCCGAGCTAGCGGTCTACCACAGAACTACATCTGCAGGCCCAGCTTCTCCATCCTGAGCGTCAGTGTGGGGTCTGCTTTCAGAAAGTTTTCTTGGTTGACAAAAGTTCAGAAGTTCATTTTCTTACACTCAAAGCCTTAATCAAAGGATATGAGAGAGAACATTTTAATGTGAGTGCCATCAATGCTTTGTTTCATGAGTCCATTGGTAATGTGGCAATTTTCAACCCAAATGGACAAGCATGAAGATGTCATAATAATTTTAAATATTTCCTGCCCAAGTGTGATGGCTATTCCTGGTTGTCAACTTGCCTGTGTGTGGTGTGAACTACAATCCAGAAATGGAGGACACACCTGTGATCCAGATCTTGAGGCTGCAGATACAGGCTTATGACCTGGTCCTTGGTGACACATGGTTTTGTCTCAAGGTCCAGACTGCATGTTACCGTGAAAAGCTGAGGCCCAGGCAAGGCAGTACACACCTTTAATCCAAGGAGACTGTGGCAGGGCGACCTCTGAGTTCAAGGCTAGCCTGGGACAAAGCATGTCCCGCCCTTAGCTGGGCCACACCTTCTGCGGGAGGCCTACATAAGGGCCTTGGAAGGAGGAAGGCTCACTCTTCTTCCCTTGCTTACACTTACTGCCAGCACATCTGTTGGAATCACTTCTACAGAGGATCCACTGAAACAACCAGCCCTGTGGGACTGAGCAACTTGTAGATTCTTGGATTAGCGTTCACAGCTGACCGTTGTTGGAGTGGTTGGACTACAGATTGTAAGTCATCACAATAAAGTCCCTCAATATAGAGATATTCCATAAGTTCTATGACTCTCGAGAACCCTGACTAATACACCAAGACTATGCTTTCTTTACTTCTGAATTGCAGTCTAGAGTTTTATCCTATAATTAGGAAGCTTGTGAGATTATACCATGTTATTTTTACTATTTTTAAGTGCTTCCTGAATTCCAAGTCATCTGTGTACCTGTATTATGTAGATATATGACTGGTTTGTTCTTTGTGTGCCTAAACATGATACCCTTGGCTGTATGTGTGTGTGTTTTCACATTGTGAGTGTTGCTTTGTTCTTTATTAAGCTGTCTACACCGTGGCTTCAGTGCTACCTCCTTTATTGGTGCATAAGACTTCTGCTACCGCCGAGGCCGAGGCGTGGTGGAGCCTGGCATGACTCCCAAGTCAATTTCAGTTTTAATTTTTGGTTATTGTTTATGTGGAAGTCATCTCAGTTGCGCACCTCCAACCTGACTTGGCACAAACTCTTCCTTCCTAAGGTTGCTTTTGGGGACTTTTGTCACCGCCGTGGGAAGGTAGATGAGAGCCACACTCTCGGGCAGCGCTTCTCTCTCTGCACTGCTCCCGTGTTTCTCTTGTGTCCGCTTTGTTTCCAGGGTTTGTTTTGAGTTCCATTCATTCTAATGGCTGACTGAGGTTCCAAACGCCCCGAGTTCAGCAAAGGACCTTCCCGGCTTTGGAGTCCGAGCCCATTACATGGGGACTTTGGGGTCAGTGTCTACCTTTCGTATGTTGTTTTGTTTCCGTGGTTGCTAAGCGGTCCTGCAGCACTCAGCTTTCAACGAGCTTATTTCTCGGGCCAGGGCCTTCTGTGGACACCACCCCCCAGCACAGGGAAGGGAGAAGGGCCATGCCACGGCCTCTCATTGGCTCTCCGTGCGTTCTGTGCCTTTCTACACATGCTTCCTGGGCCAGAGGCAGATCACATGATCGCACACGTGCCCCACAGACGAGAACTGAACGTCTGTAGGAATGTGCTGATGGCAAATATTTTTCATAATACGGGCTGCTGTAGTATGTTTGGAGGTCCTGACGTGCTGAAAGGATTTCTGAGGAAAATCAGGGGAGATGTGGCTTTGTGACCCTTGGCCTACTTTGTCTAGCACTGTGAAGAACTTTACTAGTTATACCTTTAAAAATTACTTATTATTTGTAAATTTTGTATGTGTATGTACTTTCATGTGTGCATAACATGAATACAGATGCCAGTGGTCACAGCACCCTGAGGTCTGTTGGTCCTGGGGTCACAGGTGGTTGTAATCTACCCAACTCAGGTCCTGGGTAAGAACAGTATCCCCTCCAGATGGATAATTATGTCTTTATTACTACTTCCGGGGTGTCTGCAGACGTGGGGTCCAATGCATGGTGGCTGTATAACAAGTGCTGTTGACTAAGAGTAGCAAGGAAGGAAGCTGAGCATTTCATATTTATAGGTGACGTAGCTGGGGCATTTATAGAGTAGTTCCTGCCATAAATATGTTTTAGATATAAAATATTCATCATGGCCAGGCAGCGGCGCTGCATACCTTTAATCCCAGTGCTTGGGAAGCAGAAGCAGGCGGATTGCTAAGTTCGAGGCCAGCCTGGTCTACAGAGTGAGTTCCAGGACAGCCAAGGCTGCACAGAGAAACCCTGTCTCCAAAAACAAAACAAAACAAAAAAGCCGGGTGGTGGTGGTGCATGCCTTTAATCGCAGCACTTGGGAGGCAGAGGCAGGCGGATTTCTGAGTTTGAGGCCAGCTTGGTCTACAGAGTGAGTTCCAGGACAGCCAGGGCTACACAGAGAAACCCTGTCTCCAAAAACAAAAACAAAAGATGTTCAGCATGTCAAAAATTGTGTGTGTGTGTGTGTGTACATTTATGCATGCTTCCTTTCCTCCCATTCTCCTGTTTTTAGAAAGATGTATGTATGTATGTATGTATGTGAATACACTGTAGCTATCTTCAGACACACCAGAAGACAGCATCAGATTCCATTCTAGATGGTTGTGAGCCACCATTCGGTTGGTGGGAATTGAACTCAGGACCTCTGGAAGAGCAGTCAGAGCCATCTCTCTAGCCTCTTTCTGTAAAAATTTTACCAACTATAGATAATTGGGAAAATATACATGCATGAAATACAAGTATGGTAAAAGCCTGTGTTTTCTCTAGCTACTTAGAGCATCTATATAATAGTCTTTATTATTTGTTGCCCATTAGTTCTTTTCTTCATACACTGTTCGAACGTTGTCTACATTTATGGTCATTGTGATCATTTAATTTAGGACTTCCGTCGATTATTTTTACTTTTTTTTTTTTTTTTTTTTTTTTTTTGAGGCAATGACTTAGTATGTAGACCAGGCCTAGGACTCACAGAAATTGTTCTGTCTCTGCCACCCACAATACTAGCCTTCATCAACAACTATCATAAGATTATTTTTTTTTAAAGATTTATTTGTTATATGTAAGTACACTATAGCTGTCTTCAGACACCCCAGAAGAGGCCATCTCATCTCATTATGGATAGTTGTGAACCGTCATGTGGTTGCTGGGATTTGAACTCAGGACCTCCGGAAGAGCAGTCAGTCCTCTTAACCACTGAGCCGATAAGATTAATTTTAATTTACCCTTTCTCTGGCTTTTTCTCCTCATGGACCATTGACTTAACTAAAAAGTCATACAGTTTTTCATGGTTAGGGTGGAAATAGCCAGAGTTGGAAGGTGAAGCTAGGACGAAAACTGCGGCAGCCATGCGGTTCTTAGCTTAGGGGTCATCTTGTCAGCCTCCGTTAGATCCCTTCTCATGAGTCACTCAGGCCACTTGGACTTGTCTGTAGAGGGCCTCTCTCTGGGTTTGCTGTCTTTTGTCATCTGTCATTTTTGACCCCAATCTCAGAAAGGTGGCTTGAGTCACCTGGCCCTTCATGGACCTAGGAATTTCTCCTCTGAGATGGATGGAACAATTTTTTCAGTTGAGATCTGAAATGCAAGGCATAAAGCGAATTCCTCATGAGTCCGTTACTAAAAGGTCCCTTCTGTAGTTTTACAAAGAGACCTGGTAACCTGTAGATGACATGCTAACTAAACCACTAAACTCCTGAATAACTCATACTTAGTGCATCTTCCAAATGCCTTGAAATATCCTATATAGACAGGCTACTTCGTGAGTAGTTGTTGTTGTTGTTTGTTTGTTTGTTTTTGTAGTTTTGAGAATTCCTGTATTTTACTTTTGTAGCGGCTGTCTGCTGTAGAGATGTCCACTTTGTCAAGTCAGTTAGGAATGTGTGCAGATGGCAGCTGAAATGACTGTGTGTTTGCTGTGTGGAGCAGATGCCCAGAAGTAAATCGATCCTGTCAAAGTGAAGGAGATGGGAAGGAGCTGCTAGCAGCGCCTGTAGCATGTTCGGGACCAGCCCCGAACCCTGCATGAGTTTGTGTTTTCTCTTCTAGGTTTTACTTTCATTCCCTCTGCAGTATTACAGTGTTGAACCAGTATTTAGTGCTGATAACCCATAATGTCTTAAAGAAGGCTCTTAAACAAATATAGTTCAGTGATAACTTTGTTATCTTTATACTACTTATCTAATCTGACAGGAATATCCTTTGAGAAAAGTGTCCATTAGTAAGGTTAACTCACTGGACAGACATTAATATTGCTTAAGTGGCTCGCTTTTTTTTTTTTTTTTTTTTTTTTTGTAGCCCTGGCTGTCCTGGAACTCACTCTGTAGACCAGGCTGGCCTCGAACTCAGAGATCCGCCTGCCTCTGCCTCCCAAATGCTGGGATTAAAGGCGTGCGCCACCACCGCCCGGCAGTGGCTCGCATTATTATGGAGTCTAAATTGTCCCTTTTAAAAAAAAATTAGTTAAATTTGTTAGTTGGCTATTTATCGCAGGTACCTGATGTATGTATCTAGAGTACTCTTCCCTCCAGATGCCTTTCCCACATTCATGTCTGTTTTGGTTTGTTATTTACTGAGTTTAACCAGGACTGTCAGTGTGATCTGAGTATGGAGCTTTCCGTTGGAACCTGGTCAGATAAGAGGGTACTTGGTTGTAAAGGCTCAGCACTTGTGCCATTGTAACAGGCGGGGATGCCTTGACCCGGGGTTTGCTTGTTTTTGGTTCATGGGGTTAACAGATGGGTAAGACCAATGGTGTATTTTCTCCGGCAGCAGCATTCTTTTTTGTTTTTGTTTTTTTTTGTGTGTGTGTGTGTTTTGTTTTTTGTTTTTCGAGACTGGGTTTCTCTGTGTAGCCCTGGCTGTCCTGGAACTCACTTTGTAGACCAGGCTGGCCTCGAACTCAGAAATCTGCCTGCCTCTGCCTCCCAAGGGCTGGGATTAAAGGCGTGCGCCACCACGCCCGGCTGGCAGCAGCTTTCTGGAACTTTGAAAGCTAGGCTTCAGGGAGGAAGTTTCCAGATCTCTATTCCAGCATGTTTTCTCTAAGTCTTACAGCAAGGTATGTGTTCTCTTAAGCAGCAGGGTCTTATCCTCTAACTCTGAACAGTAGAATTAGGTAGTTCTACATCACTGGGATAAGTTTATTTTGGTTTCTGGTTCTAGAAGCTTATGAATCTAACATGGGAAAAAAAAAGTTTTTCCTGGGGAGGAGGTGTGTCTGCAAGGGGCAGATATGGCGGGAAGAGCAGGAACCTACGTGCATGCATCAGTGTTGTAAGTCCTCCAGCAAGGCTGTGCCACCCAGGCCTCCCCAACAGTGCCACACCCGGAACCAAGTGTCCAGATTCCCAAGGCTCAGGGGCATTCCTCATTCAAACCAGAACAGGCAAGAAGACTGGCTAAGAAGACCCTGTATGGTTTGGGGAGCCCAGGGGCCTCACTGACACCTCCTGTGGAGATGTCCCACACTGGAACTGGGGATTTTGTTTAGTCACCCATTGCTTCTAGGATCTGTATTATCTGGAGTCAGTTGGTCTTGATGCCACGTATCAGAGATTCAGTTCTTTTGAAAAGGAAGGTATTGCTCCCTCATGTTTCAATCTTAGCAAGACATGAAGAATAACATTTTTCAAATATGGAATGATATAATTTTTGAGGCTATGGAGGTCAAACAACATTAACGTTGTTTCAAACCTAGGGATACAGTAGCTCTGTTACATTTAAATATTGATTAAGCTTTATTTGAAACCAAAATTGAGATACAGTTTCTCCAGAATATCTTAACATTTTTCTTTTATTATTTCAGGAGTATTAGTTTGGAGGTTGAAGAGGGTAAAATGAGCATTTCTTTTAGGCTTAATTGAAGTAACTCGAGGCGGGACAGAGATATTAGCTTCCCTGCTGAACCTGTGAACAATGGAAAAATCACAGCACATCATACGTATCTTATGATTTGAAAACTTTTAAGAAATGAGCTAGAAGTGGCTGTGCGCCTTTAATGCTGGCAGTGTACAGGCAAAGGCAGGCAGGTCTCTGCGAGCTGATTTCCTCCTGACACTGGTGCAAACTCTAAATGGGTAACAGTGAGGTGGTGGGGGGACAGAGCACAGCTGCCTGTGAAGCAGGGAGCTCCACTTTTCATGGGACGGCTGTGTGCAGTCAGGGTCCTCCTGCCTCTTAAACAGGGCCATATTTACAATGGTCTTTCCTACTTGGAAATTCCTGGGCGGGGAGGTTTGGAGTCCTGTACTCCTTTGGCTGTACCTTATCTGATTGTATTGAGGGAAGAAAGAATTATTTCACCAAGAGTTGCTTTGCAGACATGTTAGATGTATTGGGTGTGTTTAGGAAGTACCTCTTAACACTGTAATAGTATACCAGCTTTTAAAGGGTGCTCATAACAATGACTCTTGAAAGGTACAAATTAGACACTTAAAGTTTATCATTTATCATAGCCATCCATGTGACAAAATAATTCTTTTGAGTCAAACTTTAGAAAAAAAAGTATCTACGATCTGCAAGTATTGATTGCCTGTCCTTTGTTTCTAAACTGATTGGTTTCTCAGGTGAATGTGTCTCTGTATAGTCTAGCCTTGCACTTTCAGCTGATTTCTTCTGTTCATTGAAGGATAAAGCTGTCAGTTCCTGTTTTTGAGTGTGGGAATCTACAAATTTCTGCATGTCAGTGGATTTAGTGGCAGTCATAACTGTTTCTCAATTTGCTCCTAAGGAAAAGTAGATCCCTTGGACTGTTTGAGATGGTTTTATTTCTAACCCTGCAGCCAGCTTGTTCTACTTACTCATTCTTGAGCATGGAAACCTAGAAGCTCACCCTGTCTTACTTATTACACGTCTGAGGGTAACTGGAGACTTGTGTCTCTGGAAGCTTGAGATACTGGGCTGAGCTAAACCAGAATCTGACCAGCAACGTGATTAAATAAATCAGTAGCTAAGAGAAGTAAGAATATTTACATTCTACCTATTTCACAGGGTGTTGTTAGAATCACTATAAATAGACTTTTAAAGTTGTAGAATCTATTTAGGTTTTTCACACAAGTGCTATATAAAAAGCAAGGTGTTAGCACCCCAGTTTTCTCTTTTTGACACTAGAGATATATGTTGTATTCTGTAATTTCTTGGTGTATGTTCTAATAAATGTTCTGTATTTGTAGTCTTGGTTGGGATGCCATAAAAGCCTTCTGTCTTATTTTTAGTCTCTCGAGATGAGTCTGAACACAGCTAAGTTAATAGCAAAGTAATTGAAGTGTTTGTGCCAAGTGCTCGCCTGAATATCTCTGGCCTCTCCACTTTCAGGGTTGAGTTACTGTTTACAGCGACACATTTCACCATGACTGGGCAGTCTGATTCCTTTGCCTTTTGTTTGGCCATCTTGTGCCCAGTGTTTGTCTAGTTCTACCTCTCCACTATTTATCCCTTTAATCTTAAATTTCAAGAGAGTTGGTTTAACCAGGAAAGATTAGCTATCTAATAGTCAGAACTGCATGGTTCATGTCCTGTAGCATACATTTGAGAACCAGAACTGATATATGCAGGTCTGAGACCCCGCTGGCCCTGGATTCTCTTGTGTGATGTTGATGGTGGTGCCTGGGCTCCTCTGCTGGCTGTTGGCGACCGGGTTTCGTATTTGACACAGTCTGCTGTACTTCTTGTGGATTTTGCAGATGTTCAGAGCCTCTCAGTTTGGCTGAGGCTCACGAGGCCGCATACCAGTCGTTTTCCAGCCTTATTGGGAAGCATGTGACCATGAGCTTGTCACACACTAAGACAATATGTAGGCTTTTCCATTTCTAGTTTGTAGAGTTTGAAGATGTAAGGGTTTGGGCTGGTGGCTTTTCAGGGGAAGAACTCCTCTTTTTACAGGTTTATTTTTTTTCTCGTTCATGTTTAGGTTTTGTGATGTTTAGAAATGAATAAACGTTTAGAACAAGTGAGATGACATACAGAAGCAGCTTTTAGAATCTGTAATTGAGACAGTTGCCAGTGTCTTGGATGTTTGAAAATGGCTCTCATTTGATCAAAGAACTTGAAAAAAAAAAGGCATCCTTTGACAGACACCTTGTTTTTTCAAAGGTCCTTAAAAGCCAGTAATAATATACTTTGATATTAGGAACATAAAACAAACAAGGCAGCCTCTGATGTTAAGCTGAATTTGTTTGATTTTTCAGGTCAAATAAATGAAGACTGTTCCTGAGAAAGGTGTGTGGCATCGTGTGTAGATGGAGAGGAGCCGTTCACACCTTATGACTGTGGCTCTAGAGCAGGACGATTGTGGAATAAAAACAAAAGGCTTGCCTCCTGTGTGTTAGAATGTTAAGCTTAATATTTTGATCAATTGCTTTATTATTTTCTTGATCATCACTTTTTGTGTGTGTGTGTGTGTGTGTGTGTGTGTGTGTGTGTGTGTGGTTTTTCGAGACAGGGTTTCTCTGTGTAGCCCTGGCTGTCCTGGAACTCACTCTGTAGACCAGGCTGGCCTCGAACTCAGAAATCCACCTGCCTCTGCCTCCCAAGTGCTGGGATTAAAGGCGTGCGCCACCACTGCCCAGCTTCTTGATCATCACTTTAATCATACTAACTGTGCTGTATTTTATGTTTTTCTCAGAACCTTGGGTGAAAATTACATGGATGATCTTATATACAAAGTCAGGAGCTAATAGGTCACTTCTGTTGTGTTCCTTGCAACATATTTGGTATCAAAGTATGTTGTAAAATTATTTCTTTTTGCTTTGGCATTTAATCGTTGCTTCAAGGGGAAACAACTGGTTCTGCAACATTTATAGATATTTGCTGTAGGAGGAATCAGACTGGGAGAGAACCCTTGCTAAGTGCTGAATGTAGGCTTAGTGACCACTGGAGACAAAGGGGTGGTCACATGCTCATTCAGGACTTCATCCTGCACACAGCTTCCCAGCGTCTGTGGCCCAGCCCCATGATAGATGCTGGGAGCCCCAAGACATCCTTGCTCAGTGAGCAGCAGTCTACAGGGACTCCCCCATAGAGCACAAGAGAGAGGTGTTCTTCTAGACTCCACCTAGGACGGAGGAGGCCCAGAACCTGGGCACGAAGAGCTCCTCTCTGAGGCTACCTCTGCAGTCTGGTGGGTTGTGTTTGTCCATCAGTTTATGACTGTCAAAGGTTGACATAGAAATTAGGAGGAGCACATTTTTCTTGGAGTGTTTCTATGAACTATCTATGCTTATTTTTTTTTCTATTCCCATAAATTTCTCCTGTTGCCCGTGGGCAGTGTCTGTGTAACTATACAATGTGTGTCTGTAGAACTTTGAAGCTGCCATCTTCCCAGAGCCAGCTGTTTTCTTTTAAATTGTTTGACACTTTCATATATTTTTACAATGAGCTTTAGTCATTTTGACTTCCACTCCTCCCCAACCCCATAGGAACCCTTTTTAACAGTCCCTCTCCTCTGAGCCTGGCTTCTTTTGTATGTGGCCACTGAGTTTCATAAGTCACTCACTCAGGTGTGGGTGGAGCTTACTTAGTGGACCAGTGACATCTTGTCAGTGACTGCACTGCTAACCACTTGTGGCCCTGCCCCTTGAAAGGAGCATTGTAAATGCAAATCTGCCCCTGAGGATCTTCTTTAGTCCCAGTGGCTTCCTCACCTGAGAATCATGGGAGGCCTGTCTCCATGACCTGCAGCACCTTTGGGTGCTTCACCCCCTCTGTGTAGAAAGCAGCTGGCTGGTGCCCTTTCTTCCCTGACGCCTGCTGCTTTGACCTTTTTGCTGCTCCATGAAGCACTCAGAGGCCAGCGTCCATCTCTTGCCCTGAACATGACTTTCTTTGGACCTTTATGCTCATCATGATCATCTTCATGTGATGAACACAGCAATCCATTAAAGCTGAAATTTGTCAGTTTGAGGGTTTTTTTGTTTTTTGTTTTTTGGTTTTTTTTTGTTTTTTTTTTTTGTTTTTTTTTTTTGTTTTTTTGTTTTTTTTTTGCAGTTGCAGGGTGATGATTTAACAACAGAAGCTGGCATTTGGAGCATTTTACTCTGCATAAAGTAGGGGTTTGGAGCCGGCGTGGTGGCGCATGCCTGTAATCCCAGCACTTGGGAGGCAGAGGCAGGTGGATTTCTGAGTTTGAGGCCAGCCTGGTCTACAGAGTGAATTCCAGGACAGCCAGAGTACACAGAGAAACCCTGTCTCAAAAAACCAAAAAAAAAAAAAAAAAAGTAGGGGTTTGGGTGCTTTCTTTCTGTTAAAGCTCATAATAGCTGGGTGTGCCTGTGCATGCCTTTGCTACCAGCAAGCACCGAGAGGCAGAGGCAGGTGGATCTCTGTGACTTCCCGGACCAGGCTTCTTTGGATAGTGAGCTCCAGAGTTCCAGAGCTCCAGAGCCCCTGACCTACACAAACAAAAATCTCTCACTTAATTACCATTGTTAAGGAAGAATTATTGTGATGTTTGTTAAAATGGAAGGAGAGGCTTTGTTCTCAAGACTATTGGAAGGAGAGGGAGAAAGCGGCCTCGGTTCCAAATTCAGCAAGGACAGGTGGAAACTAATAGCTGTGCAGCAGAGTGGGGTGAGGAAATTACTAAGAGAAGACACCGAGGGCAGGAAAGAGGATTCTTTCTAAAGCTACTGTACTAGTCTGCTTTGGCATAGACTGCACACCTTACTAAGCCACAGAGGGTGGTAGGTGTGGTTGAGAGGACTGCTTAAAGAGGCCTGGCTAAAGGTTGGATTAGGAACCCCTGGGTTCAGAACCACTTGTGTTCAGTACCTGCAGTTTACAGATCAAAGTCCGAAGCTTAGAGAATGGGAGCTGGACCCCTTGGTCACTGATGATGGGAAACAGTGGCCACCGCCACCGCCCTTGCTGCCTGTGTGCTCGGTTCATCCTAACTGCTGTGAAATGGAGAGGCGTGTGTCACTGAGGACAGCTCCTGCTGTGCCACCACCAGGGCCATCCCAACGGTGGGATCCTCCTGCAGCATGAATTTCAGTGCTAGCCACACTACTGAAGTGTATCTGCATCCGTCGGCATTCAGTTCTGTCCCCTTTAAATAGCCATCAGAAGAACTTTTGTTTCGCAAGATTTCTGTGTGTTGCCTTTTATAGTAGTCATAGGAAGGAAATGAAAAATAGGATTTCAGATGTTCTCAATAGAAAGCTTAATTTTGATCATTAATCAGCGGTCTATTTTCATGAAAAATTGTTTAACTATGTGTAAGCCCTATGAATCAGCTGTTTGCTAAATGGTGATTGGTGACTATTTTTAAGCGATTTCACCCGATTTTCTGAGAGTAATAAAAGGGAGTGATTTTATACCTTTGGTTCTCCGGAGTTTCTGTAGTGGCTTGTTGGCAGGTGCCTGCTTTGCCCACCTGGGGGGCTGTGCTAGGATCTCAAGGATAAGCCCACAGAGAGATCCTATCTCCCCTCTCTGCTGCGGGGCCTGGGGGCGGGGCTGGGGGCATAGAGTGGGGCTTCCTTTGCATGCCTCCTTTGACTGCTGAGGAATCTTACTGCTGGGCACTCACCTTTAATCTCTGAAAACCAAAATAAATAAAAAGAACCCTGCATTCTTTCAGCCCTCTTCCACTTATGTTCTTTATGCAAGGTGTGGGGCTGTTTGGATTTGATTGCCATACCTGATTGATACTGATACCCTGAATTGAAATCAGGGCACACACAGGCTAATAGTGTGCCCCACCTCACTGGAGGTTGCGCTCCCAGCCCCTTCTCTGCTATGGGTTAGTCTTGTGCTGCTGCTGTTCCTTATTTTAGCCAGAATGGTCTTCCCCGTGGGTCTTAGGGAAGTCTTAAGCAGCTTAGGAGTCCATAGGGTTCTCTTGGTTTATGTAATGCATGAGGAAGTAGAAACAATTGTTGTTCAAGCTTTGGATTGTTAATAGATATTTACAGCCTACCCAACTTTTATTAGTTTTGCTTTGTTTTCTTCAATTATGCACCATGTAAAAGTTTGCTCTTGGTGAGCACTTTTTGATTATGTGGCGGTTGTAACCTGTTCTATGATGTTGAGCACACAACCAGATTCTCGCCTGCTCTCACTCTTTCTGTGTTTGAGACAGGGTTTTCTCGAGTCGCCCCTGAACCCTCAGTTCTGCCTTTATCTGCCAAGTGCTGAGTTACTGGCGTGTGCCGCTGTGTAAGTGCTGGCAATGGATCCGTGGTAAAGGAGCCAGCTGCCATGCGCGATGGGCTGAACTCAGTCCTGGCGACCTGTTGGGATAGAAGGAGAGACCTGACTGCCACACTCTGCCCTCCACATATGTGCACACGTGTGCATGCACAGGCACAAATAATAAAGAAATGCCTTTGTTTTTAATGACACCATGGTGACTGTCAGTTGACATCATTTTAGCTTTGTTTTTTGTTTTTTTTTTCCAGGCAGATTGATAGGTGCTGAATCATTGGGTGCAATAATTTTCTACTTCTGCTCCATAGCTGTCAGATTGCTCTCCTTAGCAGCTGGCAAATTGGCCCTCCTCCCAGCAGCGAGGGGGCTCTCCTTAATACCAGAGATCTCTATTTATTGACCTTCTGAATATCATGGCCTTTATTTATTGCTTGTGGCAAGTTTTTCAAGTTAAAGTGACTTCAGGTAAGTAGGTTAGATTCCTAAATAAAATTTCCCGCCGGGCGGTGGTGGCGCACACCTTTAATCCCAGCACTTGGGAGGCAGAGGCAGGCAGATTTCTGAGTTCGAGGCCAGCCTGGTCTACAGAGTGAGTTCCTGGGCTATATAGAGAAACCCTGTCTCAAAAAAACAAAAAAACAAAAAACAAAAAAACAAAAAACAAAAAAAAAGAAAGAAAGAAAGAAAAGAAAAGAAAATTTCCCTCTGACAAAAACTTGTTGAGCTCATTTTAACTCCCAGCCTATAAGAACAGTTTTGGCTGAAGAGAGACCGAGGGTTAGTTGTATAATGTCCATACTTAGAGGAATGATGTTTAGTGAGTCTTTCTACCCTTTAGTAACAACAATTACTTTTTCAAAATCTGTTAAGTCTGGGAATCTTGAAGCTTAGCAGCTCGAATGAACTTTGTAAGAAGGAAATTATGCACCCAACTCTGGGGAGAACAAACCTGCGTAAGAGTAGAATTCTAGACACGTTATATTGTATTTAAACAGTTTTATAAAAATATAAAATCAGCTCATACAAAATGTTTGTTATTAGAAGATTTTGAACCTTTCTTAAAAGGTATGAAATGAAAAAAATCGAGATTTTTTTCCTTTTGAGTTACATTGTCTTTGTAATTTTTTTTTAAATCAGAAACTTACATTTTCTGTGCTAAAAAAACCCAAAACTTCTCAATTCCTTTTTTCCTCCATCAGTTCATGTATTTATCCTGATCACAGCTGCCTTTCTCCTCCCACAACACCCCCACACAGACCCTCCCCCACCCCTCTCCTCCTTCCAGAAGGGGAGAGGTACCGCCCCACCCTGGTACATCAAGTCACTCAAGGATTGGGCACATTCTCTCCCCCTGAGGCCAGACAAGACAGCCCAGTTAGCAGAGCAAGTTCCACAGACAGGCAACAGGGTCAGGGATAGGCGCGCTCCAGGTGTTGGGGGACCCGCCTAAAGACCAAGCTGCATATCTGCTACATGTATGGGTGTGTGTGTGTGGGGGGGGTGTTGGGTCCAGCCCGTGGACCAGCCTCTTTGGTTGGTTGGTGGTTCTGTCTCTGAAAGCCCCCAAGAGTCCAGGTTAGTTGACTCTGCTGGCCTTCTTGTGGAGTTCTGTCCCCTCCAGATCTCTCAAGCCTACCCCCAACTCTTCCATAAGACTCCCTGAGCTTCCTCCAATGTTTGGCTGTGGGCCTCTGCATCTGTTTTGGTCAGCTGCTGGGTGGAACCTCTCAGAGGACAGCTATGCTAGGCTCTTGTTTGCAGAGTATCATTAATAGTGCCAGGGACTGGGTCTTGCTCATGGATTGGGTCTCAAGGGTGCTTGTCATTGGTTAGCCGTTCCTTCTGTGCTTTCTTAAAGAATGCAGCCCCTGGCTGCGTTGATGGCAGCATACCTTCAGCTTTTCTCTTGTTTTCTCAGCTCCAAATTGATTGATGTAGGTTTTGATCAAGTAAAGTGAGAATAATTATTGGAATCTATCCATTGCCCGCTAAGACGGCTTTCTGTTGTATTTTGGTGATGGGAATGCTTTGAGCTTTTTTAGTTCTAAACCTTTCAAGGAGTGATAAATCAGGCTGGATTGATGGCTCAGTGGTTAAGAGCAGTGACTGTTCTTTCAGAGGTCCTGAGTTCAATTCCCAGCACCTACATGGTGGCTCACAACCATCTGTAATGTGATCCCTCTTCTGGTGTGTCTGAAGAGAGCCACAGTGTAATCACATGCATAAATTAATTTTTTTTTTTTTTAAAAAGTGGTAAATCTAGTTCCTGGGGTCCTTCACGTCAGTTAGCAGAGCACAGTTGTTTTGCTGATGATTCATTGTCCTTTGCTTTCATTCATGGTAAACAGTGGCTTTTGCTGATGTTACCTGAAGTATTTTTATACCCCCTCTCCTCTTGGACTCCCACATTTGCCGTTGCCCTGATTAGATAAGTGTTTACCACAGATTGCAAAGCATATCCACTGAGTTTTCCATGGGTTCTAACCGGCATTAAGACTTGGGTGTATTGCACTGGAGAGTTGAATTGTCATTGCTTGTCATGGAGGCACCTCATCTGTGAAGTCAACTCTGTGTAGTGTTTGCAACTTCTCCATTATGTGTCTATGACATATTCACTGCATGTCCTCACTCTAATTCCAGTGACGGCTGACTTCTCTAAGGTCCGTGTAATTCAAGGGACTGTTCTCAAGTATTTTATACTTATCGGCTCATTTTTGGAGATTTATTTTTATGTATGTGTCTTTCATGTTTGTCTGTGCACACGTGCTCAGGGAAGCCACAGGTCACCAGATCCCCTGGAGCTGGAGTTAGAGGCAGGAGTGAGCCACTGGTGCGGATGCTGGCACCTGAACTCAGGTACTCTGTAAGAACTCCATGTGCCCTTCACCGTGGGGCATCTCTCCACCCAGCTGGCTTGTTTATAGAGGCTGTACCCTCATGTTTCCGTGCCTCATGCTGTGCTCCGTCAACCTGTGCATCGTGTCCATGTGCAGCCGGCACACTGTTGTATGAAATAAGCCAAAGAATCTGCTAGGACGCCTCCTTGGCGTTTGAGTGTCACAGCGTCACCTTGCACACATGGCGCTTTCTGTGTTGTATCAGAATAGGAACTCAAACCGTTCAGTAACTGCTCTCCCAGTTTCCGCAGCTGAGCTGCACTCCAGGCCTGGCCGCTGTCTCCACCCATTCGTCATGTCTGTGGCAGCTGTGTTCTGTTCCCTGGTGAAGTCTCTTCTTCAAATATTAGAATACGGGTAATTTAGAAGAACTAAAGTTAAAATGTGCTTATTGTAGTTCTCTAGGCAGGATACCCAGCATTCCTTTGTGGGAGGTAAACTGCTAGAAAGATGCCAGCGGGTGTTGCCAAGTGATAGCCAACAGCTGGGCCTGACAGTGGGCGCTAGACACTGGACCTTCCTGTCTCCTTGCCCCTTCCCACAGGCTCCTCCCTGGCCCCTAAAGCGCACACATTGGGGGGTGGGGCGCTGTTCCCTTTAGAAGGAGACCTGAGTGTTCACTGGTTCTCCAGATACAATGGCTCTAATCGCCTCTTTCTTACTCCATTTAATTAAGCCTCCACTCTGCAGTTTTTAGGGCTAATTTGTAATCTCTGTGTGTTCCTTTGCAGCTCATGTAGAAGCCACATGACTATACGGCATTGATCAGGATGCTATATGTTTGGGAGTTGTCAGTTCCTTTGTCTGTCTATTGTCTGTCTTTTCTCTGTGTTTCTAAAGAGCTTTGTATGCCTTCTGCCTGTGTGTGTGATCTTATGGGTGACTTTCTGCTCTTTGTCCCTCTGCTCAAACAGCTGTCACAGAGTTGAATGTTTCTCACTTACTGGGCAGGGTACAGTCGCCTCTGTTTGTGTCTGATTATTGCAGATTTTATCCAAAAGATTAGGGCTTTTTGTTCAAGATGTTTTGTGTATTTGTTCTTAACAGTTTCATACAGCTACACTGTGTGTTCTGGGTCCCTCCTTCCTTTCCGTTTCCCTACTGTCACCACAAATATCCTTTTCCTATTTAGGTTTGGTTTTGTTTATTGACCCACAGAATTTAACCAGGCCTGTCTATGTGACCTTGAATTTGGAACGCCATTGGAGCCCGAGTTCACTGTCACTATACACCTGGCCACTCTGCCTCCCCGTTTCAGAATCAGTTGTTTGCTGCTGCATCAGGAATAAGCGGAAGGGCCGAGTGGCTTGCCCTTCTGCGGCTGACTGTTCGGAGGCCTGACATATGCAGTATGCGCTGCTGCCGGGACTGCATGGTTACCAGGGCCATGCCCGGCCTAGAGGACGGTGCTTCACAGCGGCTCCCTCGCTGCCCCACGTGTTGCCCCTCTTAATCTTACACTCGTCTCTCCCTCTGCTCAGTGTTCTCGGAACCTTTCGGGTCTCGAGAGTCTGGCTTTGAGCCCTCAGCCATTCTTGAGTGTCGGCATCTTGTGTAGGCTGTGACTCTGAGCTTGCCCTTACTCACTGCAGGGAGAGGCGCTTCTGTGTAACTGCTCTGGGTAGCATTTGTCTGTGGGCGCAGATAGCGATGATGTCTGGCAGTGTGTCCCTTCCAAGGGTCTAGACCCTTGCAGTCATGGGAGTGGCCCAGGTTCAACAGTGCAAGGGGTGGACACTCTCGGAGAGCAATCCTGAAACCTAGTTGGGAACGGTTGGTTACTCCATGATAGTCATGCCACCATCGGGCACAGCTTGCCTGGTAGGTTATTATCGTTCCTTTTCTGTTTGCCTTCAATGTTTCATTAATGCAAAATTTATATTTTTTGTTTTTGTTTTTTGAGTTTTTTTTGTTTTTTGTTTTTGGATTTGTTTTTTCAAGACAAGGTTTCTTTGTATAGCCCTGGCTGTCTTGGAACACAGCCTGTAGACTAGGCTGGCCTCGAACTCAGAAATCCGCCTGCCTCTGCCTCCCAGAGTGCTGGGATTACAGGCGTGCACCACCACCGATGTGCAAAATTTATATTGATTTCAATATTCTGTTTTGTAGGTCCTTTGACTTGTAACTTTTACAACTTTGTCACTCTATTCATTTCTCTGTCTCTCCCTACGCAGGGCCTCTTGTATGTGAGGCAAGTGCTCTTTATCACTGACCCATAACCTCAGCCTCTTATTATTTATTAGATGAATAATTTCATTGTCCTAATACCATGACTGACTTTCCTGCTGAGCCCCTTCATTTTTGAGCCAGCCAGCCTATTTTAGGGGACACTCCTTTAGTTGTCCGTGCTGTTGGGCTATTGTAAACTTGGGTAGCAGGAGATCACATATAAATGTAGTCCACCTGTAACTGATGCCTTATTTTAAAACGGTCCCCTAACTCCTGACCTGTGGCATGTCCCTGTGGGAAGCTAAGGTTTTGGAAAGTTGCAGGTTAGAGGACAGCCTGAGCTACACAGAGAGACCCTGTCTTAAAATACCAAGAGACATAGCTCAGTGGTTGAGCACTTCGCCAGCTTGTTCAAAGCCTGGTTTGGATTCGCAGCTCCACAGAACTCTGCCAGGGATGGGTTGGTCCTTCAGACTGAAGCGTGGACTTGGTGTGAGCCCAGCAGTGGATCAGGACCTCCTTAGACTGAGCACCACCCTCCACCGCCACATCTGTGACCTCTGCTGCCAATGGTGGTGACGACAGCTTCCCTGTGCATGTGAGAGGATCAGTTTATAAAGATTATTATGAAGAATATGTAATTATAAGATTTCTTTGAGGGAATTGCTGCCGATAACTAAGGGAAAGCTTAATATATGTTCACAATCTACTTGTGAACAATATCTACAATATTCTATTGTATCTTATTTTTAAAGTCTTTTCTAATTTTCAGGAAAACCTTAAAAGTTTCAAACTTTCAGGAAGATTATCTAATCAGCAAGATTATCAAAATAGCATACTTGTTTTTAAAACTATTTAGCATTATTTGATATAAATATGGTTTAAAATATTGTAATTACACCAGTAATTTTCACTAGAAATTTTATTCCTCATTACTAAAATTTGCCTACATTAAGTTGTCAAATTTAGAATTTATGTGCTAGAAACCAAATTCCCAATTGCACATTTAAAATTTTAAAGTTATTTAATATTTTATGTTCATCTGTATTTATGACAGTCAGACATTGCAAATCAAGTGACAAATTTTATTTCAATATGTTTTTATCATTACAAATGGTATTTTATAAGTAGTGTTACCAACATTTGGGACTTTAGTGTAAATGCCAGAACTCATAGATTAACTTTCAGTAATTAGCCCTTCTTTCCCAAGCTAAAATGAGAAGATTAAAGAATTCTCAGACATATTCTAGAAATGGTTTAATAATTTTAACATCATCCAAATGTTGAAAAGCACTGTTTTCCCAGTTATAGCGTTTAGTTTGTTTTCTGTTTCATTTACACAGATATAGGAGTGTTTGCCTCACTTGAAATCTAAGTCCAGGCTACTATGTAGCCGGCCTGGCATGGTCAAGGCCTGGGGCTCTGCCCCTAGGGATGCTCCCTGCCTAGAAGTTTGAAGCTTGCATGTTTATGGCTTTAGAAATTTCTCAAGGCATATATTTTGTGTCCCATTCAGAAGAGAACAATTTCGTTTTTCTTGGGAAAAGGCAGGAAGGAGGTCTGCATTCCAGGCTGTGATAGGGCTTGCCTGTGGCTGGTGAGGCTGGGGGCTCCCCTTCCTCTCTTCAGTTCTCGGGATTCACTGCTGGAATCTCCTGTCCCCTTTCATGAACAGTTATGCTGTGCACATGATAGTGAGCTAGAAATATTTCAGAAGAATTTTATGTTTTTTGAGAAATGGTTTCTCTCCCCTGGCTGTCCTGGAGCTTACTCTGTAGATCAGGCTGGCCTTGAACTCATGTTGCAGTCAGTATTAACCATCACAATAATTCTACCCTAGACATGTGATTCCACAGTTTCCACACTTCTCGAGAGAGTACTGATTGTGGGTTCTCCTAGCCGAGTTACTTAGCACTCTTGGTTCCTTGTGTCTAGTGGGGCTTCCTTCTTCCTCCATCTTTCAAGAGTAGTTGTGTGCCATTCAGATTGTCTTGTGAGCCTGAGAGTAGTATGGTACGTTCATAGACCTGGGCGCTCTTGTCCGGTTTCTTCTTTCTTGTCTTGCCCACACTCTACAGGCCCCACAGGGCTGTTTCTGTTTGTTCTCTTGTCCAGAAACACTGGATTTCTTTGGAGTTTTGTTCTCTGCACCTCACCTCACTTCCTAGCTCCCTGTCCAGGCCTCACCCTGGAACAAAATAGCGAGTAGAATTGGAGGGACTTGATTTCCCTTACAACCGGCCCTGGGTTGTGTGCTTTGAACAGTGTCGGGCCTAATAAGGGGCTGAGGCCCTGTAGCAGGCTTAAGACTTTTACAGACCTAATAGTAAAATGGTACCTGGTGCTGTGCTTGTTTGTGGTCCCTGCTAGAGGCTGCGGTGGTACAGCAGAGGGACCACGGAGTACAGCCACAGATTGCCCAGGCGTGCAGGAGGCATTCAGCCCATGCTTAGACCAGCCTTTGACTGTTATAGTGAGCCCCTTCATTCACTCCACACAGTAGTTTAATTTTTATTAGATAGATTCCATAATAGCCAGCTTATGATCAGTGACCCGAAGCGCTCTGAACTGTAGTTAGAAATGGAAGAGAGAGCAAGCGTCATATCCCAGATATTGGGTGCAAGATGGAGTCGGCACCTGTTGAGTTGCCCTGCACAGATGTTCAGTGCAGGGAAGTGGAAACAGCCATCCGAAGGCTAGGGTAGGAGGCAGGCTAGCATTGCTCAGTCTTTCCTTCTGTGAGCTGGCTCCACTTCCCCTTTACCTTACATGCTGTTTTGTGGGAGAGAACTCCGGAGGATAGAAATTCATTTCTGTGGTAAACAGCAATTATTCTTAGGTTCTTAGACAGGAACTGATATTAATTATACTTTGGCCATAAGAGTTCTATCTAGTTTTGAGTCTCTCAAGGAGCTGTGAAATATTTGAAGTAAGGTATAACATTATATTTGTGAGAATGGTGTGCATGAAAATATGAACAATAAATATAAGTTTAAGCCGGGCGTGGTGGCGCATGCCTGTAATCCTAGCACTTGGGAGGCAGAGGCAGGCGGATTTCTGAGTTCGAGGCCAGCCTGGTCTACAGAGTGAGTTCCAGGACAGCCAGGGCTATACAGAGAAACCCTGTCTCTAAATAAATAAATAAATAAATAAATAAATAAATGTTTATTTAAAAGAATAGTATGCTTTTTAATACCCATATATAATAGCTAATATTAAGAGTATACTGATTATAACTTAATTGAGGGTACCTCAGTTTTCCTCTCTGAAGTAGTTTGGTAGTTGTTTCTTGAAGATTTATTCAAACTCATCTCTAAAATTTTCCTGGTCATATTTCAGTTTTATATGTATATTTCCAATCATTTTTATTTTGTGCTGTTTTAAGAATTTCTAATTTGTAATTTCTAGGAAGGTAGATAGACCCCTTTCCTCAAAATTTGTTGCTTTACGTACACCAAACCTAGCTGGAAAAAAATAGCATGTTTGTCTGGATTGTGTTTATACAAAAAAAGTTTAGAATAGCTTAATGGACGCTAATAAGTCACTCTGATTCAGTGTTGGCGAAGGCAGAGTAGGATCCTTACTTGCTTAGCATATGGGGCTCAGAATCAATTCCCAACACCAAGAAAAAGAAAAAAAGTCCAGAATGTTAACAAAAAGGAAAAACATGTAATTACTTCATTAGTGGATAAGAAAAAACTTTTCCCTGGGCAGTGGTGGCGCCGGGCAGTGGTGGCGCATGCCTGTAATCCCAGCACTCTGGGAGGCAGAGGCAGGCGGATTTCTGAGTTCGAGGCCAGCCTGGTCTACAGAGTGAGTTCCAGGACAGCCAGGGCTATACAGAGAAACCCTGTCTCGAAAAAACCAAAATCAAAAAAAAAAAAAACAAAAAAAACTTTTGGAAAAATTAGCATCCACTCCTTAATAAAAACCTTAAGCAAACTAGGAGTCGAGAGAAACCACTGAAACATAATAGGGCCCAGAGCATACCAAGCTACCCACTAAAGTATAAAATTCCCACAGTCAGAGGTGCTGCAACAGTTACTTCTGTCACAGGTGCTTCATACACCTAGGTTATATGACGGATAGAGACGGGATCTTTGTTCTAGATGAAACCGATCTAGTAGACCTAAGGTGTGTGTTTGCGAATGAAATGAAATGGCCCAGAAAGGTGGTGAAGTCTGAAGTCTCTGGGCACAGAGGGGTTAATAATCTGTCTACTTTGCAGCAGATGGTGAAGGATCTAGCTTACACATATGATCAGCATATTTTCTAGTGTGTGTTGAATTGTTTCATTTGTCACCTGCACAACCCTAGGAGAGTTGGGTGAGAGAACGCATACTAAAAACTTCTGGGAAATGATGACACTTGTAGGTACATGGAGGGAAGAGAGGGCCAGCTGCAGCCTTTAGGGAATTGTCATGTCCACTTCCGCTGGACTGGCAGACCTCTGCTTAAATCTGGTGCCTTGGCGGCAAATGTGTCCCATCCTCCCATCCTCCGGCCCTAATCAGAAACAATGTGTCTATCACTAGAAAGCAACAGAGGAGTCTGAGGAACTCCCATAGAGCATGCATGGTCCATATCCCGAATGAGCAGGAAGGTAAGGATTAGACCTTACAGCAAAGCGGAGCTCCAGCCGTCTTGTCTGAATGACGTGAGAGGCTTCCACAAGCTTGGAGACTACAGGTGTTCACACAGGTTCAAATTCTTTCAATTTCCCCTTTCGTGTTGGGACCACCCCACGCACAGGTGACTACTTTGGTCTCTTCCCTGGGAGAGAGGATGAAGCAGGGCCTGAAAATCGAAGGGCCACCTTGTGACTACATGTTCTGTGTAGGGCCCTTACCACAATCTACGGCTGCATGAAGGTGGTGGGGCCACACCCTTCTCGCCCTACCCAGCTTCTCTGCTGAAGGTGAGCAGGTTTGAGGAAGTGTCCTGAGGAAGTCTACTGATTGTCTCTCACATCATGCCTCCCACCCAGCTTACTGCCCCACTGTTAATATAAAGGAGAGTCAGGCAGGGGTCGTGGAGAATTGCACTCACAGCAGCCATGCGCCAGTGATAGAGGAGGAACCAAGCAGGCCAAATGGCACAAAAGTAAAATGCAAATAAGCCAGAAGTCTGTCACTATAAAGAGGCAGAGTGCTAGGTAGGAGTGGGGAACAGGAAGGAGCTTGTGGGCCTTCTACAGATACTGAGTTTGAGGTGTGCTAAGTCAAGAGAACATCATATTTTAAATTTCTCTACACTTTTTTTTTTTCTGCTGTTGTTAAGCTAATGAGACGGTGTCTTCACTTTACCCGGTTTCACTCCCTGGCCTTGAACTCATGATCCTCCTGCTTCCTCTAAGTGCTGGTATTAGAGGCACATGCCACCACATCTGACTGAATTTATCTAAAAATATTAATGAATACCTTCTACTCCTTTTGACTGGAAATTTATGGTAACAAAATTAGATTAGGTCTGCATTAGTTACTTTTGTATTGTTCTGAATAAACATCATTACCAAAGCAGCTTATAGGGGAAAAACTTTATTTTGGCGTAAGTTTCCAGAGGGATGAGAGTTATGACGGCAGAGGGGAGGAATGGTGGTTGGCGCAGGAAGCAGGCAGAGTGCAGGCGTGACGGTTGGACCTGGAAGTGGAGCATTTACATCTTGACACACTTGGCAAAGCACGCAGAGGGAGCAGAGTGGAAATGGGGAGAATCTTTAGACTCTGAAGTCCTGTCCCAAGTTACATATTTCTGCCAGCAAGGCCACACCTAAGTCCCCAAATATCACCACCAACTGGAGACTAAATCCACTCAAATTCAAACCACCACAGACAAGAAAAACAGCCATTAAGTCCGAGGTCTTTATTTGGGAAGGAGGACTTTGTTTCTTGTTGGCTGCTTATGAGCTGATGCACTTATGCCTGATGGGAAAGTTTGGAACCTGAGTTTGGCATTATGGGCAGGCATTACTAAACGGGTAGTATTTAAATGTCTCTTGAGGTTTTGTTTTTAGAAGAGCTTCACACAGCTCAGTCTGGTTTTGAACACACTATGTGCCTGGTGGGTGGCCTTGAACTCTTGCCTTCACCATCTAAATGCTGAGGTGCAGATCCCAGCAAGCGTCTCAAAATGTGTATGTTGAAGAGTCACCCTATTACTGTGTGCACACATGCAGTGTGTGTGCGTAGCGTGGTGTGTGTGTGTGTGAGTGTGGGGGACAGAGGAGCTTGGTGAAGTTGTTTCTCTCCTTCCACCTTTCTGTAGGTTGCAGGGATGGAGCTCAGGTTGTCAGACTTGTACTGTTGGGTGGTGGGCTCTTATATTAAGTGCTCAATGAGAACCCTCAAGTGGTGGTGTATATAGACAGCTAAGATATGCTCAAACGTCACAAGCAACACTGGAGATTAAATAGCTAGCCAGACAGAAGCTTCCTGTGACAGCCCACCAGCTTCCAGATTGTTTCTGGCTCTGAGAATCTATCCAGGGGATGAGAAAAGGGCCCTTTCATTGTGATCTCACTTGCAGGTGTGTACTCTACTCTGGTGTTGGTGTTAAGATTAATGACAGCATGTTAGCGTGTATGCACAGACCTGGAGTTTGCTTAAACTCACGTGTTGCATTTTAATTACAGGCGTCGGTCAGCAAGGTGAACGTAATAGCATCATGGCTCAGTTTCCCACACCTTTCGGGGGTAAGTTTTCAAGGTTCCTTAGGGTGGGGCCATATTTTCAGACTTTACAATGATGGAAATTTCAGGTAAATTAATAGAGTTGAATTGGGCTAAGGTGTAGCTTAGGGGTAGAGCACTTGCCTAACATGCATGAAATCCTGTGTTCAATCTTCATTACCACAAATCCAAACCAGCTTAAATAGAGAAAATTACAGTCAACCCTCATCTTATTCCTCAAGATGCTTTGGTGATTAGGCACTCAATTTTGTCACATTGGGTTGTTTTGAAGTAACTGTAAGACATCTTAACCTCTCATGCTGAAGATTTTAGTGTGTTTATTTACTAAATGATAAAAACTGAAGTATAGAGGCAGGCGGATCTCTGAGTTCGAGGCCAGCCTGGTCTACAGAGTGAGTTCTAGGACAGCCAGGACTACACAGAGAAACCCTGTCTCGAAAAACCAAAAAAAAAAAAAACAAAAAAAAACTGAAGTATAATACCATTACCAAACCTCTAAAATTTAGGTATACATTATAGCTATAAAATTTACATTGTGTCCACTTAGGCTCTAGGCAGGTTTTCATTGTCTTTGTTCAAATTGAAACCCAAATAAGGTGAGTAGATGACCGGCCCTTGCTCTCAGGCGCGGCATCCCCCGCTCCTTGCTTGCACAGTCTTAATGGATCGTGTTGTACTCTTTCAAAGCCTGAATTTGAAGCATGCCATCTTTGCTGTTTGAAACTCATCAGCCTGGGTAACATGTTCTTCTGGCATGTTCTTCATGCACGCCTTGTGTTTTCTTTGTCAATGCTGGTGACTGAGCCCAGTGGCTGACATATGCTAGGCAAGCCCTGGGTTACACCTTCAGCCCAGACTCTTAACAAAGTACACCACGCTAAGCTAACAGGCAAGTGCGCCATGCTAACAGGCAAGTACGCCACTCTAAGAGGCGCTCTTTGCAGCGCTGTGGACGAAGCGCAAGGCTTGAGTGCCTGACTGTCCTACTTAGGCTCTGAGGCAGTCTCCAGCATTGCTAAACCCAAAACAAATGAGAAACGCTGTCTCAAAGAGAATGAGAAGGCTGTGTGTGTGTGTGTGTGTGTGTGTGTGTGTGTCTGTGTGTGTGTGTGTGTGTATGTGTTCCTCTGAGCGCACTGATGGAAGTCTCTGGGATTCCAGACACACCTGCAGACTTTTCCAGGTCGTCAGTTGTTTTGTGTTATTTGCATTTTTTGTTTTGTTTTGCCTTCTTAGTTAACGATATACTTTTTATTTGTTTATTTTTGGCTTTCATTTTGTTTGCAATTGTGAAGCTCAGTGGGGCAGTAAAAGTCCCTTTACCTTTGCAGGCCTGCTAGTCTGTGTGGGGAGAGGTATCTGTGTCAGGCACCTTTCCAGGCTGTACGACACAGTGCTTGGCAGAGTTCCAGTCCAGTAAATGTTTCCCTGCATCTCAGTGGAGGCTGCGCATCACTGTCACACCCTACCCTGCGTGTTTGAGGCATGGCCATTGAGTGTTCCCACCTTGTGGACAGTGATTGGCTTTCACAGAGTGTTTTGTCTATCACATGAAATTGCTTTAGTGGATTTTTTTAGGAGACCAGAGACTAAAATGTCTAACTACTTACATCCATCCATCCATCCATCCATCCATCCATCCATCCATCTATACATACATACATACATACATACATACACACATCCATCCATACATACATACATACATACATACATACTTTGGTCATTCATTTTAGCAGAATATTCATTCTTAGAAGCAACTTTAATGAGGCACAATTCAGATATCATACAGGTGACTCACTTTAACTGTACCATTTGGTGATCATCAGTACATTTGCAAAGTTGTACAAACCTTACCAGATAGTTGAATGTTTTCATAGAATCTCAGAAGACTCTAATTATGCTGTACCAATACCACCACCATAATTTTGTAATGCTTCTCTTAGATTTTTGTCATTTTTACCTATGACATTGTAGGTTCCTGAAATAAGAGTTTAGGCATCAGTAACATTAGTCTCTTAGCTTTGTGTAGATAAATTATTGGCTTACTGTTTTCATATAACTGTAGAGCTACAGGACATGCTTACAGCACACCAACAGAATTTTAAAGTGCTGTGGACATCACGTGCCTGAACACCTTACTTGTCTTGGTAACAGTTGTATGCCTTGTCCTTGGAACAGGCAGCCTGGACATCTGGGCCATAACTGTGGAGGAAAGAGCCAAGCATGACCAGCAGTTCCATAGCTTGAAGCCGACATCTGGCTTTATTACTGGTATGTATGTAATCACCATCCAGACATTCTTACTGAGCAGAGTGGAAATGGGCACAGTGACCTGTGGGGGCACTTAATCCATTTTGCCCTACTTGGGACCCTGTATGTTTGTGTTGTTTACTTCTTTTTAAAACTTTGTTGTGCCGGGTGTTGGTGGCATACACCTTTAATCCCAGCACTTGGGAGGCAGAGGCAGGCGGATTTCTAAGTTGGAGGCTAGCCTGGTCTACAGAGTGAGTTCCAGGACAGCTAGGGAGGGCTACACAGAGAAACCCTGTCTCGAAAAACCAAAGGAGAAGGAAAAAAGAAAAAAGCAAAACTTTGAAATCGACGTTGAGTGTTTGGGTGGTGGGGTCAGAGGAAGCTATAGTTCTCCTTCAGGCTTCCCATGATTTTCAGCAGAAGCTCTGCTCATCAGGCTCCCTCCCTGACCCAGAGCCTCTCAAACCTTTCACATGCCTTCCTGGGTGTCTGCTCAGTTGTTTAGACCTTCCTTCTGGTGGGGATTGGCTTTAGTCAGAGGCTCACACTCTTAAGTTAGGGTAGGAAGGGTTCCCTGGGGCAGAGTTCTAATCTTGAATAGGATCAGGAAACAGCAGACAGCAAATACTTTCTAAGGATTTCATTGCTGTCTCTGGAAGTCCCTTGTGTGCCTTACTGTGACCTTGTCTGTTTAGTCACAGTTCACCAGTTCTGGGCAGAAAGTGGGAATCTGGGTTTCTTTCCTTGGAGGTGTTTTTTATTTGTTTGCATTAAAGATCTCCAGTTGACTAACTGGCAGAATTCTTTTCCATATTCTCACTCATTCTGTGTCATTACTAATAGCATCGATATTCAGAGTAAAAGCTTTTTCTATGGTATGACTTGTCAGTCATTAACTGATTCATCTGCTGTGTGTGCCTTGTGTGCTATTCTCTTACTGTAATGATTCACCCTATACAATCAGGTATTAAAACAGAAAGCTTGGGGTTTTGCTCATGATTTCAGTTGAGGACACTTGGATGTGCCTTTTAAACTCTCCACCCTTCTCAGTAGCACCAGGCCTGGGGTAGAGCTCTAAACTGCACCTTAGAGGTATAGTTGGCATCCAAGCTATTACATTAGCGGTGGGTAGCTCATCTTGTTAAACCACAGCTTAAAGTGAACTGTTATCCCCCCAAAAACCCAGCAGGCCCTTTCAAGTGCTGAGTCAGAGATCCTTGACCTTTCCTAGGGGCGCCATTGGTGTTTATAGCATAACCACTTCTTAAATAATGTAGTGGTTTTGCTGTACTAGGATTTCTGTTGGTTCTTGCGGTTTGGTTTTTCCTAAAACCTTTCCCACTTACTTTACAGGTGATCAAGCAAGGAACTTTTTTTTCCAATCTGGGTTACCTCAGCCTGTCTTAGCACAAATATGGTAAGTTGGAATTTTACATAAGCAGAATGTAAAAACAAAACACTGTTATGTTCTATTTATTTGGAAGTTCAGCTTCTTACTTTTCTTATGTAGACAGAGAACATGCAGGCCTGGCCTCGAATGCTGTTACTTCTTACCAAAGAATACTTTTGCAAAGGCCGCATGTGAATGGCAGTGCTCTGCACAAAACTTAAGTCGTAACTGGAATCTCTGATTTTGACAAGTTTCCCACTATTTTGTTTTGGCTTCACGTGTATCATTCACAGTTAATTTGACTGTCCCCATTTCTTCTCTCTAATGAAGTTATTCCTTATCTTTCACTATGTGAGAATTAGTAGTCTAGAAGTATTTGAGTCCAGTGTGATGCTTGATCAATGCTAAGTGCTAACTCTTGTCACTAGCAGGAGTTTGGCCACGAGCGTAAGACAGGCGGTCAGATGTAGTTTTGGATTTTTGGTTCCCAACTTTAGGAGGCAGTGCTGAATTCTACTGACCTGAAAGAAAGTCTCATTTTTCTCTGTGTGGCCTCCACCCAGACTGTAACTCCATTTCCTGGGTGAGTGGGTGTTGTGGAGATCACTAGCTGTAAAAAAAAGCACGGAATGTGTAGTCCTGGCCAAGCACTTCCTGTGTGTGTGACTGGGAACCAAAGCACTTTCTATCTGTGAGTCTGGGAACATATATTTGCCCCTTTTGATCTCAGTATTTAATCCTGATAATTTGTGTATTTTTAAATAAAGTTGAGTGTATTAGCAAACAAATTATACATGAAGGGCTTGATGTGCGTGGGCTGGCTTACTCGGTGAGCCAGCAGTCGGATTCCAGGAAGGTAGGGCTTAGCGTCAGAGAGGCCCTCCGCATATCTAAGCTTTCCAGCCGAGTATTTGTCTCTGAGTGAACAACATGCTCCTGTTTATAAACACACAGACACTGGCAAGACTGACGTACCACCTGTGGCTCCAGCTCAGCAGTCACTATTCTTGATTAAGTACCAACATGGTCTGGAAAAGTAAAGCCTGCACTGGGAATGTAACGCATATGCGCACACACATACTCAGACAAACGGGCTTGCACACACAAACACACACACCCCGTTGTGTCACATATTCAGAAGAACGTCAGAGTCCCATGCTATACTGGGCTGTCTGCCATCCTTCTTGCTGTCAGCCTTTTGTCAGCCAGTCCTTCCTTCCTTCCTTCCTTCCACAAGTGAGCTTGCTTCTGTGACACTATTCCAGTTCTAACTGCTGAGAGAGGGAGGGAGGGAGGAAGGAGGGAGGGGGAGAGAGAGAGAGAGAGAGAGAGAGAGAGAGAGAGAGAAGAGAAGAGAACGCCCATGAGCAGGACATCCACAACAAACAGGTGCAGGGGCTGCATCAGGTCAGTTGTGTGTCCAAATCAAGGTGCCCTTGTGTGATACCTGATGGTCCAGTAGCAGGCTTCTCTTGGGCTACCACCTGGTGTGTTGTGCTATTTCTCTGCAGTAAGGCTGTTTCTTGAGCCTGCTTTCCAGGGTCCACTGAGGTCTCGTTTATGAAGCATGCTAGCTCAGGGCTGTGGTCCTAGCAGGTGGGAGACAGATCAGGGGTCAGGACTTAGAGGCCAGTGTGAACTACAGCATGGGACCCGATCTCAGGGAAGAAAACAAACAAATACCAGAGAACTGAGGTTACTGGGGTTTGGACCCAGCCCCCTTGAAGGCAGGCTGCACAAACAAGCACTCAACGTGTGCCCCTGCATACCCATCCCCCACCTTTTAAAGTTTTATTTTGATGCAGAGTCCTGCTTACATTGCCTACAATTTCCTTGAATTTTGGTCTTCCTTCCTCAGCCTCCAGGGTAGCAGCGTTTACAGGGCTCTCACTGCTCTGTCCTCTTCCTCTCACACCAGGACGGGAGAGGAAATAATTCTAAGCATTTCAGTTGCCAAAGGCTATCTGCTGGTTTCCTTCCCGCTCCTCACTGAGAGGGGTTTCTAGGAGCTGTGTGGTCTTGGCCCTTGTCATAGGCTGGCATTACACACTCTGACCCAACTCCTTCAGAGAACTGGGCTTTCCTCATTCATGTTCTTCTCTGGAAATCTGACTGGGAGACAAGCAGTCCTTAAGCATGAATGGGTTCTAGTTCAAGAACCCAGAAGCCAGCTTCCTGGAATGCGATTTCCTGCTCCTCTGTGTACATCCCCCAGTTGAAATTAGCTCTGCAGCCAAGAGCAGATGGGAGAGAGCTGGACAGGACAGTTGGCTACGGCAGATACAGGACTCTTCCTCCTCAGGTCTCTGCCCCGGGGTCACCTGTGTCAGGGCCCATCCTGATCTTCTCAGTAATGATGAGTGCACTCTGGCCCACCCGGGGACAAAAAGCTGCCCATCATTGTAGCTTTAGAACTTAGGCTTGAGTTGCTTAATTAAGGCACTGGAGCTGGGACCTGCAGGCACCTTACACGCTAGCCCATGAGCTTACCACCAGGTCTCCTGCTCATGAAATTTCAAATTGCTTTTCAGAGATACTGACGATGCCCTGAGTTTCAGTTTCTAGCATCTGTATTGACTGTTCTCAACTGCCTGAAATTCTAGCTCCAAGGGCTCCGACACCTGGCCTCCAAGGACACTGGTGTTTAGATGCACGCTTAGATACACACCCACAATTGAAAATAAAATATATCTGTTTTTAAAAAATTAAACCACACTTGACATGACAGCCCATGCTTATATTCACGGCACTTTGAAGAGAGAAAAACAGGGAGATCCAGAGTTTTAAGACCAGCCTGTCCTGCACAAGGTCAGCTTCAAAAATGAGCCCCTGCCCCACAGGAAACAGACATTTAAAACTCTGCATTAGGGAGATGGAGACTGGCTCGGTGTTTCAGAGCACTTGCTGCTTTTTCAGAGGACCTGGGTTCAATTCCCAGCACCAACATGGTGACTCACAACTGTTTGTAACTCAAGTTCCAAAGCATGCAATGCCCTGTTCTGGCCTCTAAAGGCAGCAACCATGCACATGGTACATATATATATATACATGCAGCCAGATACCCATATACATAAAATTAACTAGTAAGGTAATTAAGACTCTCATTGAGACCAAAATCCAAAGCTGTCACCAAATGTCCAAGTCCAGTATGATCCTGCTTTTTTTTTGTTTTTTGTTTTTTGTTTTTAAGATTTATTTATGTATTACATGTAAGTACACTGTAGCTGTCTTCAGACACCCCAGAAGAGGGCATCAGATCTCATTATGGATGGTTGTGAGCCACCATGTGGTTGCTGGGATTTGAACTCAGGACCTACGGAAGAACAGTGCTCTTAACCACTGAGCCATGTCTCCAGCCCCCTTGTTATTTTTATTGTTGTTTATTATTGTGGTTAAATGTAGGCACAGAATGTATAATATTTTGTTTATGTGTAGCTTATTTCTAATTCTTTACATTAGCAGTAATCTATAAACCTACTTTTAATTTTTTGCCTTTCTCACTTAATATATCCTGGAAGCCACTGATCACTCATTCCTCATTTTCTTCTCAGCACATAGAGCCTGTCACAGTGGCAGGCTTGCCATCATGGTACTTGCTGTAGTGCTTCTACCCAATGTCCAATGTTTCCATATTGTTTCTGAATGCTTTTGCAAACTAGAACAACTCTGGCCACCAGGTTCTGTCATGAATGTAGATGCAGAACCCAAGCAAGTGTGAGTTTCACAGCACTGTGACCTGGTGGAGTTTAGGCCGGAGACATAGTATTCATTCAGGATCATAAGATCCTGTCAGCATTGGTATTTATTTCAGTAGATAAAGGCCAAAACAAAATGCCATTAGCCCAGAAGATGTGGATTAAGACTTGAAAAACAACTAGGCTTCCTAGTGACTATGGATAGCTCAGCATCAGAGCTCTTGTACAACATAGAAGAAGCAATAATAATGCTAATAACCAGTCAGTGAACCAAGAAACACACTGTGTGGCATTTTGGAGCCTGTAGTTCTCCTAACACTTAGGGCAGGAGGAGCAGGAGTTTACGATCATTCTCTCTATAGTGAGTTACAGGCTAGCCTGGGCTCCCTGCAACCCTGTCTTACAAGCAAGTAAACAAATGGGTAAGACACGTTACTAAGCAAATGTCCCAACTAAAAATCATTCTGAACAGTAAAGTACTCAACCCATTTGTCTAAGCTAAGAGCATGTGCTCAGTAGTGTCTTTATATCTGAGGAGACTGGAGAAGAGTGTTAAAATATTGCAAAAGCAGGATAGCCCTTTGTTCTCTACTTGGGTCCTAAGGCCTTAGTGGTACACTTAGAAGCTTGGTAGTGCCAGGCGGTGGTGGCGCAGGCCTGTAATCCTAGCACTCTGGGAGGCAGAGGCAGGCGGATTTCTGAGTTCGAGGCCAGCCTGGTCTACAGAGTGAGTTCCAGGACAGCCAGAACTACACAGAGAAACCCTGTCTCGGAAAAAAAAAAAAAAGTTTGGTAGTACAACTCAATGTAGCATAAATGACTAATAAAAATTTGTGCATGTGTTTGAGTCAGGGTCTTTTGAACTTTTAAAAATAGATATGCAGGTAAATATACTACTTATGATTCTGGTAAAAATGATAAAATTTCATGAGCACACATGCATTTGTGTTTGTGTACAGGTGCACAAGTGTGTGTATGTGTCTGTATGGAAGTCAGAAATAAACTTTGAGTTTTGTTTCTTAGGAACTGTCTGTCCACCTTGGTTCTTTATTTTTTATTTATGTGTATGTATGTGTACATCAGTGTAAGACTATGCCTCGTGTGTGTTTGTGTGTCTGTGTCTTGAGAATCCAGAATAGTATGTCAGGTTCCTTGGAACTGGAATTTTTATCTGTGAGACTGTTTTCCTAGTATATATATTAGTGCATCATGTATCACATGTGTACAGTACCTGAGCAGGCCAGAAGAGGGTATCAGATTCCCCCAAGAACTGGAATTACAGACAGTTGCAAGCAGGTGCTGGGAAGTGGATCCTCTGCAGGAGCAGCCAACAGTCTTAGCGGCTGAGCCACTGCCTTAGCCTCTGCATTGTTTCTGCTCCTGAGACAGGGTCTTTTACTGGGATCTGGGACCATCAGTGAGGCTAAGATAAATGGTCAGCAAGCCCCAGGGCAGATGTGCCTGCCTCATTTCCTGCAGAAAGAAGAGAAATCACAAGCATCCACCACCCTGCCTGGCTTTTTATATAAGTGCTGGGTTTTCAGGTCCTTATGCTCATGCTGCAAGCTCTTGCTTGACTAGCTCAGCTCTCCAGTACCAAAACCAGTTCCCTTAAAAAGGAAAAACAGAACATGCCACTAAACTACTGAGACCAGCACATCTCACTGACCTGGGGTTGTTTCAGCAAGCTAATCTGGCAATGTCTCAAGTTGTAAGAACACTGAGTTCTTACACTGAGTTCTGGATTGAAAGTATGCTGTGTGTCTGGAAGAAACATGGTTGATCATGGGCTAACACCCCACCACCAGCAGTGAATTAAAATTAGGTTAGAGATCAAAATGTAACAAAAGGCCAAAAGTTGATAAAATAAATATTTTGTCTATACAGTGTATAATTTCTCCATAGCAAAGATCCACACAGAATCAGTAGACTAAATTTTTTTTTTTTTCCGAGACAGGGTTTCTCTGTATAGCCCTGGCTGTCCTGGAATTCACTCTGTAGACCAGGCTGGCCTCGAACTCAGAAATCCGCCTGCCTTTGCCTCCCAAATGCTGGGATTACAGGCGTGCACCACCACGCCTGGCTAGAGACTAAATTTTTAAAACCCAACTAATTTGCAATGAAATAGTTAATTTTCTGTGTATAGAGAATGCTTCTAAACTGGCAAGAAAAAGAAATGTAATCTACCAGGAAATTTGGCAAAATTTAGAGCAAGCGGTTTATAGAACAATCAATCCAAGTGTGCAGGAAGTGTAAGGAAAGAGAAGTGCGGCTTCAGGGGCAGGGCGGCCCGAGGTCTGCGAGGGTCACAGCTCCAGGCCCCGGCTGTCAGCGGGCTTCTTCCTGCTCGATAATCATTATTTTCCAACATAACTGTGCTGACTTCTACAATCTTTATCACTTTCAGAGAGCTTTAATTTTTAATGCAGTCCATACTTACGCTTCATGTTTTCATTTGAGGGTAAAAGAAGAGAGGTGTAAACTGTTGTTTATGTTGTTGTGAGTTTGCACAGCTGGGGGGGGGGAGCAGCTTCCAGTGCAAATCTCTGTTTCTCTGCCCTCTGCCTCCTTTCCCACTGAAAACTCAGCACAGATGACACCTGTCCATGGGGGCTTGAGGGTCATTGTGAAACTGCAAGCACACTCCTAAGCACAGTTTCATGTTGAATGCATGGGGCAGAGTTCTAAAACCACATCTAGTAGTGTCCCAGAATAGGATAACATGCCCTGCCATCTCCCATGGACGAGGAGTACCATGGGATAAGTGGAATTTAATTAACATCCCTAGAAATAACTTTTTCCAGATCCCAGTTTAATAACATTTAATTACAGTATAATTCATGAAACAAATTTACTGTTTGGAATTACCTTTCAATTCAATGGTTTGTAGAACTGTCATGGAATTGAGTCACCGTCATTCCTATCCAATTTTGGAACTTTTTTCAAATTAAAATAAAATCTCTTGAGAAGTAAGAAATCTTCAAATTCAACTCAGTGTCTCCATGGGTAACAGAGTGCAAGATACCATATAGTCACGTGACTGTGCTGGGCTTTAGCATCCTCGTAGCAGGTGGAGATGCTTCAGTTTCCTTTGTTCTCCTCAGGGGTAAAGGAGTCAACTATTTCGTCAGTACCGGGAAGTGGTATTGAAGGTTCTTTTGTGGTCTCAGTTGTCTTGAGTCTGTCTGTGCTGCTGGTTTGCAGGGCGCTAGCGGACATGAATAACGATGGAAAGATGGATCAAGTGGAGTTTTCCATAGCCATGAAGCTTATCAAACTGAAGCTACAAGGATATCAGCTCCCTTCCACACTTCCGCCTGTCATGAAACAGCAGCCAGTGGCTATTTCCAGCGCACCAGCATTCGGTACATCTGAAATTACTTGGTTCCTATATTTTTTTGTTATTTTAAAAATGGATATTTTGCCTTTTCTGTCCTCAGAAATAGTGACATTCATGGCTAGTGTTACCTAAATGTTGACAGCCTTCAGAAAGATAGTGCTGTCTCCCTTGAACCCAAGGGTAAAGGTTACCAGGTGGAAGAAGAGAATTCCACCCGTGTTTAAGGACATGCATGTGCTCGGCTGCCACAGCTCTGTCTCTTCGCAGTACTCCAGTTTCCAGAGTCATTGTTTCCCCTTGTGTATAAATAGTTCCTTTGCATTGTGATAACTCAGTCCTTTTTCTTTTTGAGATTATAACGTTTTCCACTTCCTCTTTTCTCCTTCCAAGCCCTCTCATATACCTCTCCTTGTTCTCTTTCAAAATCATATCCTCTTTTTTTCATTAATTGTTTGTGTGTGTGTGTGTGTGTGTGTGTGTGTGTGTGTTTGTGTGTGTGTGTGTGAGAGAGAGGGAGAGAGAGAGAGAGAGAGAGAGAGAGAGAGAGTTTCTAAGTATGTAAACACAGTCTGCACAGTCTGTACAATGCTATTTGCATGCACTCTTCAGGGCTAACCGCTGGGTAACCAGGTAACTCTTCCCTGGGGAAGATGACTTCTCCCACCCTCTGAATTCCGTAGTTGCCTTAGTAGTTATTTAGGACTGAGGGCTCCTGCCCCCTCTACATGTCAGCATGTCATTGTTATTGTCCTTGCTCAACTCAACAACTGTTTAGGCAGTTATGTTGGTGGGACTGTACAGGTATAGCTCTGACATTTCTGGGACACACAGTCTCACAGAAATTCCCTGGCCCTCTGAGTCTCCCCACCTCCCCCTCCACAATGATCCTGGAGCCATCATTCCGTAATGGATAGAACTCTCCAGGAGATGGGTCTCTTGGGGCTAGACTGCACAACTCTGCATCTGAGTGCACGGAGTTGGACTCAGTCAGTCTCCCTCTGTCGCAGAGAGGAGTTGCCTTGACGAGGGGGAGGACTACTTATCTAGGGGCTGAGGACAGATGTTTAGAATGTTTATAGGTTAATAAAGAGCCAACTTTCACTTCTCCTCTGGGATCGTGACTGCACCAGCTTTGGCTGGCTGTCTAGGTTTCCAGGACCAGGCATGATTTCCTTCAGCTTCGTGAGTCTCAAATCCAGCTAGAGAGCTGTCGGTTCCCACCGATGTCTGTGCCACTTGTGCGTCTATAGTGTTACTGTGGTTTGTAAGTGTCATAGCTGAGCAGGACCATTGGCCACTTTGTTCCTTTGGAAGCATGCATGGTACCTTCTGGCACCTGAAAGTTCAGAAACCTCAACATAGTGCTAATAAAGTATCGAAGCAGCCTATGAGGAAAGTTATCAATTCAATTATAGTACTGTGTCTTTATTTTAGGGACTTTGGCCACAAGGCTGGATTTCTAAGCATGAGCTTGTGGGGAGTGTTAGGTTAGTAGGACAAGGGTTGATGAGAAGAGACAAAGCTACGCATGAGCACAGTGTAAGAGGAGCACAGTAAACAGTGTATAATAGCACAGGACAGACCCACTTGCCTCTGCAGCTGCAGTTCTTAGCCTGCAGCTCGCAAGCCTGTGCAAGTGAACTTTGCATTGAATCCTGGAATGTACTTGCAGCTAATTGTTCAAGAATTATGAGTTAAAGCATGTTTGGTTTTCTTTCTTTCTTTCTTTCTTTCTTTCTTTTTTTGTTTTTTTTTTTGTTTGTTTTTTTTGTTTGTTTGTTTGTTTGTTTTTTGTTTTTGTTTTTTTTTTTTTGGTTTTTTGAGACAGGGTTTCTCCGTGTAGTCCTGGCTGTCCTGGAACTCACTCTGTAGACCAGGCTGGCCTCGAACTCAGAAATCCGCCTGCCTTTGCCCCCAAGTGCTGGGATTACAGGCGTGCGCCACCACGCCCGGCTATGTTTGGTTTTCTTTTGGACTCCTCCAGAAGGGGACTGCAAAGTGGGAAAAGGATCCATTTAAAAAAAAAAAAAAAAAAAAAGATGTCCCATTTCTTCTTTTCCCCTAAATTTGGGTGCAGCTTTTTCTTTGACACTGAATTTGCTTTCACTTTTTCTGCTCTGTGACTTTCAGTTTTGCCGACATTGCTGTTCTTTTGAGGCACTTCTGGACCCACAGCTTAGTGTTTTCCAGGTGATTATATCTCTGGAGCTGCTACCGAGGGAACCCTGGCGAGGGAACCCTGGCGCTGCCAGCCAGAGCCACACCAGCCCTCCCTCTGCCCTAGACTCCCCGCTGAGGCTTCTCTCCTTGTTCTTATCTTGGTTTATCTTATCCGCCTTCTTGATTTAAGGAGGGTCAACAAACCACCTGAGGGCTTAAAAGAAGAGGAAAGTGCAGGTGGCTGTCAGGTTGCTGAGGACCCGCGTCTGCTGGTGTCTGTAGGTCTACTCCTAGCTCAGTGGGTGATGGATGGTGGTAATAGTGAACTCATATTAGCCTTGTATGCTTTGTCTTGGAGAGGAATAAGCAGCCTTGTCGCTGAGTCTGAATAAGTACAGTGGGTTTGGGTGTCAGGGAGGTGTACAGTGTTTTAGGGAGGGAGTGGTGTGGTGAAGGCATGTGGACTCAAATCTCGGTGTGCTGTGCTGTGGTGGTTTCAGTAGAAATGCGCCCATAGATTTGTGCGTTTCAATGCTTGGGCACAGGGAGTGACACTATTAGGAGGCGAGGCCTTGTTGGAGGAAGTGTGTCATTATGAGTCAGGCATTAAGGTCTTATATGCTCAAGATACATCTAGTCTCCTGCTGCCCTCTGATCAAGATGGAGAACTCTCAGCTCCTTCTCTAGCACGGTGTCTGTCGTGTTTCTCACTATGTTATAATGGATGAAATTTCTGAACCTGCAAGCCAGTCACAGTCGAATGTTTTCCTTTCTAAGAGTTGGCATGGTCATGGTGTCTTCACAGCAATGGAAACCCTGACTACGACATGTGACATTGAAGCTGTGCTAAAAGGGAAGGCACTACCAGTGAAAACCCTTTCCTGTCTGAGTATCAACCCCTGGATCATCCTGTGGCCCTGGGCAGGTGTTCTCCCTCAGCTCTCAGTGAGGCTAAAACAGATGAGCTGGGAGTGGCCTCATAGGCCTGTACCTCAGCTTAGAGGTGAAGACAGGATTACAAGTTCAAGTCCAGCCTGGGCTGCAGACACGGTCTCAAAGCTGCTTTTTTTTCCCCAAATGGCAAACTTGTAATATAAAAGTTTAACATTTGGAGACTTATAGGATGCTTTTGCCAGTTGGTGTGATCTTTTTTAAAAAACTGTTAACCTAGTTTTTTTGTTTTGTTTTGTTTTGTTTTGTTTTGTTTTGTTTGGCTTTTTCGAGACAGGGTTTCTCTGTATAGCACTGGCTGTCCTTAGAACTCACTCTGTAGACCAGGCTGGCCTCAAACTCAGAAATCTGCCTGCCTCTGCCTCCCAAGTGCTGGGATTAAAGGCATGCGCCACCACTGCCCGGTGTTAACCTAGTTTTGTGTAGTCTTTTTTTGGTAAAATTTTGAGATATTATAGGTTTTTCTCAGCATCATTTTCAAGGTTACTTTCCTGCTTTATTAAGATGAAGAGTTTGTAGTTCTAGAGATGAGGTGCCTTGGAAGTTTGCCATTGTCAACCTTTTGGAAATCTTAAAAGATTTAGATTGAGTGTAATTTAATACAGTCATCAAGAATCTGGCAACAAATTAACCTGATACACATTGATACAAGTCGACATAAAATTAATCTGATTTGTGTGAGATGTGTGGTAAGGTGTTGATGGTAGATGTGACCTGTAACCACCCTCTAGATGTCTGTAAATCATAAACTTATACCCAAGTGAGAACGTTTCTTCTCTTCGTTGTACTCTGAATAAAGTTCCTAAGAAAATACCTATAAACATTGTTAGCATCGTTTGTCCAAATGAGGAGCTGCACTTGGCCTGTAGCTCAGGAATAAAACATAGTGGGCTTGTGGTCCGAATTCATTCCACAGCCCAGGGGTGGTAGATATCAATTGGAAATGCTAAAAGAATCCGGCGAGTGATTACTATCTTACTACCCAGGGACAATCACTGTGTCACCTTTTTTGAGAAAGGGTCTTAGTTGGTAGTTTAGAGACACGCGAGATAGCATCTGACTCCTGATCCTACTTCAGCTTCTTGAGGACCAAGAGAGCCCATTTTAAAAAGTACAGAGGTCATGGTCACTATAAGGAAAAGGTGATGTAAGGCGAGGGACAGAATTCAAGGAAGCGCTGTGAGAGCTGGAGCCTTTCAAAGCTGAGCAGGTGTCCTGGCAACTATTACTCCACACATGGGACGGAGGGGTGGTGCTCCAAGGCCAGCTGAGTACTGATCGAAGGCTCCAGCGGCTGCAAGCCACCCTGCCTCAGTGATCTGCAAAGACACTCAGGGTCGCCTTCACACACACACACACACACACACACACACACTCACTCACACACTCACACACATGTACGTTCACATCTTCCACACATCGTGAACATGGGGGAGCACTGTGGGCAGGAATCCACGTAGTGAATGTGTTGTCACAGTGCAGGAGGCAGAAGGGAGAACATTGTCTATCTGGTGTAACTGAGTAAGAGAGAAGCCAAGTAGTGTTCCTAAGAAACTAGGTCCAGCCAATCTGAGCACTGTGTGCCTGAAAGCCTCTGAGTACTGCACATAGGAGTCTGCAGAAGGCCTGAAAGATCCGGAGCAGTCTGGTTTTACAGCCCCCTATCCACACTGACTTATCTGATGTGTGGGATCCTGGGTTTGATCTCTGGGACCACAGGGGAAAAGAAAAAGAAAGAAAAGAGACCCAAATCCCAGCTCAGCCAGACGCTTTCTGGGCACAAATGCATAGCAAGGAACAGTAAGTGGGAGCAGAGGCCAGAGTGAGCATCGAGGCCCTGAGGCAGGGGGACATTGGGAATGGAAGCAGGGACCAGAAATTCCAGAAACAACAGAGGGTCATCCCACACTAAGTTATTATTAGAAAACACTGTAAGCCAAGGCTACTCCACCCCAGTGGACAGCGATGCCGCCATGTCAATCAAGCCGCAGGCTGCTATGGATCTAATCCAGGGCTCAGAGCCCAACTTAAACCCAGGGCTTAAATATTGCAGAAACGTGGAGGCAGGATTCAGCAAAGAACGAACATCAAAAACAAAGGCAAAACTAGAAGCAACGTCAGAGATACTCTTCTGAAGAGAAATAAAACCTCTTTTAAAATTAGAAGAAATGGAACAGAAGATATAAAAAGGCCAGAGAAAGTGGCAGATACCAAGATAAAAGAGTTGGATTGGAATTCATGAGGGATCTCCCACCTGGGAACAGAGCAATTGTACAGCAAATGTAGGACCGTTATCTTGAAATGGAAGGTTTGAAAGAGTGCCCAAGAGTACCAACCTGAAAAGACCCACTGTATCAGAGCACATCAAAGAGGAAAGCACGTAGTTCATGAACGAAAATAAGAGGATCTTCAGATGTTGACCATAGTGTTTTGTTGCAAAAGAAAATTGAGGAACATATTTAAGATTCTTAGGGAAAGACTGAGGCAAAGAGTTTTAGTGTCCAAAAAAACTGATTTTCAAATGGAGCACAGACAAATTTTACCAGATTGTGAGGTCTCAAGGGGTACCTGTTACTTCTCTTGTCTATTTATCTGTCCACCTACCCATCTGTTCTGTCTATTCATCTGTCTACCCATCTTTTTTTCCTGACCACTGAAAAGGTCCAAAATAATGGTTGATCCCAGCAACAGTGGCACCCCCAGACTGTGGACTAGAGCTAGCATTTCCTGCTATAGGAAACCAGAATTTCTTGGGGGAAAAAAGTCTGATTTTATACCTGACATATGAAACATCCGTGATGGATTTAGAAGGTGTGTTCTTTGATAATGGTCAGTTCAGAACTGTCATGGAACAGTAGAGCAGTAACGGACTACCCTGGAGAAACCGTGGTGCCCCAAGGAGGCATGTCAACAGTGATGTGCACTTAGTCAGTCGGGGTATTCTTAAAGCAGTGTCTCGTGCTCAGGCTGGGCTTGAACTCCTGCCTCTATAACCATGCACTAGGATGATAGGCAAGCACCACCACTCTTGGCTATACTTTACAAGAACATTTTGCCTTAGGAAAATCACGAAGCTCTTAAAGATAAGATAAGAGCATTTGTTTTAGCTCCAACTTCTTCTGTTGGGTAGAACATATGCATAAAGATATATTTCTCTCATTAAGTATTTGGTTACTAACTGGTGTAGTATATTTTGAAGAGGCAGGTAAAATGGCTGATTTGTTACTTCCCTTTATATTTAGCACCTTATTAATTTTTTTTTGTAAAATTCATTATGTTTTAAGAACTTGCAAATAGGCTGGGCAGTGGTGGCACATGCCTTTAATCCCAGTACTTGGGAGGCAGAGGCAGGCGGATTACTGAGTTCGAGGCCAGCCTGGTCTACAGAGTGAGTTCCAGGACAGCCAGCGCTATACAGAGAAACCCTGTCTTGAAAAACCAAAAGAAAAAAAAAAAAAGAAAAAGATAAAAACTTGCAAATAAAAATAACATGCAGAAATTAACCAGACTCAAAGTCTATATTTGTTACCTTTGCATTTACTGCATTACTGTTTTGTTTTATTGTAAACACAATCTTCTGTAGCCCAGGCTGGCATCAAACTCTCTATGTAGTGAGGGTGACCTTGACTTTTACATGAATCCTCTGGATCAAGGATTATAGTTCTCTGGAGTTCCGGGATTACAAGCATGTAACTCCACATGTGGTTTGTGTCCTACTGGGGTTGAACCCAGGACTTTCTGTATAGCAGGAAAACACTTTACTAATTGAGCTACATCTCTTACCCCACTGCTTTTCTTATTAATCCTCCTCCTGGTTAGTTTCTCTCCAGGTTGAGTATATAGTCTTCTTGTTATTGTTCCCTAAAAGAATAGTATAGATTATACAGGAAACGGTCCATACTGACAGTGGGCCACATGAGTAAGAGAGCTCAAGGCCCTGTCACTCTTTTTTATATTTTCCAACTGTTTAACCTAAGGCTGTGTGTTTAAATATTTTTTTGGTTCAGTGTCGAGTGCTGAAGCCAGATCCGTGTGTGTTAGCTGAGCAGACACATACGTGAGCTGTACTCTGGATCCTCTAACCGTTTTATGTGGGGATATAGTGCATATATAGGGGAAGGAAGGTTTCCTTCCCCTAGCTGTTCTGGGCTAGATGTCACTGAATGCCACCATGGGGCTGGCTGAGTTCTGCTGGGGCTTCTGTCTTCCAGGTATAGGAGGGATCACTAGCATGCCACCGCTCACAGCTGTTGCTCCTGTGCCGATGGGCTCCATCCCTGTAGTTGGAATGTCTCCACCCTTAGTGTCTTCTGTCCCTCCAGCAGCAGTGCCTCCCCTGGCTAACGGGGCGTCTCCCGTCATCCAGCCTCTGCCTGCATTTGCTCATCCTGGTACGTGCCTGCTTTGCAATTGTCGGATGTGTGCTACTGGCTAGTTACAGCGAGATGGTATTCATTACAGAGGAAGGGATGGTAAATCTCCATTTGATTTCACTCAGCATATGACATGGAACATGCTAAGACTAAAAGGAAGGAAAGTAGACGCCATTGTAGCATTTGAGTTCCTCTCTGGACAAAGAGAAACGCAGAGGTGAAAGCCAAGAGCTTAGTCTCCTTCCAAAGGCTCAGCGAGAGCGATGGAGATGGGCGGTGCTCGAACACTCTGTATTTCTGTGTACCAGTTACTTCTGTGCTTTAAGGACTCTGAATTGCTAATACACTGGCCCATCCTCTGTGAATAGAATCCCACAGTGAGGAAACTCGAGCAGTGTAGAATGAGCAGGACAGAGTGGGAAAGAGAGGCAGTTAAGTAGCCAAATATACTAAGCTCAGTGTTAAACACTTGCTTCATTGAAGGAAAGGACGTAGTTATTTTGGATCCTGGTTTAGCTAATTTCATTTTGAAATTTTATTCAAAGTCTTAAAATTAAAGCACCAACTATAAATATAGATGGCCTTGGCCTAACAAATCATAACGAATTCATAGCAGCATGGGAATCTTTTCAAAAAGCTATTTGGATATATCTGAGTAAACTTGGTAGTATCAACAGCGTAGGTCTTCTGCACCTGAGCACCCTGCACTTAGGATTGGGAGTGTGATCCAGTGAGAGGAGGCATCTAATGAGCCTCTCTGTCTGCCCTTTGCAAGTCCTTCATGTAATACTTCACGCAAGGCTGAACATGATAGCAGCCAACATAGTTCAGTTGTTCCAGTGGCGTGAATGAACCCACACGCTCTGTCTTGTTTTCTTCTGTGCTGTGGCAAGGTTGAGGGTGGAGGCTACAGCTAGGGTCAGATGGGAATCACGCACAGATCTGCTCCTCCCTAGCATCACGAGTTAATCTGGCCAAGACTGGGGAGCCTGTGACTTCTTGGCTGCTACATCTGGAACTCATATTTTAGCTCCTGTGATGCTAAGAAAATGCCATCTTACTGGGAATGGTACCTACAAAATGTGATGTTAAATGTTCAGTGAAGAGTAAGATTTTATGGCTATCAGCCTCGTGCTTAGACGGGAATTCTCAGCAGAGCAAAACCTAGGAGTGTTTTTTGGCAAGAAGACAGTGTGGGGGAGTGGCCGTGACTCCATTCTAGACACAGAGTGTGGGGGAGTGGCTGTGACTCTGTGCTGGGGTAAGAGGAGGGTGGCCACTGCTTCAGAGTTATGACTCTGTGTTTAGATGTTTTAAATAAGGGACATTTTCTTTTATAACTAAAATTATTCAATGTTTTATTTTCATAGCAGCCACATTGCCAAAGAGTTCTTCCTTCAGCCGATCTGGTCCAGGGTCACAATTAAACACTAAATTACAGAAGGCACAATCATTCGATGTAGCCAGGTAAGACTGCTTGTTTTTCTGTTTTTAAATTTATTAATTTTTTTATATGAGTACACTGCAGCTGTCTTCAGACACACACCAGAAGATAGCATCAGATCCCTTTACAGATGGTTGTGAGCTAGCATGTGGCTGCTGGGAATTGAACTTAGGACCTCTGGAAGAGCAGTCTGTGTTCTTAACCACTGAGCCATCTCTCCAGCAAGACTGCTTGTTTTTAATGAGGTTACTTAAAGCATTATTTGATTCCCTTTAAGTGAATTTTGTCCATCTTAATTTCTTAAAGATTTATTTTAAGGTTTTGCCTGCCTGTACCTACATCTGTATGTGTATGTATGTGTGTTACATTCCTGATGCCCATGGAGGTCAGTAAAGGGTGTTGGATCCTTGGAACTGAATGTACAGATGGTTATGAACTACCGTGTGGGCCCTGGAAATCAAACCTGAGTCCCGCAAGAGCAGCAAGTTCTCTAAACCACTACACTGTCTTTCTAGTACCCATCCTTTATTTTTACGTTTAATTTTGTAGAGTGCTGATAATACCTTTTAAAATTCTACATAATGTTATTATAATTCATCATTTATTTCCTGTGAAGATGGCAAATGAAGACCATGCCATTTCCTAATATTTTTACAAACAGAAATACTGAGTACTGGCCGGGTGTACTGCTAAGTGGTAGAGTGAGCGTGCCCCATGTGAGGAGCCGTGTCCAACAGCAGCACCAAAACGGACACAGACGGATGGGCTAGAACAGCCTCTGGGGAGCTAGGAAAGCCAATTAATGATCTTGTATTAATCATTGAAAAGCTTATGAATTTTTTATTTGAGATTTGAGCCAAAGTTGGTCTTGCTTTTAATACTGTCATAATTTCATAGTCTGTCTGCCTTAGGGATAAAATAGTAGTAAACAGATTTTGATGAAATGGGTTATTCAGATTCATGTTCCTGATCACATATATGGCTCAGGTTTCAGAGAGTCTCTACAATCTCATTTCTCATATGCGACTAACCACAGTTTCATATTACCTAAAATATGTTTCTTTTACTCCTTACTGTTTTCTAGGGCTGGGATTTAAGCTTATATTCATGTTAAAATTCAACCCTATCTCAAACTGGAGTTTCATGTGTTTTTAACTTTTCTCACATGGTTTTGAATTCTGCCTTAAGATTGCTTTATAATGCTAGGATGACTAACATTGATGGTTAGCGAAAGTAAAGGCTTTTAGATAGTCGAGTTTTCTACATGGGTAGCGGTCCTTTCAGTCATGACGTTGTGCTGGTTTCAAGATGGACTACCTAACTTTTAGGTAACGTGCTCCTGGAGTTTTCAGTCTGTTTGTGCTCTGAGACGTGAGGTAGAAAGCTGTTGCTGATAACACTCTGGAAGAGCGTCTCTGGGCAGCACCCTTTATCTTTGCAGTGCAGGGGCAAGATAGTTAGCTTTTCGTAAACAGGCAGGGCCTGGCATCTGCCAGGCCTCAGTGAGGCACAATGAGGGAAGTGTTGCAGAAGCACTTAAAGCAGCGTCCAGCGTGGTAAGTGTTCTCGTTATGAACTTACAGGAAGTCAGGAAGGTGAATCTGTTGACTCTCAGGGGCTTTACAAAGCGGGTGTAACCACATGGGCACCACAAGTGTTAATCAATGATAATGAAAACTTCAGTGTGGACCGAAATCTTGATTCAGTGTGTGACATGATTCTCTAAGCATGGAAGGAGATTACATATGGAGCTTTCCTGATCACGGGCCTTTCACATGGAATGCCACCTTCCTGTCTCCGCTGTGTTGAAATTATTTGACTAGACATGAGAGTCTTACGAACTGCCTGTGCCAGTGTGATACTTGTGTGGTGTGTGGTGTCTGCAGAAGGGCCTGCCAGGAGTAGCTCACTGTTAGCAGGGTTTGCTTGGGTCAGTGCTGTGGCACTTGGCAAGGGGACCCCAGCGTCAGATTACACTCAGGAAAGCAGAGCTCCATGGCTGCTCCGCTGGTTTGCCAGGACCCTGGACATAGCCTGGCTCCTCCCTGGGAGCCTTCGTTCGCTAGGAATTTAAACCTCCCAGCAGCGAACATTAGGGACAGTAAGGCAGCTCAGCGGACAGGAGTGTGTGCCTCTAAATCTGAGAACCTGGGTTCAATTCCCAGGACCCATGGGGTGAACAGAGAGAGCCAACTTCTGCAGACTGTCTTCTGGTCTCTACACATGGGCCATGTCATGTGTGCATTCTCTCTCTCTGTCTCTCTCTCTCTCTCTCTCTCTCTCTCTCTCCCTCTCTCCCCCTCCTTCCCTCCCTCCCTCCATACACACACACACCTCAAGTAGATAAATAAATGGAAAAACAAAAATGAGTATATTTTGATAATTTGTTGTAGAGAAAGGTAAGTATTTTGAAGTATACTTTTTAAAAGGCAGTTGTCAACATTGCTGTTTAACTAAAAGAAATTCTTGAATGCTTAGGAAAACCTCGGCAGTATGTAATGCCTCCGTTCTGGGAATATTATCCATCTGTTACTGGAACCTTTGAAGTATTAAATAATGTGTAGAAAAGGAAATGACCACCTGATTTGGTGTTTTTCTTTATATTTGGGTAAAAAAACTAGCTAGTTTTTTAAGGATTTCCTCTGTGTGTGTGTGTGTGTGTGTGTCTGTGTGTGTGTGTGTGTGTGAGAGAGAGAGATTCTGAGTGTGTGTGCGTGTGTGTGTGATTGTGAGAGAGAGAGAGAGAGAGAGAGAGAGTGTGTGTGTGTGTGTGTGTGTGTGTGTGTCTGTGTGTGTGTGTCTGTGTGTGTGTGTGTATGCTCTATGAGTGCAGATGCTCTCAGAAGCCAGGAGAAGGTGCTGGGTCACAGGGAACTGTGGGCTGTGTGTGTGACATGGGTGCTGACAGTTGAACCTGTGTTCTCAGGAAGCAAGCACCCTTAACTGCTAAGCTGTCTCTCAGGCCCCTAATTTACCTCTTTTGAAAGATGTCTGTGCTGATATGTAGAAGCACTGTGAGAGGCAGAACCTCCCCTCAACAGGGCCCTGGGTTTGACCTTAAGCCCCCCAGGAGGGAAGAGGAAACACTGCGGCTCTTAGACAGCCAGGCTTGAACCCCGGCAAGTGTTCTCACAGTGCACCACCCTCTCCTTCCTCTTTCCCCACAGCGCCCCTCCAGCAGCAGAATGGGCTGTGCCTCAGTCATCAAGACTGAAATACAGGCAGTTATTCAACAGCCACGACAAAACCATGAGTGGACACCTAACAGGTATTTACAAACAAAAACTTAGTCATTGCTTTAATAGATACTGAGTCAAGAAAGAGTATTTTCCTGATGTCTGTTTCCTTATTTCTAGGTAGGGTTTGTTGTTTCTGCTCTGTTTTGTTTTCAAGTACTGGTAACTCTATCCACATTACCTTATCCCCTCTGCTTCTGGTCTGTACCCTGTCACCTGTTGGTAAACTAGAACACAGAGCTGGAACCCTCTTGCACAGGCCAATGGGACAGCAGCAGAGAAGGAGCTGTGAGCGGGGCATCCCCAGCTTCTTGTGTGTGCCTCTGTTGAAGAGGCTGTTCCCTCCCTCGGTCAGGCATGGAGGCTGGATGCAGGGTGACAGTGTGGGAAGGAGGGACGCTGCTGTCCTGACTGTCCGCTGCTCATTTCTTTGTCTATGAAAGCCTAAAAATTAATTTCCAGGGTCCTGGTGGGTTTTCTAAAACATTTTGATTCTGTTATCCTGATAATACCTAAATAATATTAGATTATTTTAGAATTAGATAGGGATAAAGGTCTTAGGATAAATAATATCCTAATAATATCTAAAACATTATTACTCTTATCTGTCAAGAGAATAGAGAAGGGTTTCAGATACCTTCCCAGGTGTTTATTGTGAGTACTTAAAACTACCGAATTGTAGAGCCGGGCGTGGTGGTGCACGCCTGTAATCCCAGCACTTGGGAGGCAGAGGCAGGTGGATCTCATGAGTTCGAGGCCAGCCTGGTCTACAGAGTGAGTTCCAGGACAGCCAGGGCTACACAGAGAAACCCTGTCTCGAAAAACAAAAACAAAAAAACAAAACAAAACAAAAAAACTACCGAATTGAATGTTAGATAAAAAAAGTGTAATCCATAATGAAGGTGAATAGAGACCTGTCATGAGCTGACTGGGCAAGCCAGTATGCAGAGCACCCGGAACAGTTCCTAAGATTTGAGTCCTGTCAACTCCGCTAGCATTTTATTCAGACATCATCATGGTTGACTCTGGCATGATGGCAGTCAGAACAGTGTCGTTAGGTTTGTGTGAGCGAGAAATTACTATCTTTACACAGCTAGGTTTTCCCCAGTGGCAAAGGCACCTAGTGGCAGAGGGCGCAGCACATGGACAAATTGATGAGTAGCCGTGTGGGTTCATCTGTTACACAGAACATTTTAAGTTGAGGTTCTTTATACATTGCTTTGCTATTGCTTATGAACATAATTTTTACTTTCAGATGAGAGAAAATGACTGGATGCGGCCCCCAGGCTGCTCCACTCTCGAGCCCTGTCTCCATGATAGATAAAACACATTCACCTAAAGGGCCAGATAGATAATGCTGATCAATTCTCTACATACCACACTTTTCTAGAAGGAGCAGCGCTCGGTGTTTTTAGGTAGCATAAACACACACATTCACATGCACGTGCGTGTGCCTTTGTAGGCACTGAGAAAATATTTGTTAATGTCATTTTCAGAGGGTATGTTTCATACCAGACACCATACACACTCAATAGTTCTTGAGAACATAATTGGTATTAATTAGTTGGTATTAGTGTTCCACTGTGAATTGGCTTAGTCTTCTTTCATGTTGGGGTGTATTTTTATGAGTGATAAAGGTATCACCAATATTCTGTAGATATGGCCTAGACACTTGAATATAAATCCTTCAAAAATCTAAGGCAAAAAAATAAGATTTGAAGTATAAACTTTATCTACAAGTCAGATACTGTCAGTCATTAGTATATTTGAAAATAAAAACACATACTTATAGCTTCTAATCTGGTTCAGTAGTTTCAACCCTGCAGTTGGTCCTGTGTTCTGAACACCCAGCCAGTGACTTAAAGGAGTGTCTAGTCTGTGCTTCTCTGTCACTCACGGTTGTGCTCACAAATGTTGACATTTTAAGTTTATCAGACATGCTGATGCGCCTGAAAACATAGACATAGAAAAGGATTGTGCAAACTGAGCAGGTTATGATTCTTTAGAATTTTTTACATATTTATATAACATATATAAATATATATATACACACACACATATACATGTAGCAACAATTAGGGAAGAAAAGGAAGGGACAAGTGATATTATAATGATTTTATAATCTCAAGATACCTAAAAATAAACCATATCAGGATGAGAAACAACAAATAAATCAGAGAGAGGAAGCCATACAGTTCTTTGGAGAATTGTGCTGTCTTGCAGCCCGACCCACAATGCAGCCGGCAGCTAATGCCACGGCTAGTGCGCTTCCCATCGTGTGTTCCAAATGGCTCCCCATCAGCGTCCTGCTCTGTCTTCAAGTTCTGGCTCCATAGAGTGTGTTGGGGTGCCAGCTGGCCCACCTATATCAATATTGGAATAGCAAAAAGAATACTTAGGAATAGATTGATGAAAAGCAACACACAAAAGAAAGCACATGTATGCAGATGTGCTGCCACAGGGAGGTTGTGCCAGATCGAGGCTCAGCCCTGGAGTTAGAGTCCTATCTTAGTTGTTGGATCTATTTTGATGTTTGCAACAAGGGTTCTAGTTTTAGAGATAGTTGTGATCTGCCAGGGCAGGGAGCAACAAACTTTTCCATGAGGAGAAAGGTAGTCCGCGCTTTAGGCTCGTCAGCCACGCCCTCAAGTGAGCAGCATGGAAGTGTGTGGCTGGCTGCTCGGCAGCTACAATCCTCGCATCTGACCCTGCGTCCCCAAAGCAGCGGGCTCTCATCCTGAGATGAGTGGGCACAAAAGAGCTGCCATAGAAGTGTTTATAATAACTGCATGAGCAGTCCTGACTGGCCATCATCTGCCATCAGTTTTTGGTTAAAATGTCTTTCATTTCAGAGGTAAGCTAACATGTCTCACTAATATCCGGCAAAGACTGGAATGCAAGTGTCCTGGCACCTGGGTAGATAGAGTCAGTTCTCCACAGTCCGTGCACTGTGTCTGAAGTCTCGCTAGCTCTGATGGAGAGAAGTGCAGCAGGTGAAGGCTGCCCCCTCAGACTTTGCTGTTTTCATGGTGCAAGCGATCTGTGGCGTGTTACAGGCTGAAGGAAGAGGTCAGCAGCCTTCTTCATGTCACTATGCCATAATAGCCTGAGACGCTCTGCATTAGTCATAAAAATTATTTACCGCTTAGATACCCCCAACACTCCTGAATATAGCGGCCTGCTTACCACTCATCAGAACGGCCATCTGGAGGCTGCCTGAGTGTCACTGAAGTCTAGTGGACACTGACGAAGCCCCACAATGACTGTACAGCAGTGAGGGTGCTGTTCACGGCCTCGTGCCATCTACTGCACAGGGCTAGCCAGGCTAGGAGAGGAAAGGGGGGCGCCTGAGGTGCATTCCAAGTGAATTCTCTTTGACAGTCAACTTAGAAAATGAGTTTAGGAAAATATTTCCATCGTGTGTTTGCATGTGTACAATAATGTGCACTTTTCTGCCAATATGTTATATATAAATAACAGGTAAAAATATTTCCGGTAATAGAAATGGTATCATCACCTGCTGCAGGCCTGTGAGTGAGGCGCTGCCCTCCCTTTCTCCCGGGCCCAGGCCCTCCGCCACCTGGCCTGCAGCATCGCTGGGTAGTATGCTTCACTTGGGGACCTTGCAGCCTCTGCTCCTGGCGGTGCAAGAACACATCTGCTTCTGTGCTTAACAATAAGGTGACATTTGGAAACTAATGGACATCTGAAGTTTATACATGGGAAAGGAATCCTCCCATTCCTTGGTCCATGGGTGTTCCTGGGAGCACACCTTTGAGACAGTGCTACACTGTGACTGTTCACCTTTCCCTGACCTGGCCTAGCACTCAGAATCTGCCATAACAGCTTTTAATCTTAGAGCTAAGATTGTGCCAGGAATGAAGATGCTTATTATCTCAACAACAGAAAACTGACATTTTTAAAGGAAAGTTGAAATTTTAATAATTTGCCGTGACCTTTGGCTACTCACATCTGAATGCACATGTAGTGATACAGTCGGCATTATATAGCGGTGCCCTTGGAGGATCTGCTAAAGCCTCTTCTAAGAGTCTCTTACTCTTCCCTTAATTTGTGTGATGACAGCCTTGATGAAATTAGCTGGTGGTATCTGAGGCAGAAGATATTCAATCTATAGGTATTAAGTCTCCATTTATAAATAAAAGCCAGGCACAGAAAAAGAAATAATCTGACCAGGGGCGGTCTGTTTGAAGCTCTAGTCTTTGGTTTTTGGAGACAGGGTTTCTCTGTAACTGCCTCAGTTTTCATAGAACCCATTTTGTAGACCAGACTGTCCTGGAACTCACAGAGATCCTCCTGCCTCTGCATCCTACCTGCTGGGACTGAAGGTGTGCACCGGCACCCCAGCCTGAAGCTCTGGTCTCTCGTGCACTCACTCCCCACTGGCCATCTGGTCAGCTGAATGGAACTCTGCCGTGCTTTCTGTTTCCTCCCTTCTGCTGGAGTTTCGGCTCTTTTCCAAGTTCCTGGGTAGTTTGTACAGGAAGCGCGCAGTGTTGTGGCTGCTGAGACTTCGGGGACCTGTGTGCAGCCTCTGGGCTCCCTCTGGGACTGTGTGATGACTCACCTCTGTGTCCTTTCTGGTTAGGTCCCCAGGCGAGAACGATTCTCATGCAATCAAGTTTACCCCAGGCCCAGCTGGCTTCTATATGGTAAGGAAGTCCAAGTTCCTTGGTTTGTATAAAGTAGAACTTACTTAGGGTGGGTTTTCCTCATGGGATTTGAGATTCAAATCCTTATTTAGAGAGGATGGAATATGCTTAGTTTTTAGTGAGCCGTGATAATCACTGCTCTTCAGTGACAGGGATAATAACACAACAAGCCCTAAGAAATTGAAGTATAGCATGACAGCTCTTTCTTTTATTAACTTATTTATTTTCATTTTATATGTATTGGTGCTTTGCCTGCATGTATGTCTGTGAGAGGATGTCAGACCTTGGAGTTAAGACAGTTGTGAGTTGCCATGTCAGTGCTCTTAACTGCTGATTGTCTTTCCAGCCCCTGGCTAACAATTCTTAACCCGAGGCAAGATTCCTTTTTCCCAATGATTTCAGACCAAACCTATGTTGTTTTACCTATAAATACTTAAGTTTTTTTCTTTAACTATAACCATTATGACAGGAGTTCACCTGAATATTTAAGTAGTCATTCATGTAAAATTGGTGAGCCAATCTTCAAATGCCTTTTTATAGTTTTATTTGTTCAAAGGAGTAAAACAATCCAATATAATATTTAATTGATATATTTACATTTCTTTTAGTGATTATTTTATTTTATGTATGTGTGTGTGTGTCTACATATATGTCTGTGTACCTAGTACATACCTGGTACCCTTGGAGATCAGAAGAATGTGGTGAGAATTTTTGTTCCTTTAAAAAAAACAGAAATATGGGAGTACATTTGTCTTAGTTAGGGTTTTACGGCTATGAATAGACACCATGACCAACTATTATAAGAATAGTAAATTAGGTCTGTTTTAAGTTTCAGAGATTCAGTCCATTATTATCAAGGTAGAAGTATGGCAGTGTCCAGGCAGGCATGGTGCAGGAAGAGCTAAGAGTTCTACATCTTCATCTGCTAGAAGACTTGTTCTCACGTGGTTATGAGGAGAGTCTTAAAGCCCCCGCCCACAGTGGTACCTTTTCTCCAACAAGGCCACATCTCCTAATAGTACCACTCCGTGGGCCAAGCATATTTAAACCACCACAATGTTTTTCTTTTAATCCCAGGTGTGGTACATGGGGCTGCTTCAGATTGTCCACAGCAGCTGACTATGATTTGCCTCATGCTCTGGCAGGGGTGTGGTTTTGCCAGCTGCAGGTACTTTCTGCCCTTATGTGACATTTAGAATTCTGAGGACTTTTCAGTGGATTTATAAATGCTAGGCCCCTGGTGGTGGGTTATTGCTTGCAGTTTGTTAAGTAGTCATACAGAAAGAAGAAACAACAAGAAGAAATTAGATATCCTGATGGCGAAGATGAAACTTGCCGCTCCTAATGATCAGGATGTAGTCTAAAGACAACAACCTCTGACCCCTGACTTAATTCAGGGATTGATTCCCTTTCCTCTCTTTTCTCTCTCATCTAGTGTTAGGGGGTTGACTCTTTTTTTTTTTTTTTTTTTTTTTTTTTTTTTTGGTTTTTCAAAACAGAGTTTCTCTGTATAGCCCTGGCTGTCCTGGAACTCACTCTGTAGACCAGGCTGGCCTCGAACTCAGAGATCCGCCTGCCTCTGCCTCCCAAGTGCTGGGATTACAGGCGTGCGCCACCACCGCCCGGCGTGTTAGGGGGTTGAAAGGGTAGGAAAAAATGTGGCGAAAGGTGGAAGAAATAAGAACCCACAAAGTAGCAAAGACAGCTACAGAGGAGGGTAGCTGATCTCCTGGGTCTGGGGTCAGAGGTGACTGTGAGCCCCACTGTACTGCTGGGTACTTTCTGAGTTCGAGGCCAGCCTGGTCTATAGAGTGAGTTCCAGGACAGCCAGGGCTACACAGAGAAACCCTGTCTCGAAAAACCAAAAAAAAATTTAAAAAAATTAAAAATAAATAAAAAAATCCCCTTTAATACCTGGTTTACCCTTTCTTGTTCTCTACTTGTTCCCTAAGTCTTCCCAAAACAAAGGAGGTAATTTACTTAATAGTTTCCTAAGGACTTGACTTTGTTGTATTCCTTTGGTGATGTTTAAGTTGTTTTTTTATTTCCTGTGAAATGAAAATTCGATCTTGAGTGAGGCTTTGAAGTTTTGGCACTGTGACACTTGGGGACAATAATTCTTTATTTTGGGCTGCCCTGTGCATCCTACAATCTCTGGCTTCTACCCACTGAATCATCTGTACTGGTAGCCAACCCACAATGCCTGCAGACACTAGCACGCACCTCTTGAGGTGCTGTGTCAGCCTTGGGTGTAAACCACAGATCAGAACTGATGAGAGTTTACTTTGCTTTTTGCTTTTTGGGGTAAGTGATGTGGGTCATGTACTTCCTTTGAATTGGGCACAATGTTCCTGCAAGTGCATATTAATGTCTAATGGGCCTTTGTGAGTGTGGCCCCAGCTAGGCAAGTTTCCTTACATTTAAATGCTAACCAAATTTTTCTTCTTCTTCTTCTTCTTCTTCTTCTTCTTCTTCTTCTTCTTCTTCTTCTTCTTCTTCTTCTTCTTCTTCTTCTCCTCCTCCTCCTCCTCCTCCTCCTCCTCCTCCTCCTCCTCCTCCTCCTCCTCCTCCTCTTCCTCCTCCTCCTCCTCCTCCTTCCTTCTTTCTTCTTTCTTTCTTTCTTTCTTTCTTTCTTTCTTTCTTTCTTTCTTTCTTTCTTTCTTCTTCTTCCTTCTTTCTTCTTCAGAATAAGAATGATTTCCTGTGAAGCACGCCTGTTAGGTGTGTGCTGCTGGCTGCCTGGTGTCTGCTGCTCACGTGACAGGCCTTGGCACAAGGCAGGCAGATGCAGCTTCCCTACAAGGCCCTGGGCTCATTGCTCCCCTCTCTTCTTCCCTTCTGTGTAGTAGAGTCTGCCTTTTCCTTAGAATAGACCAACTACTGAGTGTTCCCCACCTGTGACACACCCAGGACCCTCCGAGACAGGGCTCAGACGTAGCGTCTGTGCAGCTGGTTGAAAGTTCCTTAGGGTGTTGCTGTCCTTTCCTCCACTTTTCACTGATGATTTGCCTCTTAGGACATTTGAGTCATCGCTACTCCAATGTTATTTTCCTTCTTCACACTAAAAAAATTACTTCACTTCTGCTGGCTCTTAGCCAGTTTATGGGGAAGAATGAGAGTTTTAAATCCATTTAGTCTGGTTAATCTTAGTGTAGCTTGTGCTGTTGACCTCATGAATAAATGTATGCTCTAACACCTGATTGTGGTTGAAAAATCAACTGTTTCCTGCATTGGCTACTTGGGCAAGTTCATCTTTAAGCCTGATGGTGACTAGATTGCTACAGTGGGGGGGGGGGGAGGGAGAACTCCCGAGGGGACTGAAGTCTAGAAAGACCAACCCCTAGATAAGTGAATGGCCCCTGGGTGGAATCTGACCACTCCCATTTTTGTAGAGGTTTTATTGTAAACACAGACATGCCCATTCATTTATATGTTGTCTATCACTTCTCGTCGAGTTAAATTTGGTATGAGAGAGCTGCTGTGTCTCGTAGACCATGAAATAGTTTGCTGTGTTATCCTTTATTTTGTCAGCCCTTTGTCTAGCAATTAGGATTTTAACACTACAAGAACCTGAGTATAATATGGTTTAAATGTGCTTGCAAGGATCTAGAAGAGGATCGTTACAATTACAGTTCGCATTGGTCGAATGCTGAAGATGGTCAAACTGGATGGATGATCTTTTTTATCCTTCCAGTAGTCTGAAACAGCACTGGTTCTATAAACTGCCACACTGAAGGATTCTTTTGGCTCAGGATCAGAGTAAAGAAATAGAACTTGCAACTCGCTGGTGAATAGTAAGACCTGTGCATTTTCGTGAACTGGATTGCATGGATTTTCTGTTGAATTAGGAATCTTTCTGACATTGATCAAGATGGAAAACTCACTGCAGAAGAATTTATCCTAGCTATGCACCTAATTGATGTTGCCATGTCTGGTCAACCACTGCCGCCTGTCCTGCCTCCAGAATACATCCCTCCTTCCTTTAGGTAAGTAACATTTTATTCTTGAAAGAATTTTGCATGGATTCCAAACTTGGCTGTTTCCTTTGCTGGCATGAAGGTCAATTCTTCATGAATTGAAGGGTTTATCTTAGGTCCCTGTTGAACCTGGTCCACTGTACTCCCTACAGCAGAGCAATCAAGGACAAGACCAAGGCTGTTCGTGTTTGTGCCCTCCTGTTACCAAAACTCACCACAGTGATGGAGAGCCTGAGTGAGCAGGCGTGTAGGAAATCAGACATCACACCTGCAAATCACACACATTCGAGAAGTAACAAGAACGCTCGTAGTACAGAAATTATAATCAGGAAAAGAATTCTTAAATTTATCCTGGAATAAACAGACTCAAGAGATGTCAAGAGTGCCCCCACGATATAGTCAGGAGAAGCCTGCAAGGACTGTCACCCCTACCCACATGGTAGTGTATGAACCCACCATCCCAGAATGTTCCATTTACCTGATAAGAGACAACTTAAGAGCCGGGCGGTGGTGGCGCACACCCTTAATCCCAGCACTCTGGGAGGCAGAGGCAGGCGGATTTCTGAGTTCGAGGCCAGCCTGGTCTACAGAGTGAGTTCCAGGACAGCCACAGAGAAACCCTGTCTCAACGCCCCCCCCCCCAAAAAAAAAGAACTTAAGACCTGAGTTTATATGAGGAATTCTCAAGATTTCACGTGAGGCTTGGGCATAGCCTCTGTTCAGTGAAGAGCCGTGGAGCCCTCAATATCTGCTTCATGTGGCACTGGGAGCAAAATGGACCTCCACAGCAGGGAGCGGCAGGCAGCAAAGCCTCACAGCTTCAGGAACGGTTCAGGACCGTGAGATTCGTTGAGACAGGCTCTTACTCGCTCTATATCCCTGGCTCTCCCAGAACTCACTGTGTGGATCAAACTGGCCTTGAATTCTTAGGGCTCTACCTTCCTTGACCTTCTGAGTGCTGGGACCAAAGTCTGAATCACCACACCCAGCTGAGGGAACGTTTTAAAGGTTGACAAGGGATAAGTGTGACACTTACTCATAAAAGAGTTGATTTGTTTTCAGAATGATAAGTATGTGTTGTGCTTAGGAGGGACTAAAATAGTGTTTCTAAAGGGAAGGCTCTGACCCCAGTTAGCTGCACTGGTGCCCTCCTTAGGGAAGCTGAGAAAACTACTTCAGCACTGATTGGTTACATAGCCCTCACGGGTTGTTCTAACTCCTGTGGCAGTTCTAGATTGTTCATTGGTTTTGGGGAGCATGATGGTTTGGCCAGTGCTTGGGGATCAGATCAAACCCAGGATTCTAGCATGTGCCTCCGCTGAGCTGCGTCTCTACGGTGACAGTTTGAGTAATCTTGGCATGTGGAATCTAAGAACATTTTGTTGCCCATTTAAAAAACTTTGTAAGAAGAGAAAACCAAATCTGCTTTCTGTCACTGCATCTGTGAAGCCTGCTCCATGGTGTGTTGTATGTTATGCTCTTCCTGTCTTCCTGCAGAAGAGTTCGCTCTGGCAGCGGGATGTCCGTCATAAGCTCGTCTTCCGTGGATCAGAGGCTGCCTGAGGAGCCGTCATCGGAGGATGAGCAGCCGTTAGAGAAGAAGCTGCCGGGTGAGTGGCCCCGACGCTGAGCAGCTGGGGGAGTGCCTCAGCACAGACCCCAGGCGACAGAACTGGAGACGGGTGGGCGGGCACACGTAGTTTCTGCCATTGCTGCAGCCGCCCAGATACAGGAGCAGGTGCTTTTGGAATTGCTGATGTGAATGTTGTAATGCACCTTTATTCCATCCTTGAAGTGGGATCTGATTGCCTTCTGTGAAACAAAACTTTTATAGGTGTTTTCTGTGGAATAGAGACCACCCGACTTTGCTGTTAAGGTGGTTTCTTGGTATCACCGATGCAGTGGCCTCGCTTATTTACCAAGGCTCTCTGCCCTAACTACTTTCTTTGCCAGTGTCACCTAGCTGCGTTTCCCATGTTCCCCACATAATTGATTGGCTCAGACATTCAACTCTTCCAGATAATTATATTGTTTTTCAGTTTGGTTCAGCGATAAAATACTTACTGTAAATGCCCTATGAGCAAGGCTGTATGTTAAGCATACTGAAAAATTTAAATATTACTATGACTATATCTACTCTCAGGAATATTATATCAGGTTGGTCGTTTTCTGCAACATAAAGGTCTTGGTATGTGACTCAAACTGGCCGATCTCACAGCACTCTTCCTGCGTCTCTCAGTGCATGCTGGGATTGCAGGTGCATGCTACTACATGTGGTTTCTATTAAGATTTAAGGCACAGAGAAACTAATCATTCCAGAGACCTGAGTACGTGGAGAGTTTGTGTGTGCGCGTACTAAGCCTACCTGTGGTTGGCAAACCTGGAGAAGAGTATAGGAAATGCATCTCAGAAGAATGAGTCAGAGGAGTGGGATTGAGAGGACAGAAGCATCTGTCTCTGTGCATGAGACTGCCACACTATTGTAACAGTGGAGATGAAGTGTCATCGTCAAACACAAGATGCTTAGTATTGGCAGTAAAGACCCATTTATGATACTAAGCAGGGAAGGATACTATCAGGATATTTTGGCTTTGCTTTTTTCCCCCTGCAGTCAGGGGCATCCTAGGGTCCTGGGCAGTTCTGGGTTTGGGTTTGTATTGCATTCTGCACCTGAACTTTTCTTTGGCAATGACTTTCCACCACTGGTGTCTCCTTTGATTAAGTGACATTTGAAGATAAGAAGCGGGAGAACTTCGAGCGAGGCAACCTGGAGCTGGAGAAGCGCAGGCAAGCCCTCTTGGAGCAGCAGCGCAAAGAGCAGGAGCGGCTGGCTCAGCTGGAGCGCGCTGAGCAAGAGAGGAAAGAGCGGGAGCGCCAGGAACAGGAGCGCAAGAGGCAGCTGGAGCTGGAGAAGCAGCTGGAGAAGCAGCGGGAGCTGGAGAGGCAGCGGGAGGAGGAGAGGAGGAAGGAGATCGAGAGGCGCGAGGTGAGCTACATGGTCAGCTCCCACAGGCCGGGCAGCGGGCCGAGAGTCAGGCACCGTCCTGTCCTTGTGTGGTTTCATGTATCCAGAGTTGATCAGTCTTCACCATCAATTCCAGATGTGTCGCCATCTTTTCCAGATGTGTCAGGACCCAGTGACCAGCTGTTCTCCATCCACTCTTCTCCATAGCACCCGGGAGTGCTAACTTACATACTGTCTTTATTCACCTGATAACAGAAGGGGTGACTTTGGGGCCAGACCCGGAGAGTGGAAGCCGATTCTTGCCTTTCTTGTCTGAGTGTATTGATACAAGAGTATTGCCTCTGTTCTCCCATGTGAGCCAGATATAAAGACAAGGCTTTCCTTATTAAAAAATGTTTTGTTAAGAGCTCTAGCTGGCAGCCGAGCGGTGGTGGCACACGCCTGTAATCCCAGCACTCTGGGAGGCAGAGGCAGGCAGATTTCTGAGTTCGAGGCCAGCCTGGTCTACAGAGTTCCAGGACAGCCAGGACTACACAGAGAAACCCTGTCTCGAAAAAACCAAATCAAAAAAACCAAAAAAAAAAAAAAAAAAAAAAAAAAAAGCTCTGGCTGCTCTTCCAGAGGACCAGGTTCAATTCCCAGCACCTACATGGGCAGCTCACAACTGTCTGTAGCTCACATTCTAGGGGATCTAGCACCTTCAAACATACATGCAAGCAAAACACCAATAAAATAAAAATAAATCACCTTCTAGTTAATGCTTTAGAAACAGTATGTAGTTGTTAGCAGCTTTGTGTTCAAGCAAATATACACAGATGCTAACAGGGTTTCATGTTCATTTATTTGGTGCTGGGGATTGAACACAGCAGGGCTAAGTACGTGCGGCTATCACTGGTCTTTGAAGATACAGAGATGGCCCAATGCTCTGTCTCCTCCAGGGTGTCTCAGTATAGCTGAGAGCTTGCTACATGAGAGGTAGTCACACTAAGTGCCATGTGCCCTACCTAGCAGGCACTGTCCCCCTAGCAGTGTACTTTGAAACTACAGCTTTTATGTTTAAGAAGAAAAAGTGTGTGTGATTAGGAAGGTGGGCATCCCAAGCTTTTAAAACTGGCGATATTGTCAGGGTTTTATCATGGTGACAGAACAACATGACCAAAAAGCAAGTTGGGGAGAGAAAGGGTTTGCCCAGCTCTCCTTCCCACATTGCGGTCCATGTCCAAAGGAAGTCTGGGCAGGAACCTGGGGGCAGGAGCTGATCAGAGGCCATGGAAGTGTGCTGCGCTTTGGCTTGCCTGGCCTACCTTTTTATAGAACCCAGGACACCAGTCCAGGGATAGCACTACCCACCGTCGGCTGGGCCCTCTCCCATTGATCACGAATTGAGAAAATGCCTTACAGCTGGATCTCATGGGGGCATTTCCTCAGCTGAGGCTCCTTCTTCTCAGATGACTCTAGCTTGGGTCAAGTTGACACAAAACCGGCCAGTACAGATATGTTTAGAGTGTGCCAGATCCAAAACTCCTTTCAAATAGTTAAATAAGGGTGCTTAACCAGGGAGGCCACAAGCACACCTAGGGATGGTCTCTGTTGTCATCTGGACAAGGAACCGTCAACAGAAGAAAATCAAGTTTATTTAGTTTTGTCCTTGAGGATTTTAGTTTGATTTTATTAGATACAAAAATTCCCTTCCTCCTAAGTCTGCAAACAAGGACACGTTTTCTTAGCCCGCTGTGCTTCCTAGGAAGCGTGAGGAATGGGCTGCAGTGGGAAGGGCTCTGTCAGTTCTCATCTGTGTAAGGTAACTCAGTCAGAGCTGGTGTTGGTGAGCCGTGCAGTGTAAGACCTTTCACCTCTAGACGAAAGGGCTTACTAGGCATGTTTTAAAAAGCAACATTGCACAGTGTCAGAATTAAGAAATTAATAAGCTGTCTGTAATCACAGGCGGCAAAACGGGAACTCGAACGGCAGCGACAACTCGAATGGGAAAGGAACCGGAGACAGGAACTGCTGAGTCAGAGGAACCAGGAGCAGGAGGGCATCGTGGTCCTGAAGGCGAGGAGGAAGACTCTGGAATTTGAGTTAGAAGCGCTGGTGAGTGCCACTTTCCCTGGGTCAGCCCAGCACTGGGGCGTTGACCTCACACTCTCCCTGTCATTTTCCTTTATTGAAGAATGACAAAAAGCACCAGCTAGAAGGAAAACTTCAGGATATCAGGTGTCGACTGACAACCCAGAGACAAGAAATCGAGAGCACGAACAAGTCTAGAGAGCTGAGAATTGCTGAAATCACCCACTTACAGCAACAGTTGCAGGTGGGTTCCATGGCTGAGTGGAATCACTCGCTTATTCAGCAAAGGTTTACCATCTAGTGTTCATTAGGTGGGGGTGGGGGTGGGGGGAGGTAAGCAGGAAGTACCTAAGTTGTGTCCTTGCCGGAAAGTAGCTTTTCAAGTAAACCCACAACTGTCTCCTAACACTGCTCTGGGCGAGGTCCCTGTGGGCCCAAGGCTGCAGGGAGACCCCCTGAGACTAGAGACTGCCTTCTGCAGGGGCAGTCACTCTACCCCTAAGTACAGAAGGGGTGGGGGCCAGAACGGGTTAAAATTTCAGTGTTTGTTGTTGTTTTGTTTTGTTTTTTACTTAGAATATTTATAAACATATAGTGAGTGTCCTAGGGGAAGGAGCCCAGTCTAGACATGAAATTTATTTCTTACATGAATGACCTGAAAATGATTTTGTGATATTTTTAGTGCATCTGCACTGTAATTGTCTTAGTTAGGGTTTTACAGTTGTGAACAGACACCATGACCAAGGCAAGTCTTATAAAGGACAACATCTAATTGGCTGGCCATTATCATCAAGCTAATTATCATTATCATTCTCATTACTCCAGTCCATTATCATCAAGGAGGGAGCATGGCAGCATCCAGGCAGGCATGGCGTAGGAGGAGCTGAGAGTTCTATATCTTCATCCAAAGGAAGCCAGAAACATACTGAGCATCCTTAGGCAGTAAGGAGGAGGGTCTCCAAGCCCACTCCCACAGGGACACACTTCCTCCAACAAGGCCACACCTTCTAATAGTGCTACTCCTTGGGCCAAACATCTGCAAACCATCACAGTAATTATCTGGTCAGGTGCTGAATTTCCTACTTGAGGCTTCATGTCAACCTTCAAAGCATTTCAGAGTATAGTGTTAGATGGCAAGTTTTCAGATCAGGAATGCTCCACTTGGCACCATTGGGATGTGGAGTGTGCCAGAGAGGCTGGGGGGGAGGGGAGGATCGTGGGGTGGGAAGAGTTTCAGCATAATCCAGGTCTGTGAAGGAGATGTTTGAGCAGAGATCTGAAAATAATGATGGGCTGAGCTCTGGGGATATCTGGGGGGCGGGGGGGGGGCAACTCAAGGCAAGGGAAGAACATGACTGTCCGAGGGTGTCCCAGGCTATGGGAGGCAAGTTACAGAACCAAGACCACTGGCTGAAACAGGCGGGAGCCGGGTCACTAGGGACATGCTGCTCGTCAGTGGGACATTGGCCTTACTTAGATAATTGCAGTAAGTCATGGATCAAGGGTTTCCATAGAGATATGAGAGTCCTGGTGTAGCTGACTAAGTGGGTACTACAGTGGACTGCTGGAGCATCTCTTTCTGTCTTCATCTTGCTGCCTTCCTGTTGGATGCTGGCATTATCCAGGTGGTCTGTCCGTCAGGCTCTTTCTCTCAGCATGTTGGTTAAAGGGTTTATTCATGTTGAGAGAGTAAGTAGGTTCCTTTTTCTCTCTAGGCAGCATTCCACTATTTACCCAGTTTTGGGAGTTAAAAACATTTTCCTACATTTTTACTTATTATGGAGGTGAACTTGAGGGTGTCGTTTTCTCTCCTCCTACCAGGTGAGTTCAGGTCGTCAGCTTGGTGAGTCTTCATCAGCTCTCATGCTGACTCCAGTTTGGGAGAATTTATGTGCAGGTCTTGTCTGGAAATGTTTTGTTGCCCTTGGGCAAACCTTCCACTGTGGATTGGAGCCGTGGGCGGTGTTTGTTCATACTCTCTAGGCGGGCAGTGTGGCTGCTCATCCTCCTCCCAGCAACTGATGCTTTGAGCTTTACCCCTCAGACATAGCACTGTGGCTTTGGTCTGCACCTCTGCATTCTAAAGTGGTTGTGTGCCATTTCGGGTGCTCATTGGCATGTCTGTTTTGTTGAAGCATTTGAACAAATATTTGGTCCATTTTTTATTGGGTTGAAAAAATGTTGAGTTCCTTATATTTTTTTCCTATCAGCAAACCATATCTGAGATAACTTGTTTTGCTGATGTATGACATTTTTCAACCCCAGATTTCACTTACTCTCTTCTGTGGTGTTGTGTTTCTTTGGTGTTTGAGATAGGATCTTGCCCTGTATCCCTGGCTGCTCTGAAACTCGGTAGGCCAGGCCTGCTTAGTGCCTGGGCCCCTGCTCTCCAAGTGCTGGTTCACAAGCGTGCGCTTACAGGCCCTCTGGCTTAATCACTTTGTGATGTTTTTCCAAGGGCAGATGCTTTACCTTTGATAAGGTCGCAGTCTGCTAATTTTTCCTTTGGTTCTAAGAAATTATGAGATAAGTACATCCTCTGTGCTGTCCTTGAGCTGTTTGTTTTTTTTTTGTTTGTTTGTTTTTGTTTTTGTTTTTGGAGACAGGGTTTCTCTGTGTAGCCCTGGCTGTCCTGGAACTCACTCTGTAGACCAGGCTGGCCTCGAACTCAGAAATCCGCCTGCCTCTGCCTCCCAAGTGCTGGGATTACAGGCGTGCGCCACCACGCCCGGCTTCGAGCTGTTTCTTGTGGTTAGGTCCCAATCCACTTCAAGTTGATATTACATGCAGGTGAGGATGAGGGTTAAGACTGGTCTTTTTTCCATATAGATAGATACTCGGCACCATTGGCTGAAAACTCCCCTTGAAGTTCCTTGATAGCTGCTGAAAGTTATTCGAATATTATCTTATGTTTGTTCATAAGCCTTTACACTTCCAAATGTAAGAATAGCTTCTTGGGTTTTGTTTTAAGATTTAAAAAAAAACACACACACACACTTATTGAAATTTCATTGCATTTATAGCTTAATCTGACAAGATTTGTCATATCAGCAATATCAAATCACATGGCCTTGTCTCTGGGTCATTGCAGATTGCAGTAGGATCTTTAGTTTTCAGTGTACCCATGTTAATGTGTAAGATTTCCTTTTCTAGCCTGTGTATCTTCTGTGCTTTCCTTTTTTCTTTTGTTTTCAACCTTACTACATTGAACAGGACCTCTAGTATATATATTGTTATATACATACATACCTACATACATACATATGTTGTGTGTGTGTGTGTGTGTGTGTGTGTGTGTGTGTGTGTGTTCTTTCTGCATATATGTTATATAAGAAGTAAAGGCTTGTCCTGGGCTTCATAGATGGTGGGCCCTTGTTTTGTTTGGCATCTATTGAGGTGACGAGGTTTCTTCCCTCTATTTTGTCAATAGGGTGACTCATAGTGATTGAATTTTGAACATTTGAACAGGGGTCCTTTCCTGACTAAGCACATGTAGTCACACTGTATAATTTATAAACATTTTATTTGGTTCTCTTTGTTATTCTTTGATTAGGTCCCATGCATGTTCATGGAGATAATGATTGATTGATTGGTAGTTTTCTTGTGAATGTCCTCATCTAGTTTTAGTATCAGGTTAGTATAGGCCTCAGGTTAATTGGTACTGAATTTCTTCTCCCGACACTGTAGAAATGTTAATGTTGAAGCATTTTAGTGACAATTAGTAGTAAAGACTTTGGGGTTTCTTTGTTGCACGACTTTTTAATTGAAAACTGTATTCAAGCTGGGCAGTGGCACAGGCCTTTAATCTCAGTGCTAGAGAGACAGGCAGGTTCGAGGCCAGCCTGGTTCTACAAAGCAAGTTTCTGGACAGCCAGGGCTACACAGAGAAACCCTGTCTCAGCAAACCAAGAAAAGGAAAAAAAAAAAGTAAGAAAGTTGTATTTAGTGGATAATAAGCTATTAAAACTTTCAGTTTCTTCTGGAGCCTTCTCAATAATGTATATTTTAATTAGCTTGTTCAATTATCTAAACGATCAATATATACTCATAGAGTTGTCAGTCTGTAGTGGTGTCTGTCTTCACTGCCTCTCACTGTTCTTCAACTGGTTTAGCTCCTCTTCCTGCCTCACTCCCCAGCCTCCCTGATCTCCCTCCTCCCTGCCTCACTCCCCAGCCTCCATGTTCTCCCTCCTCCCTGCCTCACTCCCCAGCCTCCCTGCTCTCCCTCCTCCCTGCCTCACTCCCCAGCCTCCCTGCTCTCCCTCCTCCTGCCTCACTCCCCAGCCTCCCTGCTCTCCCTCCTCCCTGCCTCACTCCCCAGCCTCCCTTCTCTCCCTCCTCCTGCCTTACTCCCCAGCCTCCATGTTCTCCCTCCTCCTGCCTCACTCCCCAGCCTCCCTGCTCCTGCCTCACTCCCCAGCCTCCCTGCTCTCCCTCCTCTTGCCTCACTCCCCAGCCTCCACCCATTGATCAATCAGGAAGCTTATTGGTTTTATTGTTTTCTTTCCTGCCTTCCTTTCTCCCTCCCTCCCTCCCTTCTTCCCTCCCTCCCTTGGTTTGGTTGGGTTGGGTTGGGTTGGGTTGGGTTGGGTTGGGTTGGGTTGGTTGTAGACATTTTCCCTCTGTATCTTTGGCTGCTGCCACTCCTCCTGTGCATTAGCACTCTGGCTTTGCAGTCAGTCCTGGCACTCTTGGTATTGGAGAATCTTGGAGCATTTTTTTTTTTTTTTTTAAAGATTTACTTTACTTCTGTGTGTCTTTGTACATCTGTGTCTCTGGGTATGTGTTGTGTATGGGTATGTGTCTATGCGTCTCTGTATCTCTGTGTGTCTAGGCATATGTCTGCGTGTGTGTGTGTGTGTGTGTGTGTGTGTGTGTGTTTGTTTCTGTGTCTGGGTGTGGATATGTGCTCATGGAGCATGGCTGTGGAGGAGTGCTAAATCCTGGGTCTTTTGTGAAAACAGCCCTGCTCTTAACCCCTGAGCCATGCCCAGCCTGGGCTATGCACTTGAAAGTGCCATTTACATGGGGGACATCTCAGTGGGTAGAAAGTGGAGCAGGTTCCTCCTGATGGGGGTTTGAAAGAGGCCTTGAAGCCACTGAGTGGGCTTTGCTTCCCAGGACAAAGGTCTGCTGTGTGTTTGGTTTTGTGAAAGCCTGCTGTGGGCCACTCATAGCCTAGGGGTCTCTGAATCCCCTCTATTGAGTTAACCTCCTACCATGCAGGCCTAGCACACAGTTCATTCTGCAAATGCCAGCGCGTGTCTACAAGTGGGTGCCAGAGAGACTGGCTCTGGGCCTCTACAGGAAATTCCTAAGTAAGGCATTTTATTTTCTCTAGTCATTTTCCCTCACTAAGGTAAAAATAAATGTCAAGTAAGCCAGCAAGGCTGCCAGTTTGCTAAAGTGACTACCAGATCATTTCAGCTGAAATTCAACAAATACTGTGCTTGGCACGTTAGCCACTGAAAGTCCAAATAGCCTTCCTTATGTAGTGTGGTTTCAACTTTTTTCTTATGTTAGTTTAAAAAAAGAGGGGTGGGGGTGGGGGACAGAAAAAGAGGTTGGTTCAGGACTCCTACATTTAAAATTCCTGCATGATGGAAAAACATAGGTAGCATCTAGGACTGGTTGTGACAAATGTTCTTCTGAGTTCTGTGTCTAACTTCAGGCTGCAGTCAGCCTCAGTCCAAGTTAGTGAGTATCCCACGCAGAGCAAAGCTGAGGCTAACCCCAACTGCACAAACCCTGCAGCCAAGTCATGGCCTTTGTGCTGCATCTCTGCAATCAGGAGAGTGGGAGTTTCTTTCATGTTTTAAAGCTTACAAATGTGCAGTGTGTCACACCCATGTGAGCAGAATCAACAGCTCTGACTGTCCTAGTTCCGTCCGAGGAAGATGTGTTTGTCAGTGACGGGGACCCTGGGATCTCAGGGCACTCACTCACGTGCTGTTTCCTTCCCTCCCTCTTCCCCAGGAATCTCAGCAAATGCTTGGCAGACTTATTCCAGAGAAACAGATACTCAGTGACCAACTAAAGCAGGTCCAGCAGAACAGTTTGCATAGTAGGTGTCATTTATTTGCATGTTTTGTTTGTTCTGTTGATACAAACAAGTCCCAAGTGCTGGAAGGTGATTTCTTTGCAGAGGTGACTTTTCCTCCAGTGCTGGCTCACTGGGTAGTGTTCCTCCCCTTTACCGGCAAGAATTCCCTTCAGTGACAGGAACGTTGAACATGTTCCTCATTGTTAGCTAAAGTTCCTGACTTGTGTGCTTTTCTGAAACAGGAGATTCTCTTCTTACCCTCAAAAGAGCCTTGGAAGCGAAGGAGCTGGCCCGGCAGCAGCTTCGAGAGCAGCTGGACGAGGTGGAGAGGGAGACCAGGTCAAAGCTGCAGGAGATCGATGTTTTCAACAACCAGCTGAAGGTGATCCTGGGTGCAGTGTGGCACCCTTTATATGGGCGGGAAGACTCATTGCACCGGCATCATTCAGGGCTCCTGTATGAATGATGATGTGCTTCCCTTCTCTGAGGTCTGTAAGTTAGCCTGTGTTAGGCCCCTGCTCCTGCTCCTGCCTCCTGCCTCCTGCCTCCTGCCTCCTGCCTCCTGCTCCTGCCTCCTGCCTCCTGCCTCCTGCCTCCTGCCTCCTGCTCCTGCCTCCTGACTCCTGACTCCTGCCTCCTGACTCCTGCTCCTGCTCCTGCTCCTCCTCCTGCCTCCTGCCTCCTGCCTCCTGCCTCCTGCCTCCTGCCTCCTGCCTCCTGCCTCCTGCCTCCTGCCTCCTGCCTCCTGCCTCCTGCCTCCTGCCTCCTGCCTCCTGCCTCCTGCCTCCTGCCTCCTGCCTCCTGCCTCCTGCCTCCTGCCTCCTGCCTCCTGCCTCCTGCCTCCTGCCTCCTGCCTCCTGCCTCCTGCCTCCTGCCTCCTGCCTCCTGCCTCCTGCCTCCTGCCTCCTGCCTCCTGCCTCCTGCCTCCTGCCTCCTGCCTCCTGCCTCCTGCCTCCTGCCTCCTGCCTCCTGCCTCCTGCCTCCTGCCTCCTGCCTCCTGCCTCCTGCCTCCTGCCTCCTGCCTCCTGCCTCCTGCCTCCTGCCTCCTGCCTCCTGCCTCCTGCCTCCTGCCTCCTGCCTCCTGCCTCCTGCTCCTGCCTCCTGCTCCTCCTCCTGCCTCCTGCCTCCTGCTCCTCCTCCTGCCTCCTGCCTCCTGCCTCCTGCCTCCTGCCTCCTGCCTCCTGCCTCCTGCCTCCTGCCTCCTGCCTCCTGCCTCCTGCCTCTGCTCCTGCTCCTGCCTCCTGCTCCTGCTCCTGCCTCCTGCCTCCTGCCTCCTGCTCCTGCTCCTGCTCCTGCTCCAGCTCACAGGATAGTTTTACACTTTTCGTTTTTCTCTGCCTGTTCATAAGCGCATCACATCCAAAAGCAAGGCCTGAAGTGTTCTATTTTGTGTGTTCATTGTGGATTGCCCAGATGTACTTCTGTTTTAAAACTGAGATTTTCCTACCACTCCTTAAAGATCATACTTAAGTATAGACCTGTTTTATATTCGTTTATTTTAAAATGCCTTTCAGCTTTATTAGTTCATGGGGTCATTGCTCTTGTCTGTGGCACAGCTGTGGATGGCTTTGTCACACCGTACAAAAAATAAACACACTTTTCAGGGAAAAAAAAAACACATACTTATATGCACACACACACACACACACACACACACACACACAAAACACTCACACAAGCCTCTTTCTGGTATGGTGTTTCATTGTTTTAATAACTCAAGCTTGGCATAGTGACCCATGCCTTAAATCCCAGCACTTGGGAGGCTGAGGCCAGTGGATCTCTCTCTGAGCTCAGGGGTAGCCTGGACTAAATTATGAGTTCCGGGACAGCCAGGGTTACATAATGAGATCCTTTTTCATAAATAAAGATAGGTAGGTAGGTAGGTAGGTAGGTAGGTAGGTGGATGGATGGAGCGCTGGATATTACATTGCACTCCAAAAATATTCACTTTAGCTTTCTAACCTTAAAATTCCTTATAATTTACTATGTGTGGCCCATTTAGCTTCTGATACTTAGAAATAAAATCCCTTTACTACTAAAAGAAAAGTTTAAATTGGAAAGGATATTTGAGGTTCCTCTCCCCGCTTTGGATTGAGTCAATGCCAGATTGTCTAGACATCCTAGTTGAAGTATTTGTGCAGTTCTTTCAGCATTGGGGAATGAACTTGCTCAATTGTACAATTCCAGAAAAGTGCTTGCCCTTAGGGGAGTGCTGTGTGGCCAGCGTGTGTTTCTCTTCACATTACTTTCCTGTTCGTTTGTGTGTGTATGGGGGGGTGCGGGTGTGGGGGGGGGTGAGCGCATGTGTGTCATATCAGTATTGGAGGTGCATCTGTGAGTTTTCCTTCCCCAAGCACAATAAAAAATGTTCACATTTGTTCTCATTGTAACTTATCACTGTTTTAAGCAAAAAGAATTTAACATGAAACAACTTCCCAGTGTTTTCAAGTAGTTCCTAGGAATGTAAGCCATTGGGTGCCGTAGGCTTCTAAACACGCGGAGTGCAGCTTTGGCTTCATGATTAGTTTTCTGTAAGTTTGGCCTAAGACTCGGTTCAGATGTTAGGAAAAGATGCTCAGGCAGAGGCTTTTGACTAATGCTCAGATCTGGCGCTCGTGGCTGTTGCCATTGCCGCAGAGAACACCGTCAGATGGCATATGCCCAGATGGCTTGAGTCGATCTTGGGACTAATTAAGTGTGTGCCTGACTGGCTCTGCGTGTGGTGTCAGAGGCTCTTATACAAAGGCAAGTTTTAGCTTCCCCCACACATTGGCCCTTTCCCAAGTAGGCTTTTGAAATTATAACATTTCTTTCTGCTTTTTACATTCTTATTTTGGTTTCTTACTAGCGGTAAAGTTCATATGGCAAATGCACAGCTGTGTTGTTCATCCCTTCACGTCCACTATGGGGTCCAGGAAGGCCTTATGTTGTCTGAGGTTGTTGTTTCTGGAATTCCTCTGAAACCTGTAGAAACCAAACCAGAAATGAGACTACTGAGAGACTGACTTAGCACTTAGTTTCTCTGTGGTCTCCTGCTGTTTTTCTTTATGTCCACCACACGGAAAATAGAAGGCATTTTCCCCCCTGACTTTAGAGCATATACTCAATAGCAGCCATAATTTCTTGTAGGAATTAGACCAGATGGAGCCTCAGCCCGACCCTTAGTGTTTCTTTGTCCCTCTGCAGACAGCAGTGCTTCTGGGGGCATCTGCACAAAGCTGTAAGATTGACTCTCCCTTTCCCAGAGAGGTGCAATGCTGACGCCCAGTCACCCACAGGGAGAGCCTGTTGCGTGCGCACATGCAGTTGCTGTATTCTCACAGGGAGCCCAGACAGTAAGTTAGCGCTTAGCAGATTTATTTCATGTTTGCAAAGGTTATGCATTCACAGGCAAGAAGGCAAAGGCACTGACTACCAGGCTGCTAACAAAGCTTTAAAGTGAGTTGGCTAGGACCCAAGTCCATGGGAACCAGTTATAACTGATGGTGGGGGAGCTGGTCAGGTGAGGACCCCTGCCCGGGCTCTGTCACTCCCCAGCCTCACGCGCACTCACACCTGGCTTGGTTTTGTAGGTATAAATGCATTTTGTTTTGACTGAGACAGTAAAGACTTAGGATTTTTTTGTCTTTTTATACACGCTAAACATAATCACAGAATCTAATTTTATTTTTATCCCTAGATTCATTCTTCCTCTGAAGGTTTTATCCATTTTCTTATTTTAGGAAGAATTACATTTTTATCTTCTCTATCTGATAAGCTGTGATAGAAAGTCAAGTTTTTATCTAAAATGAGAACAGAATCTTGCTATAGGCAGACATATGGTAGGTTTCATATTGGAACCAGAGTATTAAAACTCTAGCAATAGCTCAATGATAGAGCATTTTGCCTAACATGAGGCCATGTCAGTCCCACTGCAAAATAAATAATAAGTTAGCATGCTTAGAATCACAGCACTTCTGGCAACTTTGGGTTTAACACATGACCTCAGATCCGCAGCCTTTACCCTTCCTTCTGCTCTCTTAGAAATGTGAGGCTCTTTGTTCTGTTCCACAAAGGCTGTGTCCATGCACATAAACACATACCTTGTCAGTATGGTCTTCCATACTTCAAAGACTCTCCAGAGATGGAAACAACATAGCCAGTGTAGCGTGAGCAAGACTGTGACTCACCTCTGATCCCACACGACCTCCTCAGACGTCTCAGCATGTGCCTAATTCTGCATTGCCCCCAAGGGATGTCTGTATTTCTAGCACACATGGGCAGTGTTGATTGGTATGTTATTCCAAAAGTGGACAGTTACTTTATTTCTTAGTGAAATCTGAGTATTTAGGGAAGATCCAGAATTAGGAATCATGGTTCATAATATGCTTGTGAAATCTGGCTTCTTACATTAAGTGCAGGACCAGTAAAGATTCTGACTGTGGTGATGGCCAGGAACCGAGTGGACACTGAAGTGACCAATCTGCCAGTTGGTCACAGTAGATAAGGTTGCTTGCCTAATGGAGGCTTGTATGCTCTTGCTTTCAGACACTGGCCTGCATGGCCGGCTCATTCCGTGTGAAGTCAGTGAGAGGCAGAGTGTTAGCAGGAGGGGAGGACAGAGAAGGAGCACAGAGCAGAGTGAGGAGCCAGGACCCAGAAAGAGGAGCTGGAGACAGCAGGAGAAAACACATACAGCAGTGGTGCCTCTGTGATGGACAGATGTCCATCTGCTTCAAGTTTGCCACCTTGCTCTGTTCAACTTGAAATTTTATTATTTCTGCCTAGAATAATACAATCCTTTAACTGATTCCTTGTGATTGTGGAAACGTCATCTAGAATCCTTGAGTATGAACCAGATGTAAAGCGGAGAGCAAGTAGTACATACCAGATATCATCAGAAGGCTGATTTGGTTGGTTTGGGGTTTGTTTGGTTTTTGTTTGTTTGTTTTGGTAAAATGTGGGCTTTTCTGTGTTAGGTTGGAAAAACATTGAATAAAAGGTTATCAGAGAAAAGAACAAAGACAGTCTCCTGGAAGGTTTTTTTTTTCTCCTCCATATCATTTACCCTACAACTTTCTGTTTTAGAGCTTACATGCTGTGGTAGGTGACACACTGTGGTAGGTGGCACACTGTGGTAGGTGGCACGCTGTGGTAGGTGGCACACTGTGGTAGGTGGCACGCTGTGGTAGGTGGCACGCTGTAGTCGGCACGCTGTGGTAGGTGGCACACTGTGGTAGGTGGCACGCTGTGGTAGGTGGCACGCTGTGGTAGGTGGCACACTGTGGTAGGTGGCACGCTGTGGTAGGTGGCACGCTGTAGTCGGCACGCTGTGGTAGGTGGCATGCTCTGGTAGGTGGCACGCTGTGGTAGGTGACACGCTGTGGTAGGTGACACGCTGTGGTAGGTGGCACGCTGTGGTAGGTGACACGCTGTAGTTGGTGGCACACTGTGGTAGGTGGCACGCTGTGGTAGGTGGCACGCTGTGGTAGGTGGCACGCTATAGTTGGTGACACGCTGTGGTAGGTGGCACGCTGTGGTAGGTGGCACGCTGTGGTAGGTGGCACGCTGTGGTAGGTGGCACGCTGTGGTAGGTGGCACGCTGTGGTAGGTGGCACGCTATAGTTGGTGACACGCTGTGGTAGGTGGCACGCTGTGGTAGGTGGCACGCTATAGTTGGTGACACGCTGTGGTAGGTGGCACGCTGTGGTAGGTGGCACGCTATAGTTGGTGACACGCTGTGGTAGGTGGCACGCTGTGGTAGGTGGCACGCTGTGGTAGGTGGCACGCTGTAGTTGGTGGCACGCTGTGGTAGGTGGCACGCTGTGGTAGGTGGCATGCTCCTCTATGATGGCATATTTCCTTGTGTATGAAGCTGAAATAGTTGGGGAATCTGATTTTTAGGAGACACTGTCCGTTTTGAAAGAATGTTTTGAACATGTACAAACATTGATATGAACCTTCTTAGAATTTAGATAGCAAATTGAACAGATTTATGCTCTTCCTACTTTTTGGTATGTCATGTGAATAAACTTTATAATTGGAGTTAATAGAATGTCCATTTTCTTTGACTTTGTACATTTTTATATCTTGAAATAATTTTTTTTTAAATTTCCATGAGATATGTTTCTGTGTTTTCTGGGCTCATTAACTTGCTCATTTATCTTTTATTTGTTTTATCACTTAATTGGGAAATATTATTGTATCTTAAAACTCAGAGGGCCAGCAAGGTGGCTCAGTGATAAAAGAGTTTAGTCCTAGGAACCCAAGTGACAGAAACAGAAAACCAGATTGCTAGAGTTGTCCTGAGCTCCAAATGTACATACATACATGTCTGCGTGCGAGCGGGCAAGCACACACGTATTCACACTCTCCCTCTCCCTGTCCCCTCCTCCAGTAGGTAATTAAAGGACAAGAATACAAGTAAAGCAAACACCTGGAGTTTCTTATCTCGCTGCTCAGATTGGTTTCCTGTGAGATTAATAGTAATAAAGTGGCGGGCAGTGATGGTGCGTGCCTGTAGTTCCAGCACTTTTACTGTTTTGCTGTGAAGCTAAATGTTCTAAAAACTTTCAATCTATTAAAAATTTCAGAAGGAATTATACTCTGTCAAATCTAAAAGGAATCTTCTTCTGTAAACTGGAGAGCTATGTAGTGACATAAAACACAACAGTGTAGCTGTGGCGCACACCTGTAATCCCAGCACTTGGGAGGCAGAGGCAGGCAGATTTCTGAGTTCAAGGCCAGCCTGGTCTACAGAGTGAGTTCCAGGACACCCAGGGCAGGAAGAAAACAAAAAACAACAACAACAACAATAAAAAAAATAGTAATAAAGCTCTTTAGATTTGTGGTGTCAAGTTCAGGAAATCTCAGTGAGTGAGTGGTCCAAGTATGTTTTTGCCGTTTATCTCCAAAAGTCAGTCTAAGGCACAAACAAAAAGTAAAATAATTATAAAACTTAGATATCCAGATTTGTGAGTATTTTTCCCAAGGTGTTGGTCTCTTCTTACCCTCTATGGCTGGTTCTCTTCTTCTTCCTCCTCCTCCTCCTCCTCCTCCTCCTCCTCCTCCTCCTCCTCCTCCTCCTCCTCCTCCTCCTCCTCCCTGTTACAGCCATTTGGGCAAAGTCATCTTTATGTAGAAATAACCCTTTCTTTACATCTTATTCAGGTGAATATATCATATTTCAATTAATAGTACTCTGTGTGATACACCGTTTTGAGTGTTTAAGACCAAGTGAGGGAGAGGCCGTCACAGTAGAAGATTGAGTGCCCCTTGGCCTAGCCATGAAACAGCCGTCCGTGAACTTGAAACCGAGCCATATCTGTCAATGGAGAAACGGCTGAGTCTTTATTTGTCAAACATAGTGCTTTTGAATTACTTAGGCCCCATGCCTTAGGATGTCCCAAGATGTTTTCTGGCTCAAAAAAAATCTTAATTATTTGGGGAAAAGAAGTGATTTCTCTCATTTGGGCATAGGGAAGAAAATTAAAAGCAAGCTGATTTTTTTTTTCTTTTGTTTGGTGCCAACCAGGGCTACACAGAGCCTGTTTCAAAATAATAACTAAAAGGTTATTTCAAGCCATTTGTGTTGCATATTTCTTTTTTACCAGCTACTCATCAGTTTGACGCTGGAGTTCAGGGCCAGCCTGGACAGTATAGCCAGCCATTTGGAAGTTCAAGATCACCTCCAAGTACATAGTGATTTTGAGGCTACTACCTAAGACCTTGCTCCAAACCCCTCCCCACCCACCACAAAAACTGGGTCATGACCCTTTCGCAAGTTGTTGCCTAAGACCATTGGGAAACACAGATATTTACAATTCATAAAAGTAGTAAAATCACAGTTATGATGTAGCAACAAAAATAATTCATGGTTGGGGTCCAGAAGATGAAGAACTGTATAAAGGGTCCCAGCATGAGGAAGGTTGAGAACTGCTGTCTCACAATTAGGAATACTCTAATTCCTAATTTTATTGTTTCAAACCTTTTGAAACTCCAAAATCCAAAGGGAGAAAAAAAGTTGAGAATTCGAGCAAGCCTGCTCAGGTCGCCTCTGTCATTAAAGTTTTTTGCATATCTCAGCAGTGTTTGACTTGAAATAAAGCGCAGAGAATCTGCTGTTTTCCGATCTTGATCATAAGCTGCCACAGCCTCCTGTTAGCCTTCTTTGGCATCTGTTATCTTATGGCTCCTATGAGCTCTGTTTTCCCGGAGCCACTGGACGCTCAAGAGAGGTTCGGTCTGAGCTTTGATGCTGTTGTCTTCAAAAGAAGCACGGTTCTGGGCTTACGGTGTGGTGGCACTAGGCTGCTGTTTTAAAGCTGTTGCGTTGGTGTGACTGTTGGTTCTTTCTATCACTTTGTGCTGCTTTCTCATCTTGTGCCTCTTGCCGAACATCTCTAGTTGCTTCCATCTGTCTGGACCTAACTGCTTCCGCATTAACCACTTTCAATCTGAACCTGACTTCCTAAGTTCAGTGTAGAGAAGAAATTGCATAATTCTTTGGGAAAATGAACCGTCTCGATTTGGTGGGTATGGTGGGACACCATAGCCAGCGTCTGTCCTGGTCTCACGGTACCTGCTGTTAAGCAATTTCATTGTTATCCTCCTAAGGTTAAATTTTCCCTAGATAAAATACCTTTTATTTTTTAAATTCATAACTGAGAGACTGAAAAGATAACTTAGTAAAGTATTTGCCATATAAGCACAAAGACACACAAACCAGAGCACCTGAGTTTGACCCCAGCACATGAAAAGCTTGGTGAGATCTGGCTCGTATTTGTAATCAAAGCCGTGCATATTCCTGGGCCTAAGTGAGGCCCAGCTTCCTGTGAGAGACAGTCTACACACACACACAGGCGGTAGATGGGGCTGGAGAGATGGCTCAGTGGTTAAGACCACTCACTGCTCTTCCTGAGGATCTGGGTTCAGTTGCAGACACTCACACAAACCTCGAAGACCTCTGAAACCCCCTAGTCCCAGAGTGTCCATTGCTCTCTCCTGGACTTCAAAAGTACCAGGGGTACACACAGTTTACAGATATGCTTGCAGGCAAAACACTCATAATAAAGTAAAATTACTTAAAAACCAAGGTGGTAGGCTCTGTAGGAATAACACCCAAGGTCAGATACTCCTCTACATACCCACTCTCTCACACTCACACACACACACACACACACACACACACACATTCATATCCACACTCACACATGTTCATACCCACACATCTTCCTGCCCGTACAAGCATACACTGCAAATAAATAAAATAGTGCAATCAGTTTCCTGGAAATCTGATTTTTTTCCCTCTTTGCCTTGTTAACGTGGCAAAAGTAGGGAGGGGTTGTGCGGTTGATAATTGATTTTTTTTTAATTGAATAAAACTTTCCATGACTTACATCCTTTGATAAGGTCTGTTCACTGAGCTAGTGATAGATTAGCCCACCTCTAGCTGTGTCCTGACTGGATCCTGGCCTCTTCCTCAGGACACTAGAGCTTGATTTAGTGTCACTGCCACAATGATTCCCTTTGCACAGTGACACTTTGCTTTAGCCAAGAGTGAATTAATTGATCTCTTCTGCTTGTTTGTGAAACACCAGCTCTAAATCCATAAGCAGATTATCCATTCATGTTATTAGGGATTATTAGCATGGCTGGGCTATTTGGTTGTCTGTCCCCTCCCTTGCTCAGCCCCTGACCCAGGCATCCTTCCTTAACCCAGCAGCTGCGTACCCAGGGCTGCGGCTTTAGGAGATGGCCCAGTCTGCACCCAGCCAGGCTCTCCAGGCTTGTCCTGCCCAGGTCTCTGAAGTGCCTTCCCTCCTGTCCTCTGGTGCCTCCCGCTCTCTACCACCCAATTTCCAGTTCAACTTTTTATATTCTTGTTACCTTTCAAGGGTCTCATGTACAGTAGAAAGCCGTGCCACCAAACCACACCCCAGCCTAACATGGTTTTTCATTTTTTTATGTTCTTATATTCCTGATTTTAAATACTATCCCATAATTCTGTTGGTTTTCAGTAGGCTGGCAGGGAAACCGCCGCTATTTCTTGGGGTTGCTACAAAATAAGGAAATCAGATCCAGAGAGATCGCTAGGAACAGTCAGCAGAGTCATACAGGGATTGTGAGAATAGAGGCTCTCCAATAGTTGTGATTTGAAGAAAAATAAACCCCACAGTGTGTGTTGGCAGGGTGCAGCTCACAGAGACTATCAGATCTATGGACTCAAGTCTCAAACAGCTAAGCTTCTAACAGTGGCTGTGTAGAGTGGTGTGTGTGTGTGTGTGTGTGTGTTTTCAAAGCTATGGGGTTTGATGTGGATTAATTAGAGTAGCCATAGTTTTATTTATAAATCACCATGAGACTAGTTGCCTTCCAGGACTGTTGAGTTTTTCCCAGTGCAGTTCCCCCACTGCTCCTCACAAACAAGGGCCTTTTAAACAGATTCTGGAGGCAAGGGGGTGGGGATGGGGCCATAACTCAATCTTAGAACACTTGCCTAGTGTGTGCAAGGTCCCAGCCCCAGGAATAAGTAAATGTCTTGGGAAATGACATATTGTGTTGTAACCTGCTAGAATATAATCTGGGACAATGACTGGTGATTGGTCTTGTCATGTCAAAATGCAGTGAATTCAATTTCTACGTGAACATCTGTCAACACTGAAAGTCACCTGCCAAACACCCAGGGCTTGGCCCCTGCTCCTGAGCAGTTCGTGCACATCTTCTCTGATCCTCCATAAACTGTCCTGATTCCTTCTAGGAACTAAGAGAAATACATAGTAAGCAGCAACTCCAGAAGCAGCGGTCCATCGAGGCAGAGCGGCTTAAACAGAAAGAGCAGGAGAGGAAGAGCCTGGAGTTAGAAAAGCAAAAGGAAGAAGCACAGAGGTGAGTGACCCCAGGGCCTGTGGCATTTGCTCTTCAAATGATTACTGTTCCAGAAAAGTCGTCTCCCATTCTTAATGCATGTCAGGCCAACAGACAGGCTGTTTAAATCTCTGCGTATGTACATACACCACTGCCTAAAGTTTTGGTTAGTTCCCAGTGTAGACAATAGAAGTAGGCAAGAAAATTGGGACACTTAGTTCATTTGCATGCCAATGACCAAAAGAGATTTCCAGTTCACAGCCTCCTAATAACAGAGATGGTCTAAGAGCAAGGTTTGAAAGCAAAGCCCCAGTCTACTGCGACAGCCTCTCCAGAGCACCGGGAATGCGCCGCTCTGCCTCCCCTCCTGTTTACTGCAACTGCAAATTAAACTGGAGTACAAAAGGTGGAGAGCAGCCGCCACTGCCCGGAACACAAGCATGCTTTTGTTTGTTTCTATTTGGATATTTGTGCCCATTTTGTACCTTTTCCATTATAGAAATTTGTTTGCTACCTTTTAGTTCATGGGTTTGTGCTATTTGAAATTCAACTAATTTAGAGTCCAGGAAACTAGAATGACCAATGTCCCAGGGAGGTGCTACAAACTATAAAAACAGGTATTGAAATTACACTGAAAAGCCGGGCAGTGGTAGCGCACGCCTTTAATCCCAGCACTTGGGAGGCAGAGGTGGGCGGACTTTTGAGTTCGAGGCCAGTCTGGTCTACAGAGTGAGTTCCAGGACAGCCAGGGCTATACAGAGAAACCCTGTCTCGAAAAAAAAAGGAAGGAAGGAAGGAAGGAAGGAAGGAAGGAAGGAAGGAAAGGTAGATTACACTAAAAAGAGCTACATACTCGACATGGGGGGCCATGGGCCTGCACAGGTCTGTCAGCCTGCTTCGTGCTGGGCGTAGAGGGTCCTTTAAGATCATTTTGTGTTTGTGTGTTTTTACAAGTTTATTAGACTGGGTACTTATTTTATTATTTCCCTTTACAGGGGCACACTGTATATGTTGACTGCAGCAAACTAGCCTTTTTTTTTTAAACTGTTATAGGGTGTGTGTGTGTGTGTGTGTGTGTGTGTGTGTGTGTGTATTCACACAGGCTTGTGTCACTATGCATTTGTGGAAGTCAGAGCAGAGAACATCTTTCAGGAGTGGGTTCTCTTCTACCATGTAGGTTCTACAGATCAAACTTCTCAGACTTGAATGCAAGTGTCTTTATCAACTGAGCCATCTCCCTGGCCCCCAATTGTCACTATAGTTTATGAAATGCTTTTATTACTAATGTTGCAACATAAAACTATACTCCTACAGAGTGTAAGTAAACTGAAAATGTAATGTGGAAAATACTACTTTACAAATAGAATATGTGATACATATTCTAACTGTTTAGGAAAATAGTACCTAAAACTTAAGAAATCTTACTTTTTTACCCTCTAATAAATGTACTTGGGTGCTTTCTTTTTTTTCTTTTTCTTTTTCTTTTCTTTTTTTTTTTTTTTTCTTTTTCTTTTTTCTTTTTTTTTTTTTTTTTTTTTGGAGGGGTGGGTATTGAGACAGTTTCTCTATAGCCTTGACTTTCCTGGAACTCACTGTGTAGACCAGATAGGCCTTGAAATTGCAGAGATCCTCCTGCCTCTGCCTCCAGAGTACTGGAATTAAAGACAAGCCCAGAGGACTAGGGTTCGATTCCTAGCACCCACCTGGCAACTCAGAACTGTCTATACTGTCTATAACTCCAGTTCCAGGGGATCTGATGCCCTCATGTAGATATATGTGCAGGCTTTAAAACACCAGTCAGTGCTCATAAAATAAAAATAAATAAAAAAGACATGTGTACAAGCGTTTTTGACTGCATGCCCCTCTGTGCACTGTGAATGATGTGCTCTCAGGCCAGGAGCGGGCAATGGACCCTGTGCCTCTGGGGTCACGGGTGGTTGTAAACTGTCACGTGGGTGCTGGGAACCAAGAGCTCTGCAAGAACAGCAGGTGCCCTTAGCCCCTGCGCCATCCGGCCAGCCCCAGATGTCAGTTAATCTGTTTCACCTTCAGGTTTGGGAGCCAAACGTATGCATGTGGGTGTGGTGTGTGGGTGTGTGCGTCCTGCCCAGGAAGGGCCTGCGAGCGTGTCTATTCATGCTCCACTCACGCTCTCACAGAAGCAATGTCAGGCACAGCGTGTTGGCTAGTCTCACTTTCATAAAGTGTATGTTCATCTGTGCTCTGTGGCTCCCAATCAAGTATATCAGTTACGCCGGGTGGTGGTGGCGCATGCCTTTAATCCCAGCACTTGGGAGGCAGAGGCAGGCGGATCTCTGAGTTCGAAGCCAGCCTGGTCTACAGAGTGAGTTACAGGACAGCCAGGACTGTACAGAGAAACCCTGTCTCGAAAAAAAGCCTAAAAAAAAAAGTATCATCTTAGTCTTATAGCCACTTTATGAAATATATCATGGGGGTGGGAGGGGGTGTGTTAAATCATACAATTTCATTTTGCCCAGTCAGAACTCAGAGAACTCATTTTGTGGATTGGTTATCTGAAGAGCCACCCACGCTCCCCTAGCAGCTCTGCCCAAGGGAGGCCTTTTTGGTGAGGGGTGATGGGAAGACTGTTGGTCAGAGTTGCTTCCTCGCTGCATCAAGCATCTTTGTTGGCAGACGAGTTCAGGAAAGGGACAAGCAGTGGCTGGAGCACGTGCAGCAGGAGGAGCCGCCGCGCCCTCGGAAGTCCCACGAGGAGGACAAACTGAAAAGGGAAGACAGTGTCAAGAAGAAGGAGGTGGAAGAGAGAGCCAAGCCGGAAGTGCAAGACAAGCAGAGTCGGCTTTTCCATCCACATCAAGAGCCAGCTAAGCCGGCTGTCCAGGCACCCTGGTCTACCACAGGTATCCAAAGGGGCGGAGGCGCCAGCTCTGTTCCCCCAACCTCCATGTGTATGTGGGTGTGAAGCAGACAGTGTCTCCCCGAGAGTCTCTGAGCAGTGTCTGCCTAGTCATCATCTGCTGAGTGCTGGTTTCTGGGAACAGGGTCTCCCTCTGTAGACCAAGCTGGCTGCAGACTCTGCCTCCTGAGTGCTGGGATTAAGGCATGTGCTGCCGGGAGCCAGCTTGCTTATATTAATAGGGCTGAGATGTCTGTCTGTCTGTCTGGATACTGTAGCTCTTTACTACCCAGGTGTGCACAGGTAGCCCCCCTGATATCCAGGAGCCTCTGCAGGCCAGATCCGAGTGATGTGAGCACTTTGTATATATGTTACAAACGCCAAATTTGATATTTTAGGGGGAAAAAAATCACTTAACTGTTTCTCTAGTTTGATATTTTCCCCTGAAGTTGCTGAGCTATATCAACTGTTTTTTGTTTTTGTTTTTTTGTCTACACTGGGCTTTGTGCCTTTTGAAAAGTGTAAATCTGGGTTTTACACTTTCAATACAACTTGCTTCTTTTTAAAAGTGAGTAAAAGGCTGACCTTAACTAATAAAAGCTGTCCTTGGATAATCTCAGCTGCACACTAAAATGTATTTTAAAAAATTTTAACCACTATAATATACAGGAAGCAACAAATATCTTGATACCATCTCATAAACGATTTGTTTGCCCCCTGAGCACACAGTGGGGTGAGGGAGTGAGGTGTAGTGTTGGTCAGGAACCATCCCTTCCTAAGGTGCTGTAGCCGGAAAGAGGACTCGACTTGGGCATGTAGGGAGTCCGTTAGACAGAGCAGAGATAAACTTACTGTCTAATGGTTCAACTGTGGTCTGAAGAGGAATTATCAATCCTTTAATCTCAGGGCTCATTAAAGTCCCTATGCCTCCTCAGTGTGAACAGAGGATTCGTTTTCCCCTCATCTCACACAGATCGAGGTTACACAGAGATAACCGTCTACCTCACTGCTCTTCAGATACAACGGGTTGCAAGTTACGTGCAGCTTGTACAGTGTAGAACAATCCAGAGGGCTGTAATTACCTGTTAGCCAGAGTCCAAGAGTGTCCTCTGCCTGAAAGCATCTTAAATTTTTTTCTTTTGATTTAAATTCTAAATTATTTTCATTAGGCTTTACCATTGGGCTTCTTTCCCCAGCAATGCAGAAGTCTCAGCTCAGCAGGGTCATAAGGACATAATGTGAGGTCAGCATTTAGGTTTGTGTGATGCCATTAAGTGTCCCAGAGACAGTCGATTTGCCTGTTTATATGGAAGGCTGTGTTTCTCGTCCTCTTCCCCTGTAAGAATGCCTTCTGGCCAACCATATCTGCTGTCATATATGAGCAGTGCCCGGGGGGGGGGGGAGAGGGGGGGCGGAGACAGAGCCTGCTGATGATTCACAGATGTCCATTGCTCGAGCCCACGCCAAGAGCAGAGAAAGGCTCTCTGGGCTGTCTCGCCCACCACGTTCCGTCCTGGCGGCTTGTTTGTGGATCTACTGATGAACTCCACATGCTCTGCAATGCTTCTCAGAGTCTGCTCTCCTCTGGCATTCCATTTCAGAATTCCCCGAGTGGTGGAAATATTTCCGTAGCACTAACAACTGCCTGCCTTGGCATATGTCAGTGCTTCCTGTAATGTGTCCCTCCTCTTCCCAACAGAAAAAGGCCCGCTTACAATTTCTGCACAGGAGAGTGTAAAAGTGGTGTATTACCGAGCGCTGTACCCCTTCGAGTCCAGAAGTCATGACGAGATCACCATCCAGCCAGGAGATATAGTCATGGTAAGAAAGATGCGGCCAGTGTGTGTCACTGTGGCCGGTGACAGAGATGGCCATCTGTCCTCACGTGGCACTTTGTGGCACAATTAGGAAACCTCCAGCAAGCATGCATATCAAAATGAAAGCTCTCTTTCAAAGGTGTATCTTTTTTTTCTTTTTAAAGATTATTTTATTTATGAGTACAGTGTAGCTGTCTACAGACACACCAGAGAAGGGCATTAGATCCCATTACAGATGGTTGTGAGCCACCATGTAGTTTCTGGGAATTGAGCTCAGGACCTCTAGAAGAGCAGTCAGTGCTCTGAACCACTGAGCCATCTCTGCAGCCCCCTAAAAGGTGTATTTTAATAGTACTTTAATACAGTTATTAAATGCAGTGTTCATGTTGCTCCCTTAGCATGTTTTAATCTTACAATTGACTGATCGTGTCCAAGTCTAGCACTAGCTATGTACTATGAAGAGTCTTTAAGAAATAGTTACAAATGCAGAATTCCTTCATTCACAGCTGCCCATAAGAACATTTATAACTTTGAGCCAAAGTGTTTGGAAGCTGTTTGGTTTTGGTTTTTAAGTTATAGATAAAATATGGGAAATCTGAATTACTATTTAGAAAATTAACAAACATGTTCAGTCTTGCTTTGTTGCAGTTTATACTCTTTGTGTATATTAACAATTATATAAGAACTCGTTTTAAGAAGAAAGAAAACACTGTGGTTATCTAATTACTTTCTAAATGACAACTTAAGTTTCTTGATTAACTTAGTAACAAAAGTGAAGGCCTAAGAGACAAATGTGTTTCTCATGTTAGGTATTAAAGAGTGTTCTGTGTTTTAATGAGAAACTATTGCTTTAGTGCAAGACCTGCCATCTCTGCAGCCCACAGGTTAACACTGGCTGCTCTCCCTGGGGCTGGCGAGCTAGCCCCCGGTTTCATTTGATGAGTAGAGCGTAGATGTACTCTAAGGTGCAACATTTCATTAAACATCTTTTGCCTTGCTTTCAAACCTTTGCTTTCCTGGTGGAGGTTAAAGGGGAATGGGTAAGTGCCCCCGTCAGGAAGTCTGCCTCCCACTCCGTGTCTTGTTCTTTGAATCACTTTAACTGTGTAAGTGAGCAGATCTTTGGGTGTTGTGGCTGTGGAAACATGGTGAGGGTTTGTGTTGGTTTCTGTCTGCTGGGTTCTGCAGAGCAGTCTGTAGGCTCTGTACTTGTCAGGGTTCCCCCTAACCCCAGGAGTTCCAACTGCATTACACTGGAAATGAAACATTTGAAACTTTTACAAGAGATTAGAATGATTTCCTGGCTTATAAAACCTACCTACTTACTGAATAACACAAGGACTTATGTAGCTCAGGCTAGCCTCAAGCTCACTATGTAGCCAAGGCTGGCCTTAAATTCTTAGCTGTCCTGCCTCCACACCTAAGACACATGAGCATGAGAATAGTCAGCGTCTTCTCCGACTCCTGAGGCTTACACTCTAGTCGCCATACTTCCTTCCCCTTGGGGCCCAGGGGCTTGGTAGGGGTTGGGGAGCCTTACAAATACTTTGCTTCGCAGTCTCTGCTTTTAGACCAGTTTACTCCCAGACTGTTTTTTCATTATTAACAATTTAATCTACTGTCTTATGTGTTGTCATATTCTGAATGCTTGACTATTCAAAGAAATAGAAGATGGTATCTGCCATTCAGATATTTAGATTCTTTTTGGATAAGGCATGAGATACAGATGAACCCAGGCTGTGACGAAGTTGTCCATGACTGTCCAGTAACCTAGGAACTTAAAAAGGAAAGACATTTGTGACCTGTTGTGGTATCCTCTGACTGAGGCTGCCTCGCTGATCATCTCCATGCCTGAGGCCTCGGGCGTTAGCAATGGATGGCCTCTCTCCTGTGAGGAGGTCGTCATCCCCATCTGCCATGCCCTGACCGAGCAGCTGGATGAGCAGTGAGAGAGACTTCACTTACTGCCATGTTTGCTAAGCTTTATGTGAGGACCACACAGCAGCTGGATACCTGATGCTGGTGCCAAGCCGCGCCAGGTGTGAGAGTTACTCAGGGAGTCTCAAAAAGTAACTGATGGCCAGATGGCTTAGGAAAGGAGCATGCCACGCAAGCCTGGCCCTCCCTGTCTGACTCCTGTAACCACAGAAAGCTGGAAGGAGAGCTGTTCTACAGCTCTCACATGCTCCCCGCCACGGCCGCCACTGCCGCCACGGCCGACCACTCCACAGACCACAAGCTCTTACACACATAAAGCTTGCTTTGTCTGTCTATCCTTCCTTTCATCTATACCTTGCTTAGGCCACAGACACTCAGGGTATTTTCAATTCGGATACATAGTTCAGAGTTCTCTGTAGCCCTTTCATTAGGGAATTAGTTTCAGGAACGGGGATAGCCCCACCCCTCTGTCCTGTCAGAACTTATCCTAAATCATTTCTAGAAAACAGTTCAAAGTCCCAGGGCTTCTTTCACAGTTGCCAGCTACCTAGTCATTTGTCTGAAAGCTATCCTGTAAGTGCTATCCTTACCCTGCCTCCTCCCCAGCACCGGGGTCACAGGCATGTGCCTGGCTTTTATGTGGGTTTTGGGGACCCACACTCGGGTCCTTGTGCCTGTGTGGCAATAGATTGCTTTCTTTTTCTATTTGTGGAGACAAAAACTACAGAGTGAGGTCCAGGACAGCTAGGGCTACACAGAAAAACCCTATCTTGAAAAACAAACAAAATAACAACAACAAAAACCCTTTTCAAGGGGACTGGAGAGATGTCTCGGTGGTTAAGACTACCGACTGTTTCTCCAGAAAACCCAGATTCAATTTCTAGCGCCCAGATGGCAGCTCACACCTATCTGTAACTTCAGTTCCAGGGCTTCTGACACTATCATATAGACATACATGCCAGCAAAACACCAACGAACATACATACATTCAGCATAAAAACCTTTTCCTTCCACTTTCTTTAGATGGGGGGATTCTGAGGGGGCTCAGCATGATGGAAGTTACCCAAATAAAGGTTGCATGGAAATCTACCAATTATTGTAAGCCAATTTAAGAAATGAAAGTTAAGGGCTTAGAGAAATTGTTCAGTAGTTAAGAGCACTCCCTACTCTTCCAGAAGAGCCAAATTCAGTTGTAAACTAGCTTTGGGCCAAGCACCCATAACAGGCGATTCTTACCATCTGTGATTGATCTGGTACCATCTCCTGGCCTCTACGGACGTGGTGCACGCATGCCTGTGCTCACATAGACACACAAACTGTTTGAAGTTTAAGAAAAAGTAGAGTTTGAAGGGATGGTTGGATAATGTACCCCAGGGCAGGAGAGGGTGAGGAATGGACCCACAGTCTGCCTTCAATTCATACCCCCCAAGAATAAAGCTCTCTCACTGGGCTCCAACTCCTAAAGGTTCTTTTCCACTCTTCAGTAATGTCACCCTGATGAAAAAGACAGCAGCACAGGGCCAGGAATGTCACTCGAGGTCATTAAAGACCCCAATGTTAGAGCACCTCCCCGGAAGCTAACATGGAAATTTAAGAAAAACCAGAGCTCCCTAGTGAAGTGGTGGTCAATGCACATAATAGCCCTTAGAACTCCGGCTTTAACCAAACTGATTCCAGTCTGAACTGGCCGCTGTGTACATACAGCTTTCACACCCAGCAGGTACGACAGGTAGTGTGTGGTTAGTACTGTTGTGTAGACTAGCCCTGAGCCAATCTGAGAAATGTGAGTAGAATCTAGGGTCTGGGCTTCAATCCATGACGTTCTATCAGAATTACTCCCAGAGACTGGGATTGATGGGACAGACCTAGTTAGATAATTACACTAAGACTAAGCTTGTTCCATTAAAAATAATGAGAATCCCTCTTAAGAGCCACAGTGAGTGAGTGTGCTTTGTGTGGAAATCTGTCGTAGCTTGCCGTGTTACAGAGTTTATGTGCTTAACCTACTCAGTCTATAGTATGCTTACATTTTCCCAAAATTAGTTGACATTTTTGGCAAAATTTTCCAAACTCAAGAAGAAATGTCTCATTTTCATGTTGACCCTCTGTTTTCCAAGTGGTTAAGTGTTAAGAATGAATTCCTGGACCTTAATCATAGTTGTTACAATGAGCTGATCCCACGAGAGTAAGTTCACATTCCTGAGACCATGTCTGGGCCATGATTGAGAGCAGTAAGTTTCCTCCACTAACTGTGAGGCCCATGGTGATCTCATCGTTGCCATGGAGATGGGAGCTCTTGTTGGCCATGCTGGATCTGAGTTCAGGGTCCCTCCTCCAGCTCTTGAGGATACTTGGAGGTGCACTGTGACTTCTGTCCTTGCTGCTGGCAGACTGGGTGTGGTTTCTCTGTTAGGGTTGGGGCTAGACCTTTCCCTGAGATGTGGGGTCAGACCTTGCCTTGGGACTTCTGATCTGATTCCTTATGTCTTCCCAAAGTCTCATTAGCCAGGCCCAGGGACGACAGATCCTAGGTCATGGTAATATCAAGCAGTTGGCACTTGTAGCAGTGAACATTCTAGAAAGGCAGTAGTGATCAGATACTAAATGGGTCCCTACAGGAGATGACCCTGTCAAGGTTAACCAGAAGTGACAGACTTCTGGAGCAGAGAACCAATGCTTGTTTAGAGTGAACTAGGTTGAAACAAAATACGAGAACCAAAGTCTAGATATGAGAACACCATATTAGTCAGAGTAGAATTTTTAAATTTGTGTTTTTAAACTTTTTCATGTGCCAGGCAGAGTTACAAGAACTTACCATCAGAAACCAAGAGTGGTGACATATGTCTTTAATCCTAGCATTCGGGAGGCAGAGGCAGGCGGACCTCAGAGTTCCATGCTAGCCTGGTCTACAGAGTGAGTTCCAGGACAGCCAGGGCTACACAGAGACCCTGTCTGGAAAACAAAACAAGAAAAATGTTGTATCCATACTAAGACAAGCATGTTAGAGACAAAGAAACTGAGGCATCCAGAAAGCCCACCTTCCCAGTTTTACAGCTACAGCTATGGACCCTGCGTTCCATCTGAGGCAGTCTGCTTGCAGTGCCTTGTGTTGGATGGAAACTCCTACCTTGCTCCCACCGACACTGCTTCAGTCCTAAGGTGGGGTTGGAGAGCCTGGGCACCACACCGACCCCGGGTGCCGGTGTGCTTAGGTAGATAGAAGCAGACGTGTTTCCTGGGCTGCCTGGAAGAAAGGAAGAACCAGGCAGTGGAGGGGGTCGACTGGGAAGCGCACTTGAACCAGTGTGTGAGTAACAGTGACACAAGTGAAAAGCAAAGCCAGTCCCCTTGGAAATACCGCATGCGGCCCTAGGCCTCCCCTCCTGTGCTCCTTCCTTCCCTGTTCTGTCTCAAGTCTGTTTAGAGAGATGGCTCAGCAGTTAGGAGCACCTGCTGCCCTTCAGTGGACACGGGTCTGGTCTGCTTCATGTTTTGTGTTTAGAACTACTCCGTTCCTGTGGTTGTTTGAAAAGTCGGTGAAGTGTCAGATGGCCTCAGCTCCAGGTCACATGTGCAGGTGTAAGAATACGACTCACAGCTGGGCGGTGGTGGCGCACGCCTTTAATCCCAGCACTTGGGAGGCAGAGGCAGGCGGATTTCTGAGTTCGAGGCCAGCCTGGTCTACAGAGTGAGTTCCAGGACAGCTGGGGCTATACAGAGAAACCCTGTCTCGAGGAAAAAAAAAAAAAAAAAAAAAAAAAGAATAGGACTCACTGGACTCTGGTGCTGGAGCCAGCTTTCTGATGGAGTGTGCCCTGTCCTCCAGAGCCATCTCCCAGTGCTCATAAGCCAGGGGGTACCTGTAGGGATATATAGGATAACTGAGGCCATTTTGAATGCATCCTTTGGGGCAGAACTAAGATCAAACACAAGTACTAGATGCACTTGGCATAGTAGATGACTCCTCTGAACATTTTCATCAGAAGGCTCTATTCTTGGTGGACTGTTGTGGATTTTAAAATTACAGCCTCAAAGAGAATTTAAGTGGGGATAGCTCTAAGTGCGCTGTGCTTCCATCCCTCAGATCTGTGGAGCTCTTTGTTTGTTTTGGTGGTTTTTTTGTTTTGGTTTTTTTTGTTTGTTTGTTTTGGGTTTTTTTGGGGGGGTTGTTGTTGTTTTTGTTTTTTGGGGGTTTTTTTTGTTGTTGTTTTTTGTTTTTTGGGGTTTTTGTTTGTTTGTTTGTTTGTTTGTTTTCAAGACAGGGTTTCTCTGTGTAGCCCTGGCTGTCCTGGAACTCACTCTGTAGACAAGGCTGGCCTCGAACTCAGAAATCGGCCTGCCTCTGCCTCCCAAGTGCTGAGATTACAGGCGTGCGGCACCACTGCCCGGCTCTGTGGAGCTCTTTGTTTGTTTGTTTTTTTCGAGATAGGGTTTCTCTGTATAGTCCTGGCTATCCTGGAACTCACTCTGTAGACCAGGCTGGCCTCGAACTCAGAAATTTGCCTGCCTCTGCCTCCCAAGTGCTGGGATTAAAGGCATGCGCCATCACCGCCCGGCTCTGTGGAGCTCTTAAATGGCTGCTGTTTTGTTTTTATCCTCCTTGTCTCTATGCTGAATGAAAGGCTGAAGGTTTCAGAATGTTAACTTTTTGTTGGTTGCGCTCCTTGCTTGAGAAACCAAGTCAGAAACTTAAGTCTTTCTTAAGTGCATGACTTTCTGAGCCATAAAGCCTGTGAGAAGGAGTCACGGTTCAGAATAGCAGGCCTTTGAGGTAGATGTCTAAGGACCTGAGGTGAGGTGCCTCAGCTCATCTCCCTTTAGGAGCTCAGGAGAGGAAAGCCAAAGAAGGAGCGTGTACTGCAGAGCTCGCTGCTTCCTGAGCATTGAGACTAGATGAGGCCTGTCTGTCCAGCCATGTTTCAGTCAGGGGCAGAGGCTTGTGGCCATGTGGTGAGGTGATCCTGTGTTCAAGGTTGAAATGAGACCCTGTCACTTCTCACAGGTGGATGAAAGCCAGACTGGAGAGCCAGGGTGGCTTGGAGGAGAGCTGAAAGGGAAGACGGGATGGTTCCCTGCAAACTACGCAGAGAAGATTCCGGAAAATGAGGTTCCCACTCCAGCCAAACCAGTGACCGATCTGACATCCGCCCCTGCCCCCAAACTGGCTCTGCGTGAGACCCCTGTTCCTTTACCAGTGGCCTCTTCTGAGCCCTCCTCAACCCCCAACAACTGGGCAGACTTCAGTTCCACGTACGTGGTAATTAATATGCTGTCTTTGGCACTTTGTTGAGTCTTGTGTTGTTCCTCTTTGAAAGGGAGATGGTGTGTGTTCATGACCCTTCCTCTGCCTGGCCTACTGACAGCAGGATTTAGTAATGCCAAACAGAGATTTACCAGGGTGCAAAATAAAGCCAGCTAATGGTTTGTTCCATCATTATCTGTATTTTTCATTTAGGGGAAGAAATGGAGAAATACCACTTCCTAATAATCCGTGTTGACAATCATGTCCGTCAGCAAAAAATTCAGTTATTTCCTGCAGGCTGGGAAATGATATTTTGTTAGCCAGGAACTAAAATTGCAACCAGTCATGTGTTTTGGAATAAGACAGAAAGCTGCTTCTACAGAAGGTTTCTGCTGAGCGAGTATATAGTGTAGAGAAGTGTGCCTACCCTTGTCCCGCTCTGAGGGTCTTTGTCCTTGGTCATGAGGAGATGGCATTTGGCAAACAGCATGTAAACAGAGGTTTCAGTTGATGGGCAAAGCCACTGCAGTGCCAAGGAAGTATTAGTGAACCCCAGAAGACCAGTCAGAAGCTGGTCTGAAGCAGTCACACTTGGACCTTTATTTGAGCTAGCTCAGGCTCAGCCCACTGCTGACAAGCAGGACGGCTTTAGAGGAGAGGAACTCCGAACATCTCCTTGGGGCAAGGTTTTATAGAAAGCAGCAAATGGGGTGGAGGGCGTGTGTGTGTGTGTGTGTGTGTGTGTGTGTGTGTGTGTGTGTTTCTAGCCTCGAAAGCACCCAGTCAGAGAGCTACTATGGCGTTTAGCATAATTGGCTGGTGCTGGGAGTCAACCGATAAACTTAATTTTTGCATCCCCCTGCATTGGTGGTTGTAAGGCAGATTTGTTGAGGTGATAACCTGAAAACACTGGATTTGATGGGGGAGATTAACCTGGAGACACAGGTCTTGTTGGGGTTAGTGTAGAAATTGGAGCTTGGGAGCTCTGAGGCTAACTTGGAAACTAATGATAGGTTAGTTTATTGGAGTTCAAACTTAGGTCAAGTTCTCCAAAATGGAGTCTGAACTTAGAAGATTTGGTCTCTCCCCACCAGCGGCCTAGACCTCCACTGGTAGGTCCTGGACATACATGTGCAGCTGTCCAAATATATGTCCAACTAGTGGGCAGTGGATGTTTGGGTGGGAAGGGATTTCATTTTTTTTTTCAAGTTGAATAAATAATCTTTCAGGAACAAACATGGAAGGCAAGGAGTCCAGTCATATTTTCAGAGCTGGAGCAGAGGGAAGGCATGGAGGGAAAGGAGGGTGAGGGGAATCACAAGGTGCCTGAGATGCCTCCCTGTTCGGGGAGCCTACTAAGAAACAGCCAGCCCAGCCCGAGCTCCAGCCATAGCACCCCTACTTGCCATTCCAGAACAAGCTCCAGTTAGGCTACAGAGCTCGTGCTGTTCTTGTTGGTTGAGATGGAGTCTCTTTATAGCTCAGGCTAACTTCAAAGTCATCACATCTTGAGCTACAATCACAGGTGTGCTCTGCCACGCCTCCCATGCACGTCACTGGGGACAGAGTCTGGGGCTTTGTGCATGGCAATAGGCTCCAGCCCCAGGCCTAATACCATATCGGGGTTGGTCCTGTTTCTTCTGTGAATCAGACCACCTTCCTTATGCGGGCGTGGGTGTCCTATAATGCTAGAGCACTAGGAAGTGCTTACTGCTTAAGGTATGTGCTCTTCCTTCTAGGTGGCCCAGCAGTACAAATGAGAAACCAGAAACAGACAACTGGGACACATGGGCGGCTCAGCCTTCTCTGACTGTACCCAGTGCTGGCCAACTAAGGCAGAGATCCGCCTTCACACCAGCCACAGCCACTGGCTCCTCCCCATCTCCCGTCCTGGGCCAGGTAGGGGCATCTAGTGATCTGCACCGAATGTTGTCACACCAACAGTCCCAGCAGACAGTTCTTGACAATGTCATTTACAAGCAGTCTCCTATGAGGCTGGGTTGGCTGGCTGAACCTAGTTCAGAAAGTTAAGACTTACTATAAACTTCAGAGTTCAGAGGGCTTAAACTCTCCTGCCTGTGTGTGTCTGAGCAGCTTCATTGAAAAAGTGTCATTAAAGCTGCAGTGTTGATAGATCAATCAAACAAACAGCAAATGCCCGTCCTGGGAGCCCCAGGAGATCACGGGAGTTCCCGTTCCAAAAATGCTTAGATTAGAGGAGCTCCCAGGCACGTGGGGAAGTGGTGGGCAGGAAGATCAGAGCTTCGGAGCAGCAGTGCTCCCGAGGGTGCTCAGCGTGGAAGCCTAGACCCTGCTGAGTTCCTATGTCCAAGCAACGCACGCACAGAAAGGGGGAAGCAGAGCAGGCCTGGGCCGGGCTGTCAGGCCATAGGCACACAGGAGACAGCAGGAGCCCACGAGCACACAGCAAGAGCGTGGGGAGGACAACTCAACAGTGGGGCCTTTCCTCTGCCCACGCCAAGGAGGCACTGCGCCTGAGGCACAAGAACCGTAGGAACAAGAGTGGGTTCTAGAGCCTGGGTGAGGTGAGGTGACCACGCCATCAAAACCCGCTTAGGGCAGAGACCCCATGGATAAGGAGAACCCATCTCTTGGTGACTTGAAGGGATGAGGGTGAAGTCGTCCAGACGGCAGTGGAGTTAGGGGAAGCTGAGCGCTTAGGCCTGCTGGTCTGTGAGGGCAGAGGAGTGAGGCGGAGAGGAAGGATCCAGTGGCAGACAGTCCCTCTAGGTGAGGAGCGAGCCCTCGGGGCCTTGGTAGTGGAGAGCTTTAGGAACTGGAAGGGGAGGGGTAAGGGTTCCCCAGTAAACTGAACTCGGTGTCTCTGGCAGTACTACCCAGCTTGAGACACGGATCCTGAGACTGTGACCTCCTGACTGTCAGTACAGTCACAGCAAAGGCTGGGCCTAGGTCTTTCTGAACATTACAGCGTCTTCAGAAGAGTGCCATCTCTTTGGTAAACGTGGAAATCTCAGTTGCTTGAGTGTCATAGAGTTAGCAAGTGGCGAACCTGGGGCTCCACCCCAGTGTTCTTGTCTGACTTCTGGCTATTTCCAACCCCAACACAGGCACAGGTGCAGGGAGAGTCATCCCACATGTCTGTAGAAGCACTGAACAAGTCGCTTCCCTTTCATTCTGGCCTGGAAGTCCCTGAATTAGTTGAAAAGATCAGACAAGGCATAAATGCTGCATCCAGGTGGGGTGGACCGAGAATAGTGGTGCTGGGGCTACAGTGGGGAGTCAACATGCTGTGGACATAAGGGGGTAAGAATCCATGCAGAGCCGGGCAGTGGTGGTGCACGCCTTTAATCCCAGCACTTGGGAGGCAGAGACAGGCGGATTTCTGAGTTTGAGGCCAGCCTGGTCTACAGAGTAGGTTCCAGGATAGCCAGGACTACACAGAGAAACCCTGTCTCGGGAAAAAAAAAAAAAAAAAATCTGTGCAGAGCAAAAGTTAAGGCATACTCGTGGGAGCTACTGACCAGTTTATATGTTTTCCTGTTTGTCCACTCAGATTTTTTTTTTTTTCTGGGATTACAGGCGTGCGCCACCACACCCGGCTGTCCACTCAGAGCTTAAGACACAAATAAAAATGGGTTCAGGCAGGTGCAGGCAGCTCTGGACCAACTGTCCTTGGACATTAACTTTTGCTCTTATCCGGTTGTGGATAACTGAAGTGGGACTTGTTTTGGTTAGTTCTTTAAGTCATCATGATGATGTGAAATAGATACTAAGTGCCTCGCCTGCCTTTGCAGCCTTGTCTCCTGCTCCACCCCTCTGTGAGCAGAGGCTGTCCACAGCCCCGGATCCTGCTCCTCCTCCTCCTGGACCACGTGCAGTGCACTCAGCTCGCCAGCTCAAGGCCTCTGCCTGCGCTGTGCCTTTGGCCTGCAGTGCCCTCCGCAGCCCTAGTTCTCCAGCCCTTCTCTGTCCAGCTCAAATGCCTCTTCCCCTGTGGAGCTGGCCCCGAGCCCCGAGGCAGGAGTCGTCCTCTGCTCTCTGACCCTGCAGGGAAGCAGAACTTCCGTGTAGTGTATTTCACTCCACCTGATGACACACTTGGCTGTTTTTATCTGTTCCTTGCACACTAAGTTTCTTACTAGAGAATATTTTTATAGCACTTCAAGGATAATAAAGTGCTTTATCCAAACTGTCGAGAGAGCAGAAATGGTGTTTTCCTTATTCTTATAATCCCCCAGTGTCTAGAATGATGAGAAATATAAAAGCACAGTCCAACGCATGGCCTGTTTGCACTTGTCCACACAAGCTGAGACGCAGTCAGCTCCTAGAATGTCTGTATCAGTACACTGAAATACAAAAGACTTAGAGCAAGTGTGACTGGGGCAGTGCAGCCTGCTGGGACTCTGGGAGTGGCGGCAGGTTTTTATCTCCACTTTTGAAATGAGCAATTGCTGAGAAGCCACAAGGTGTCTCGCATTCATGTTGGGCTGGAGCAGTGTCCTCTGTGACTGTGTGTGTGTGTGTGTGTGTGTGTGTGTGTGTGTGTGTGTGTACACCCTGTGCTCGCCTGTCTTGGTTGGTGACAAGCCAAGGGTAATCACGGATCCTTTATGTCATCCACACAAGGGTGAAAAGGTGGAAGGGCTACAAGCGCAAGCCCTGTATCCCTGGAGAGCCAAAAAAGACAACCACTTAAATTTTAACAAAAGTGACATCATCACCGTTCTGGAACAGCAAGACATGTGGTGGTTTGGCGAAGTCCAAGGTCAGAAGGGTTGGTTCCCCAAGTCTTACGTGAAACTCATTTCAGGGCCCGTAAGGAAATCCACAAGGTATTTTTATTTACCTGCTTCTCTTTGATGAAAACGGTGTTAGAATTTATTGCTTGTGCTAGTTAAGATTCAGGGAGGGGGGCTGCAGGCTGGCTGTATTCTGGGAAACTAGACTACGTTTATGCAGTGCAGAAAGGAAGCCTGTTCTCAGGAGCTGGCATCCTGTCGGGGAAGCCTGCACGCCATCTTCTGCAGTTGGCTTGTAGAAGAGTCTGGATTGTTTGGGAGTTTTGACTCTTTTATGCCCAGTACGGTACCAAATACACACAACTAAAGATCAAGGCATGTGGGAAAGGAGTGGATGAATTTGGAAGCATGAACAAATGGCTTTCTTCCTTAGTGTCTGCATGTAGCAGAGACCCCACAAGGCTGTTATTGATTACTCTAGCATTTAAAGATGTCCAGAACCAGCTGGTGACTGTAAGAGGTCACAGCCAGTGGACATGCCCCGTGGTTGCTTCTAGTCAGTGCTGACAAGACTGGTACTGGGTCCAGCACGTGGGAGAAACCCCAGCCTGGGCTTGGTGGCCACTCGCAGCCCTGCCGTGTTCTAACCCCGCTGCGATGACTGCTGCAGCTGTGCCTTTGGAGCTTTCAAAGAGAAGGCAGCACCATGGGCCTTTCCAGATGAGAATTAAAATACTCTTTTCTCCCTTCTCATAGCATCGATACCGGCCCTACTGAAAGTCCTGCTAGTCTAAAGAGAGTGGCTTCCCCGGCCGCCAAGCCAGCCATTGCTGGAGAAGGTGAGGAGCTGGGTGTGTGGGCTCCTTAGCAGTGGGGGGGGGGGCGCATTTGGTGCAGACTGTTCATAACGACTGCCTTCACGGTTGGTTAGTAGGCTGTTCCTTTCCCTTCCGCCCCTGAACACTGAGGTGAAACACAAGCTGAGCTCTGTTAGGTAAACTACTTTATGAAGTCCTTTCAAAATAGTGCTAGAGGCAGCGATCATCCAAAACTGGGTTCTCTGATTATATCTGGCATTGAGAGAAGCCCACTGCATTCTCTAGGGGTCCGGTCTAAGCATGTGCGCCCCGTGGCCTGATTACATGGATAACTAACTACTGCATTCAAACTGACCGCACAGCCCAGTGACGCTCGCTCTCCGGACCATGAGTGTGATGGTCCACCTCAGCCGAGGCAGGAGATCACTTCTCCGTCCTCCCTGTGAATAACCAAGCTAGAGTATTTATCCCCGAAACATTCATTTCCGGTATTTATTACACAAATAGTTAATTCCTTTTTCCTCTGGTCTTCATTATATGGCATAGTCCTAGATACCATAAGCCAGGCTGTAAGGGGAGGTATTGCTAAGTTTTTAAAATGAATCAAACCAACATGACGGGGCCTCACTGGTCTTCTGCATGGTCACGTGGGAGGTGCCGCCTGGGTTAAGCACCCATGCAGCCGTGTGGCAGGCTCTGCTTCCAGGTGTCAGTGGAGGTGTGTGGCGACCTCACGGGTGTCTGCAGTCATCATGTGCAAACAGGGTGTGCTCAGTGCACTGCGGTGAAGTGTTGTGTTCCTTAGAGACCCCGCCAATGGAAAACAATTCTTGGAACAATGACTTCAATGGAGGCAGCACAAATGAAGATTTAGCTAGTTCCAATTCCCAGGAACAGTGTCCCATTCTCAAGAAGATGATCTAAAGTAATTATTGTTTAAGCAGTTATCATCACAACAACAAAAAAAAAGTCCAACCTTTTCCACATAGCTATTATTATTTATTTTTATATGAATATATATTTATTATTATATGAATTCAGGATAATCACCTTTACATATTCATATTTTCTTAATTATTTTCACATTATTAAAACAAGTCAAACTTCTTTAAATATAACATGACTTCAGCCTAATTAAAAGCAAATTTTACCTCTTCCCCCAAACAGCAATTGCAAAAATGTAGGTGTGTTATCTATAATCAGGTCTCACTAGTGGGGGGAATTCATATTCTGGCCCTCTCATAGTAACTACATGAGAGTAAAGTAATTGCCTCAACCTCCCCATCTGCGAAGTGGGCATAGTAACCACCCATTGAGAGAGAAGCTATTATAGGGATTATGAGAAAACGTTTGAAGCTTTTAGACTGGAGGCCAGGAACTGTCAGGCTTCCTCTGCTTTCCTTATCTCCTTGCTTCCTGGTAGAGCCTCACTGAGCAGTGAATATTCTCAGCTGACGGCCGTGTGGGAAAACATGCGCAGTCACTGCAGCCCTTGGGGTCTTCATGAGTAGGCCACAGTCTACCACCGCTACTCCTAGAGTCAAGCAGCAGAACAGAGGCAGAGCCCATCTTAATGGCTGTCTGCTTTGAAATGAGTTAGGCATAAGGAAGTCCAGAGAGACTGCTGGCCTCGGGGAGGAGCGCTGATAGGAGGATGTTGGCCTGAGAAATTCTGAGAAAGGCCGTTTACAGATTAATGGGCCTCTTATTAATAGTACATTACACATCATCTAATTTAAACTGTAGACTGGATTTAAACAGATTGTCCATTCAGATAGCTCTAAGTAGTGGCTCGGGACCGGCCTGTGCCCCTCTCTTAAGTGTCTCTCAGGAAAGCCTGCTGGGAGCCTTCTGAAGCCCCCATGGAGTCTGGCTGTCCACAGCCATGTGGGGCGGGCGGGGCAGTCCTTACCGTCTGCAGGTTCCTTATACTCTGAACTACATTACTGCTCTCAGTTAGAGGGCCCATTTCTGAGTTTCCTATTTTGAAGGATACGCCAAGATTTTAAATGGATTTAAAGAAGGTGATTGACACATTGGAAATGTATAGAGTTACATCCAGGAAATATATAGAGTGCCCAGCATCCTATCAGAAATGCCTAGATGGGACTGGGCAGTTGCAGGGACAGATGTGACTAGTCAGTGTCCAGATCACTGGGAAATCAGTAAGCATGCGGGTTACAGGAGGAAAGAGGACCCCACTGGAGCTTTGATCTTCCTCAGAGGTGCTTGGGATGCGCTCTCTCGCTTCTGACTGCGGAGGGAGCTTCGTAGTACCTGCTTGTGTCAGCTGTGGGGCCAGCACTCTTCTAGCAGTCAGCGCTGGGTGACCTCCGCCCAGGTCGCTAGTCACCTGCTTTGAAGGAAACCCCGTGTGGTTAGGGATGCCCACTTAGCTCAGACCTTAGGAGCTTTGTTCTGTGTACCTGTTTCAGTTTTCATTAGGACAAAGCTCTTCACTGCCAGGGGAGGAGCTGGCAAGATGGCTCAGCCAGTAAAGTGATTGTAGCCAAGCCCAACACCTCAGTGTGGTCCCCAAAACCTGTATGGTGGAGGGCTAGGACCAACTCCTGGGAGTGGCCCTCTGACCTCCACACCTGGGCCACATGCAAAATACTGTGAATGTAAAATTGACCAGCAGAGATCTGTATACCAAAGTTCTACTGCGAGCCAACCCTGCCTTCTGCGTTGAAGGGTTTTATCAGTTGTAATGTGTGTTACAGTGTAACAATACAGTGTCTGTTCTGAAATGCTTCATTTTGTTACTTAAAATACCTGACAGAATGGATGGAACCAGTGTCTCTTCCTGTAAATGTTTTGTACTTAGTGTCTAAGATTTGACTTGACTTTGTTCTGAGCCTCAGGGTTAATTCAAAGCAAAGCAGAGTTCTGCTTTCAGGATGTGCTCCCGCAGAGCACAGGTCCTGCTCGCACCACTGGGAGCACCGGCTTGACCCCAGGTGAATCCCATGAGCAGTCTTTTCCAATAAGCTTGTGAAAAATGATTGGCATAGGTTAGGGAGATATTACTCTTGTCATTAATCCACTGTAACTGCTGGTGAAGCCTGGTGACAGCAGATGTCTAACCATAAGCCCATGGTTTTATTTAGCTCTTAAATAGCCCCTTCCCATTTGTATCCATGGCACTGCATGTTTCCAGTGTCACTGGGGCACTTAAATGGTGAAAGGTGTATCATTTGATTGATATAAAGGATGAACTGTATTTGAAAGTCTTCTAAAACTGTAACATGCTCTCCTCAAAACTGAAATATCGATATTTGCACACCAAGCCTTCATGTGAACACATCCTACACATCCTAGCACAGACTAGACACTCACTCATTGTTAACTAAAGCTAGATGTGGAAATGTCTTTTATTTAAAGAGGTGATGTATGTAACTAAATCACAGATCATTCTCAATGCCATCAGGAGATGCACAGTACATTTGCTGTGAGTTCCTGTAGCTGGGTCCTCACAACAGCCCTCTCCGTGTGAACTGTATTTATGTGTGCAGTAGGGGAACAGGACAGCCCTGGGTTTTAATCCGTGCCTAGTACTTCTTGAGTGGATCTCCGCCTGACTTCCTGCATCATAAACTTGCCTTTGCAAAGCTGTCTGGGATTGTTAAACAATCAAGCTTTCTCCATATCTCAATATTTCTCCAGAATTTATTGCCATGTACACTTACGAGAGTTCTGAGCAAGGAGATTTAACCTTTCAGCAAGGGGATGTGATTGTGGTTACCAAGAAAGATGGTGACTGGTGGACAGGAACGGTGGGCGACAAGTCCGGAGTCTTCCCTTCTAACTATGTGAGGCTTAAAGACTCAGAGGTAAACCCACATTAACTGTTTCCTCTCCCTGTCTGTGTAGTGGTTCTCTTGGCGGGGAGTTACAGTGTTTGACAGTGGAACCTGTGTTGGCTTCTGCTGAATTCTGGAGTGTGGTGGTAACTAAAGTGACCTGCACTGTCCGACCATCTCCTTCAGTGCTGTGGCCTCCTCCATGCAGCACTCCAGGGTTAAGTGGGGGCTGCACTCGGGGCCTGCTCTTTATCACTTTGTTCCCATGTTCGGTGCTGATCCCATTCCTGCATGTAGCCAGGTTATGATTTTGAGTAAACTTGCTTAATCAGTTCTTCTGGGTCATGCTCACAGCATCACTTTGACCGTGTAAATGAAGGTGTTCTGGTGATACTGACCCCGCCTAGTGGGCACTAGAAACTTTCAGCTGTGTTTAGAAAGCTATCAAGTTCTCGTGGGTCGGTGTGCTTTGGACACTCACACTATCCTTATAGGTCGGCAATGGCTCCCTGGACTTCTGCGTGCATAGGGTGTGGTCTTGAGGCGGCATGATCAGAGTGAGGTGGGTGGGGTCGGAGGGCTGTTTATAGTCAGCCCAAGTTCAAGGTAAGGGAGTTCCGTGGTATAATTAAAGCCGCTTAACAGAAAGAGACAAGCCCACGGGGTTTTCAAGGGCAGTAAGTCCATAGTTGTTCTCTCCCCTCACATCTCCTGAGCACTGAGAGAATGTCTGAGAGCAGAGGCCGCAGACCTCAGTGGCCAGGCACCGCTGTCATTTAAATGCCAGACATAGTGCAGACTGGCTTCTGCGTAGGCCCTTGTAGCCCGAGTGGCTTTGGCGAGGATGAGCCTTGTGACTTGTAAGTACATTTGCCGTTTACCTTCTCACTCCAGGAATGATTTTTAAAAATTAAAAAAAAAAAAAACAAAACAAACTCTTGTTTTGGAGTTTTGTTTGCTGCACTAGTAGAAGCAGTTTGCTAAATCCTGGATGTTTGCAGGCTCTGGTAGAAAGGAGATGGGGCAGCTGGCTTGTTGACCTCCAAAGATCTAGAAAGGGGAAAGCTAACCCTTTCCCAGGCCAGCGAGTTGGCTCCATTAAGATCATGGCAATGACATTTCAGGGATAGGGGCCATCAGACCAAAAACCCTTTGAATCAGGTCAAATCTAGGCCATCTGGCTCGCATCGAAGCTTATTTTTTGTTTTATTCATTGAAATTTTGCCTAAGTTTTCTGTGTGGATGGATGGATGGATGGATGGAGAGAAATAGCCTTAATACATATTTAAGTAACATAATAAAAATAAGCTGTTACTCTGGAAAATCAAAATCTTTTTTCTTACATTGCATTTTAATAAATGACAGCTTTCTGCCTAAAAGCATCCAAAGTCTGTAAACAGAAACAAGGAGCATTGTGGCTTTAAAGGCCAACTGACCGATGAGCTGTTGCTAACCATGGCCTTCAGTTACTTAATTTTTGGCTGTGGAATAAGCTATCTGTTAAGATTTTTTTTTTAAATCAAATACATCCAAATGACAATAAAAATACAAAGTTAAATACAAAGTTAAATACCAGACTTAAAAGAGATCAGTGCACCATGGTCAAGACACCAGGTTGGACCCATGGGTCTGCAGGGCAGCCCTTCCTGCTGTCCTCTGGGACTCAGCAAGGACAGAATCCTGTCCCCTCTGCCCAGGGCCTCTCACTGGAGCCCCCTTGATCTCTGCGTCCGGATAACACCCATGGCTCTCTTCTGTGCGCGGAGCGTTGGGGATTGTTACAAGCTTATGCACAGGAGCAGAGGCAAGCACTCCTTCATCCTGTTCTTTATTTGATATGCAGACTATAAAGATAGCAAGAAAATTAATAGATTGTTATTAATAATTAGTTAATTTAATAAATTAAATAATTAGAGTAACTTCTTTAACCTTCTCTAATAGCCATTCAGCTTCGGTGCTAGGATATAGCAGCAGTAATAATAACGTTCATTCCTGGAGGACACGCTGAGCACTTTCCTCTTTACAGTAACTCTGGCTTGGTTTATTAAACCCTTTGTCTTATTTCAATTGAAATGTGTAATTTACTACTAGGGCAGGCACTCAAGGGGGGCATTAATTGACAATAAGCCACTTTGTCACACAGATTGCATTCTGGCCCCTGTCCTGGCTCCCGTGGTCTCTGCTGGCTGACTCAGCGGGTTAAAGTTCCGAGGGTGTCTGGGAGGAATTCAGCCCCAGAGTGCTTCTGGAACACTTAGCTGTTGGGAAAAAATATGGGTGGCGCTCAGACTGTGAAGTAGGGAGGGAGCACCATGCAGGGCAGCAGGCCCCCTCTGGGGAGAGAGGAGTGGGGGAGGTGCGGAGCCTAGGCTCCCCATGCTGGTACAGTTCTTAAAGAGAATTCTAGTACAAATACAGTGAAATGTCAATGTATTTAATGTTTGTCTGGGCGGTAGACTCGGATGTGCGTAGTATCTCTATACTGTAGTGTAGGAAATATTTCCTGGCTAGCCATGTGGATGTGAAGCAAGCGGACAGGGCCACTGGCACAGAGCCTTCTGCTGGTGTGCCTGAGCCCCCAGCAGCCCTGTCCTGAGCCTCCCGGCCTTGCTCTCACCGAGAGAAGGGCACCCGCTTCCCTGACCTGCTCCCTCCTGTCACGGCTTCCACTCTCTCCAGAAGGAAGGGGGAGTCTAGGGCTCCAGTGGGTTTGTATCGTTAATCATTTTTTTAAGTTGTATGATGAACTCTTCAGCGTGCCAATGAGACTTTTGCTCTGTTTTAAGGGCTCTGGAACTGCTGGGAAAACAGGGAGTTTAGGAAAAAAGCCTGGTAAGTTACAAACCTTGATGCTTGTGTTTCGATGTTAATGGATGGACTCCATAGCTGTTCCCCAGTCTTTGTTTGAGCACAGCCAGAATTCTGTAGTAGAGACAAAGGGATCTCCCTGATCTCCCCAACAGCAACAGGCAAGATCCTCCTCTGCTAATTAAGGGTGCACAGCTCTCAAGGGTGCCTGTGGCTGCAGCTGTGGGAATAGGTTTTCCCAGGCAAGATGGTGGGAAATGGACGTGTACGGAGCCAGCCGGGAAACTGAGGGTCATCTCTTTGGGTTTAGAAAGCCCTTGTGGTGCCTCTTAGCACACAAAGCTCCAGTGACTTAGCAGTGGAGGTCAGAGGGGGTGACAGCATCAGGTGGTCAGTCTCGTTAATTCAGAATCAGGGGCTTTCCCCAGGCAAACAGTGAAGGCACCAAATGATAATCGTGCTTCAGAATCCAGAACTTGAGTTTATTTAAACAAAACCAACGTTCTATTAATAGTGGCGTGAATGAGGGCAGGAGGCAGCTGTGGAATGCACTGTTGGTGTGGCAGTGCTGCTTGGCTCCTGTGTCCTTAGGAAATTATAGGTCGGAATGGGCACTGCTCTGCCAAGAGAGAGGCTGTGCTCACTCCAGTTGGGCTCACATAGCCAGGAAAGGGGGGTTTTAGTCAGAGCACAAGGCTGGGCCTCTGCTCTTGCTGGGAGTTGTCTGTTCTTTCAACAGGTGTCATTCCAGAGGGTCCAGATAGTCACTTACAGCGCTCAGATGGACCTCACTTTACCTTGAAACTAGCAAGCAGCTTGGGAACACAGGGCCCTTTCAAAGCGCCAGAACAAATCGCCCGCCAGGATGCCAGGTCCTTTGAGGAGTAGACAGCTGATGCCAAATAGGACACTAATTGGGACTTCCTCCAGCCCAAACCTTGGAATCTTGGAATCTAGAACTTGTCCTTTGCCTGCCAGAGGAGTGCCCCCCCAACACACACACACACACACACACACACACACACACACACACGAGTCCCTGCTCAGGCTCTCAGACAGACAGACTGCGCTGACCTCTTAAGCATTTGCCTTTCTGGGCTTTCTGAAGCCCAGGCTGTTTCTCCTCCTGTTGTGGTGGCCAGCCTCAGATTTCAAGACAGGGTGACGGGGCCTGGTTAAAGGGGCAGGATCTTATTTCTGCCCTTCTCACTGAGAACAGTAGGCAGTGTTGGAGTGTGGGGTCCCATCCCCCCTTCCCATCTCTCTGTACTTCATTACTTCTGTCTAGCCATCCTTCCCTCCTTTCTGTCCTTTCGGGTTCGCCGAGATGGGGGATGAGTGCAGAGAGCAGTCTGGATCCCTTCCACGAGCTCAGGGAGCCTCAGGGAGCTGTGGCCTGAGCTGCCCCAGACTCTGGTTGTGGTCCTGCTGGGAGTCTCCCCGTAGGATCTTTCTGATTCAGGCAAACCATAGAACTATTTACATTTTTTATTTCTATGCTGAATTACTATTTTTGCATAAAGTTCGCATAACTCTGCATTCCTCTTGTAACTTGGAATAAGTTAAACTCATGGTTCTGTGATTCAAACCAGAAATTCATGGATCGCTCCCAGAATAGGAGACATGGCTGGTTTGGCTCTGCTGGTGGGAGTGACAGACAGTCCTAAGCTGTGTGTGTAAGTGAGCTGAGGCCAGGCTCCTATGGGTTTCTGAGGAAACTCTCACTTCTCCTGTTAGTGTTCAGGCAGAGGGAAGCATCCCTTGTTTCTATGGAGATGGGAGCAGGGTCCTGGCCCTCCTTCTGGGTTCATGGTACCTGTGGGAGGGTCTTTGACAGGATGTGTGGGGGCAGGCAGGGTGTGACCTCAGCAGGGTGTTGGTGAGTCACAGAACTGGGAGGGGCCCACACAAGTCTGAGCTAGGCAGACAGACAAGCAGAGCACCTGCACTGTGACTCCCAGGGTGTGGCGAGAGCTCAGAGCCCCAGTTCAGGGTGGGAGGCAGCCAGTGTGCTGATTTCCATGTTGGTGACTGACCCTGAGAGGTAGTGTGTCCTAGGGTCGCATCTCTTCGTTCTGACAGTACACTGCAACATTTGGTCTTGTTTTTCAGAAATCGCCCAGGTTATTGCTTCCTACACTGCTACTGGTCCCGAACAACTCACCCTGGCTCCTGGGCAGCTGATTCTGATCCGAAAAAAGAACCCAGGTGGATGGTGGGAAGGAGAACTGCAAGTTAGTGTCTCTATGTTCATTTAAAATTCCCTGTCTAAGGGTGAACATGCAAAGTCTCAAGGAATAGCAGTTCACTGCACCCTACAAAAAACCCTGAGCCCGATGGGGGACTCCTGTGTCTTATGTGCTTAGTTCTGAGAGCTGCGGACCAGCTGAATGTGTATCCAGTAGTTCCACAAGCTCAGATCGGGAGACAGTTTTCTGAATAGGGGCTGCATGGAGACACCCTCGTGCGTCATGGCCTGGCACACAGAAGTGGTGTTTCGCAGAGGTGTTTTGGGACATGCTAACTTGGCAGGTGCCTTTCATGCAGCCTATGTTGGTCATATGTTGTTTTCAGTTGCTGTGTGTACTGAGATCACATCACTCATTCACCGTTCCAACACCACCTTTAGTTCTCACTTCCAGACACAAAGATACTGCAGAAGGGAGTCAGTGTTTATCATTGTGGTAGCAAGTTAGACTGGTCGTGGGATATGTCTAAGGGAACGTTATGTAAGGACAAAAAATGTGTATAGTATTTCGTGGCTCCATAGAAATGCTTGTTACTTGCAAGGATACAGTGATATATAACAAAGTTGAGAACTAGGGTACCTCCTCGTCCGGTGATTAAAATGACCATCACCATGGAGACAAATGGATGGTGCTCACGCAGGTGCAAGCGTGCTATTTATTAAGAGCAGCATCTACACTTTGTCAACAGAATCCTACCAACTGAGTCTGATCCTGAACAGACATAAGGTAAGTGTGAAATGAGGAATACGTAACTGAGCACCTCCAAAGCATCCACAGTTAAATTTATAGGAAGGAGGTAAAGAGATGGCGATGACACTGAGTGTCACCCGACTCTGCGGGGATGAGTGATGGGTCACTGAAGCATTGTCAGCTGTACTGAAACATAGTCATTCTATAGTTCAACCTTTAATACCATGGCTCACATGCTCAATACAGAACTATTGAAATCTGTAGGGTCCATGATTTCAGCCAGAGAAACCCTGTCTCAAAAAAATAGAAAAAACAAAAAAACAAAAAAACAAAAAACCAAGCCATGATTTGGGGGCTGGAAAGATTGATTAAGACCTGAGATAGGTCTTCAGTGCCCACATCAGCTTACAACAGTCTGTAACTTCAGTCCAGGGGATTCGATGACCTCTCTTGACCTCTTTGTGTACCCACACACACATGTAAATAATAAAAACAAAAACCCAGCCGGGCGGTGGTGGCGCACGCCTTTAATCCCAGCACTTGGGAGGCAGAGGCAGGCGGATTTCTGAGTTCGAGGCCAGCCTGGTTTACAGAGTGAGTTCCAGGACAGCCAAGGCTACACAGAGAAACCCTGTCTCGAAAAACCAAAAAAAAACAAAAAACAAAAAAAAACAAAGAAAAAATTGTTTAAAAGAGCTGTGATGCAAAAGCCTGCTGATCAAGTGTTTCAGGAACAAATGACAGGTGGGGTGCTTAGGAAAGGCAGCCAAGAGCACAAAGATGGCGGCCGGGCAGGGTGTTAGCAGAGGCTAGAAGAACGTGTGCGTGGTCTGTGCACTGTTCCCGGTAGTGCTACTTTTTGGTAAGTTTTTTGTTGTTGTTGTTGTTGGTGGTGGTGGTGGTGGGTTTTTTTTGTTTTTTTGGTTTTTTTTGTTTTTGTTTTTGGTTTTGGTTTTTGTTGTTGTTGTTGTTGTTGTTGTTTGGAGACAGGGTTTCTCTGTATAGCACTGGCTATCCTGGAACTCACTCTGTAGACCAGGCTGGCCTCAAACTCAGAGATCCTCCTGCCTCTGCCTCCCGAGTGCTGGGATTAAAGGCGTGCGCCACCACTGCTCGGCGGTAAGTTCATTGTTTTGGGGTTTTGATTTTTTTATTCTAAATAAAAGGTTGGTTTTTTAGAAATTAGTTCTGTAGCAGCTACAGTTGTCTCAGTAGCAGGGCTCCGCCTCTCAGGAGTTACTACTCTCTGATGTTACTTGAGAAGATGAGACTTGAACTTCCTCTTGCTCTGGAATCTTCAGGGATCCTGGAACCAGCCATACACATGTAGGAACATAAGAGACTGGCCTGCTGGCTCGAGAGCAGGAAGTGCCCCCGCTCTCCCCTCCGCCTTCCTCTTAACTTAGTGAAGCCCAGTCTGGGACTGCAGGCTCCCCGGCTCAGCTCCATCCACGTTCCTCCCTTTCTTCATGAAGGAGCGTGTGGGCCGCGGCTCACCACATAGGCATTTCTGAGTGACTGG